>OY735206.1:46654401-46696901 GCA_963457665.1 Thysanoteuthis rhombus
GAATTTTCAAAAAACAAAAAAACAGAAACAAAACCAAAAAAAAAAAAGAGCGTTTATGCTGCTGGGCACAAAATAAGGGACCAACTTAGCATGCACTTATATCGTTAGACTCCCCACTAAAAGCCTATCTTTCATGGACATAACAATAAAGGGATGTTTGAACGTTCAGCGCTCGGGTTCCTTCGGAGCAGCTAGTATGTGCGATACATACATTGATAACAACCAGCCAGGCAGCCTGACTGGCTTCAAAGCTGAAGAAACCTATGTTGACGGTTTGGTTTTAGTGTTGATTGACTGTTTGGAAACAGATTGAAAAAATATAAAACATATTTGAAAAATATAAAACATATAGAAAAAATATAAAACATATTGGGAAAATATAAAACGTATAGGAAAAATATAAAACATAGGAAAAATATAAAACATATTGGAAAAATATAAAACATATTTGAAAAATATAAAACACATAGGAAAAATTTAAAACGTATTGGAAAAACATAAAGCAGGTAAACAGAGACATATTGTTAGACAGATATGATATTTATGTAGCTTATGGTCCTGACTGCTATTTTGAGCTGAACTTTTGGGACAATATATTTCAGGCCCCGAGAACCAGACTTCACAGAGATTTGTCTCACTGTACAGCGAAGCTCTTCAAATCTAACTGACAGGTTTCCCGACGGATTTTATCGGCCAAATGAAGCGAGAGAACAGAATGTCTGGGCGCTGCAGGGATAGCTGAACCTTCACGATCTACATGGACGTGACACATGACCAATGTGTGCGACTAACATGATTCTCCCCAAAGTTGCTGAATGTAATAAAGAGATTATAAAGAGCGACGCCATGTTTCTTGGGGACGAGGAAAGACGTTAGTGGATATTTTTAGCAAAGAACAGGACATATCATTTCGTATGCAATTTGAATAAGATCTCCCATGGGTGTTTTACTTTTGGTATTATGTGCATACGGGTGTCTGCGTATGTATGTATTCTCATGTCCGTGGGTGTATTCAGCAAATACGCGAATTGACTTATGCTGTATGATAACAGCTACCAGAGACGTCTTAGTTTCTTGTCCAATAAACGACTAAACACACACATACTAAAATATTCAAACACAAACCTGCACGTTTATAGATGCATCCAAAAATTCCTGATAACTTCTTCAAAACAATTATATTTCCTTCCAAAATTTTAATGAACTTACGAATGCATATTATACGTAAAGATTGCATGGTTTCCATTTAATTCTATGCTGTACGAAAACTGTAATATATACGGATTTGTTTGCACCAGGCTTCTTAGTATATACTAGATGTTGATGTAAGCCGTGGTACAACGATACGGATTAATGAAACAAATACATTGAAAATTCTTTCTGTCTGATTGTTTGAGTGGAAAATAAGCTACGGAATAATTGATCAAATCTTTGAGCAGATCCTTGCAAAATTACTTCTCTTCTGTTGCAATTATATGTCAAAACCTCATGATTAAATTTTGGTGCGCTTCTATGCGCAATTACCCACATTACGTCGGAACTATATGTCCAAACCAAATGATATCGCCTGAATTTCATGACTTCTCATGTGATATCCCCAAATGTACTTCATGGACCCCCATGATATTTGGCAGTAAAATGAGCAAAGAAAATAGTAATTGTCAAAACCACAAGTAGAGGTGTTCTTTCTTCGAGTGTTTCCTAATTGCATATATATGACCCAATCATGGGTTTTTTTGGCAATACTCTCACTTCCCTGCTTTTGGTTTAATCAAATTAAATATTCTTGACAGCAGGGAAAAATTCATTACTCACAGAGTTTAGCAATTTCTGGAATTAGAATTAGCAAAATCTGCACGCCAGAATAATTCTACTAAAAATATATTTTAGTAACAAACTATATGACTAACAACATGAAAATGACGAATGAAACCAGTTCATTTATTATGATTACACACAACGTATTCGCTCATAGGGCTATGCCACCAGACAAAATGTTCTAAATCGGTATCTCTACATGATTTTGGGAGACTGAACACGCCCGTTTGTAACGACTCCAATACATCTCTTTTTTACGCATTAACTAGAAATTGTGTATGATAATGCAGTGTTGTCAAGTGTATGATGCGATATGTTCACAGACTTCCATGTTTTTCGCGTTAACAACCCGCTGACTTTTTAAAAATAGAGTACGCAAACGGTGTGTTTCAATTTTTGTTCAATGTCTTCAATGATAACAAAACGTGCTGCTTAGAGCGTCAGAATAAAAACAAGAACAAATACCATTCGAATATATACAGTTGCTTAGCAAATAAAATCTACAGGCAGCCTGGCACACATCAGTACACACATAGATATTGACCAGTCTTGCAAGAGTGATATACGCATATTCACTAGACTTGACCAAAACATTTGCATATTCACTTGGCTTAGCCGAGACATACGAATATTCACTGTTGGCTCAGATACATGCATATTCAGTATGCTTTGACCCGACATACGCATAATCACAAAGCTTGGCCTAGACGTACGCATCAATACGATTGGCTGAGACATACGCGTATTCGATAAGATTAACCCGGACAAACGCATGTTCTATAGGCTTTGCTCAGATATACCCATATTCGATAAGCTTATCACAAGGTCCAACCAGGGGAAAACGGGATGTATGAAGACTGTATTGCATTAATCTTCCAAGTGGGAAGGGCCTGCCTTCAACTAAAGTCAGCATTCAAAATCTTCCATTATTACTTGGTGTCGAATACCGGCATTTTGCACCGCTGGGAAACTTGGATTTAGAAAATCATTGAATATAAATATTCCATCTGTAGGTAGAATTCGATCCATATTGGGAACAATTGCGCATCTATATACACAAAGGAATATTTGAAGTGTTCATAGCGTAGTGCGATGGTTAGCAAACACATCTGGTAGTGTAGTGAGTTTTATGGCTTCGTACCAGACAAAAGCCTACCTTTGTAAGCAGTGTCTACTGGAATATTTCGTAAAACCGATTGATGGCAAGCGGGGTGATCAAAAAAACATAGCATAATAATGAAAATTAGAAATTGATAACTTCCAATTTTTCAATACGAAATCTCATAAGAAAACGATCTAAAAATATGTCGTGACTTCAAATTATGAACCAAACGAATGATATCATTGGATAGAAGAAGAGACAAAGAAAAAAAAAATAGAGAAAGAGAGGGAGAAAAGAAAAAGAGAAGGGGAGAATGACAGGAAAAAAGTGAACGCAGAAAAAGAAAAAGAAAATGCGAAAGAGAAAGGGTGAGAAAAGGAAAGATAGTCAGAAAGAGGAAGTGAGAAAAGGAGGGTGGTAAATATAGAGTCAAGGGTAGTAAGAAAGAAATAGAGGAAAGTGTGAGGAAGGGAGAGGAAGAAAGAGAATAGAGAGGAAAAGAGAGAAAGAAAGAGAGATAAAGGAGAGACCCGAGTCCAAACTTATACGCATACATAAAAAGAAAAGGGAAACACAGAAGGAAAGGTCATATATGTGAGACCATTCCTCGCCTGGTCAGCCTGGTCAGAAATTCCTCGCTCCAAATGGGTCGATTGTACACTACCAACGGCTGCCTTGCAATAGAGTAATGGTTAGCGAACTGGTCTCACAGATTATTACTACAGAGCCATGAATCTGATATGCACTATGTTGCACTTACTTGTATCAAAACTAAGTTGAGCTGAACAAATAGCTACCGTGACCTACCCAGTCCAAAAGCCTTCGAACTTCCCCGACGGGACACCTTCTGCGTTAGCCAGATCTGCTCATCTTCAGGTCATTCTAATGTTACCCTTCCCCCTCTTCGAACAGTATATCTCTGTTTGGTCGCACTTTAAATGTCAGCCACAGAAGAAAAGATGTCCTACCATCAAATTGTCAATACGTGCACTCACCTAAAAAAAAAAAGAAAAAGAGAGAAATTATAAAAGTAAGCAAAAGAGTAGAACATTAAAGGAATGAACTATAGGAATGAAGAAAGAGAAAAAAGGAAGAAAAACAGAAATTACGAGATCAACAAAATTGGTGACATGTTAATAAGAATAATTACAACAAAGCCATAAACATACGAAAATAGAACAACCGATAAACACTTCGATAAAGAACAGTGAAATTCCAGATGTAGCAATGGACGATGAAGTTCTTGCTCTACGTAATATGAAAAGCGGGAAACCAGGTGGAGATGGCATAATACTACATCTTTTAGAAGATACGTGAGAGGTCTATCACAAAAGGATTCGTGCAACTAATCATACAATGCTTAAGAACAAGAAAAAGTGCTACATAACCTCTGCCTTAAAATAGATACCCTGCTACACAATGAAAGAGACAATAAAATCTTTGGCAATTGCCATTCTGTTATTTCATAACCTATTGTTTACGAACTATTGTCGAAAATACTTACAAATAGATGAACACAAAACCTTAGATGAAAACCAGCTGAGCAAACAGGCAGGCTTTAGAGGTGTCTATTCGACAATACATCGTCAACACACATTAAACCAGCTGATTGAAAATACATCACAATGCAACAATACACTCGGTTCGGAATATGAAAAGGCCTTCAATTCAACAGAACACAATGCAATCTTTTGCTCAATGCGAGGACAAGGTATAAATGAAAAATTATATAAATAACTGGAATATATACGAAAATGGCACTGCAGTAATTAGACTTCATAAAGATGCTGAGATAAGTGAGATAAGGGTATATGAAATCACTGAAGTTATTTACAGCCGGCGTTGAAAGTACCTTACGGAAAACGGATTGGAACAGAATGGGAGTGAAGGTAGACAAGGTATATTTGGACAAGTCAAGTTATTGTCATGATAATGCATTAATAGCAGAGACTGCGGATGGTTGGCAAAAAAATGTGAATAGATAAAAACAGAAAATACGCTTAAGGATGATCAAAACAAAGCAGTGTTCAATGATAAAGTTTCGGGAAAGGCCATAACAATTATAGAAGGTTGAGCCGCAGAAGTAGTTAATTCATTTACCTAGATCAGGCGATAAAGTTTTAAAAAGACCACAGAAATTGAATCAGACGGCGCATAACGATTGGCTGGAGAGCAATTGACATAAATGAAAACTTCATCATCATCATCATCATCATCATCATCGTCGTCGTGGTCATCAGTCTTTGAGTGTCCTTCGTCGGATATAAACCTTCCCCCAGTATTCGCCAGATCTCTCCATCATGGGAGTCGTGGAGCCAATACTTTCTTAACTTGTCTATTTTGTCTCTCCATCTTGTATTTTGTTGGCCTCGGTTATGCATGTGATCTCTGAAGATCCATATTGCAAGTCATGATGTCCATCGACTGTCTACCATTCTTGCAACATGACCAGCCCATTACCATCTGAGTTTTCTAATAGATTCAATGATGTTTCAGATCCCTTTTTTCTTTTTTATATATTGTGCTGTCCTATGATCACTCCATGTGAGGTTGAGCATGATTTTCTCACGTGTACGTTGCATGGTCTTCAGTTTGAGGATCTCTTGGTTAGGGTCCATGTTCCAGCTCCATAAGTAATGTGCTCACTCTGTCGAAGGCTTGTTATTGAGTTATTTTTTCCTTGATTTCATCTTCTTTGGAGGATTTCATAGAAATTTGTTGTCCGAGGCAGATGTAGTGGTGTACTTCCTCTAGTTCTGCATTTTCGATTTTACAACGAGATTGTTACACATGACCTTCATTTTGTTCAAGTTCATGTGAAGGCTGACTTTCTCATTTTCTTCATTGAGTTCATCTAGCGTTAGATAGAGATCGTGGGGGCTCTCTGCAAAAAAGATGACGTCGTCAGCAAATCGGAGGTTGCTTCGATTTTCGCCGTCTATTTTGATTCCTTTATTTTCCAAGTCTGGTTTTCGGAAGATCATCTCATGGCCGGCTGTGAAGCATTTGGGTGAGCTAGTATCAATTTTTTGTACCCTTTTTTTTTTGAGCTGAAATGGCCCCGAGTCTTCATATAGCCTAATAAAAAAGCTGTTGTGATGGTATAGAGTCGCAGTAATCTGACGTACACGGAGTCTACGCCTCGTAGAGTAATAGCTTCAATGACCTTATGAATTTCCACCATGCCGGGGGCCTTTTTAAAAGACGATGAACGCTACAACGAGTGGCATTTTGTATTCTGCTGCTTTACCTTTTAGTTGACTTGAAAATGAGAAGGTCAGTGGTCAAGTAGCTTCTTCTGAAGCCAGCTTGCCACCGTAAGCCGATATGCTTAAAACGAAAAGTACGGAAAATGCATAATAACAGCAATGACATACAGAATAATACGAAAATGAAGCCTTGAAATATGATATTTTTGGTAACCAATAAAAATGAGCCTCTCAATTCATAAGCTTTACCAATAGCTTTCTGATATTTTGAACAACCGTCAAAAATGGCGGAAGGTTCGATCCTTTTTCTTGATATATACGTTTTTTCATGTGCTTCTGCACGTGTTTTTCTGTTCCAGTGTTTATGGCCATACCGTTTTGTCTACGAAGTTGGAAATCAGCATCAGTATTCAACTAGACCAATTCTAAAGGTTTTTTTTTTTTTGATTTTTCGAAAAGAGCATTTTTGGGCCTTATTTTGACGGGTTTATCAATGAAATCTAAATTCTGCAGAATCACAGCCACCTGCAACATTGGTTAGATATGGTTGTAGAGTTCAGGTTATTCATGTGTTCTGACATCTGTTTGTATCTCCAAATATATGAATCCAGATCCCATCATGCCCTTTCTGTTCAAGGGAGGAACTAGGATTTTTACGCATGCAATCTCCTCAATGAACAGGGAAAAATGTTTTAGTCTCTTTTTAAAAATAAGGTTTAAGCAGTAGATTCACTTTTTAATTGAAGTTTATGGTGAATCGACCTCTTGGCGTATGTTGACCCTGTTTTTTGAAAATTTGAACGTTTCAGTATCCAACAAATGGCAAGCGAAATAACTTATCCATTGATCATTTCTTTTCCCAATCATTTCATTGATCACCCAGCACGAAATGCAGCCAAAAAATATTGACTACCTGGTGGTTGAGAGAAAAAAAACCAAAACAAACAAACAAGCAGCACTTTTTCCCATGTATCTCATTTGTTATGAATGTAACTGTTATTGTCGTTGCTGTTATCAATCAAGCCTACCCACAACAGACCAGTTTAAACACTTTTACTGGGTTTAGGTTATCCATGGGTTGCAACATTTTATATACATTAGCTGCACCCATCTTGTTGACCCCTATCTAAAACTAAACTTAACTATTATCTCATGTCTTTGTATTTCTCTCAACCTATGCCTGTATCTTCTCACTGTCTTTCTTATCCCTTTTAGTCTTTGTTGCTGGTCTAAAATCTTATCTAATTGTTATACACACATGGATAAGATGTTGTCACAAAGAGAATTCATTCTGACCATATTTGTTCTTTGATGTTATTTTTACATAACTTGAAATTCACGCTGCAGTCGTTCAATTATCGACTGCAATGGCAAGTTGTAAATTCCAATTTTTCCCAATTATTATGAATTTATGGATTTATTTTGTGCGAGAGTTATACACGCACTTATTGTAGCGTTCAACAAACGATCGATATTTCTCTGCATCTGCCAGGACGATTATACGCAACAACAAATCAAGAATAAATTTAAGAAAAAGTTATGATGGAAATTATTTAGCCATTCTCCTCCATGTATTATTGAAATTGAAATGTCTGTCCGCGTAGTTTATGATTTTCTAAAGATTACATTATGGATAAAACCAGTCCTTTATAATTTGTAATAAAAAGTTTAGTACATATTGAACGACTGATTTCAATTCATTTTCTCTTGAGCATTTTTGAAAGAAGTAAACAGGTGAGTGTGTTTGTGTGAGTTTATATATATATATATATATATATATATATATATATATATATATATATATATATATAATATATATATATACAATATATATATACATATATATATATATATATATATATATATACATATATATATATATATATATATATATATATATATATATATATATATATATATATATATACATATATATATATATATATATATATATATATATATATATATATATATATATATATATACATATATATATATATATATATATATATATATATATATATTGTGTGTGTGTGTATGCGTGTCTGCATGTGAGTCTGTGTCTGAGCAATATTCAGAGTGAAGCTGACAAAAATTTATTGAAATTTATGCATAATCCTAGAAAAGTAAAAAAGCCACCAGGGGTCATCCACGATTATTTGCTACTTTCATTCCGTACCACTAATGTTATCAAGAAAACATCGTTGATTAAAATTGAAATGTTGATAGACACCGATGAAAAAAAAAGTATAAAATTGTCTACATATTCCAGGTTGAAATAGAGTTAATGCTAATATACAATTGTGATGACTGTTTTCTGTTTTGGTATCTGTTTGGAATAGGTTTGTGAACAGAAAAGTTAAAATTTTGAAAGGGGGATTATTTAATTGACATATTTACTGTTGCTGTTTCTAAACTATTCAGGACATTTATAGTTCCATATAATCTTGGGTTAGGGTTAGGATTATGGTCAGATTGATGCCTCGGATTAGGGTTAGAATTTGGGTTGGGTTTAGAGTTAGGGGTGGGGGTCATAATCAAGAACAAAAATGATTAAGTTTTTCTTTAAAATCGTAACAATAGAATGAACTTGCCGTCTCAGTTTATAATCTAACAGCTGTTGCGTCATGTGAAAAATTTCAGTCGAAGAATAAATATGGTCAGAATTAATTATTTATGACATCACTAGCGTTTTCTATTTTTAAAAAATCTCCAATATATAATAAAAAAGTCAAAATAAGATCGAACATGAGTCATAAAAAAACTTGTAGGTATGAAGCCCTGGTTTCGACCAGACTTGAAACTTGTAAGGATCACTAAGCTGGAACATTCCACAAGAACTTAGTTACCGGTCTCAATATTCCTTGTGTGTCAAGGAACGTGAAGCTTTGCATTTTTTTCTTTCTAGTAAGCTTTATGAAAACTCGCTATCACAGTAGCGTCAAGTTCAGTGTCACAATAAATTCTGGCGTCTTCTACATGAAAACATCTACGAACGTGTATATTCCAGACTGTCTAGATATTATTAATGAACCAGTCAAAACAAGGTCCATAAAAGGTCAGGGGACCTCTTCTTCACAAAATAAAATGATTTTATCAGAAAAGCTATTGTGGAGTACGGATTCCAATTTTCAAGTGTGCAGACAACACGGTATGGCCAGAAGCGCTGGAACATACAAACAGCCAAACAAACAAACACACACACACACACACACACACACACACACACATATATATATATATATATATATATATATATATATATATTTTAGAAGGCAGAAACTTTCGCCATCTTTGATGGCTACGGTTGATCAAAAACTACTGCTTCAGAGAGAGAGAGAGAGAGAGAGAGAGTATGCAGAATTGTCACTGGAAAAGCTAGTCTGATATAGGCCAGATGCCTATGCGCAGAGAAATGTAACAAAATATATTCAGACATTGGTGTATGTTTAGAGCTGAAGGGCACACGTCGGACCGGGTGCAGTAAAAGCTTGGTAAATAAAAAAAAGTTCGAATGATAAAGTTATCAGCTTAGTTTTATGTTGTGGCTACATCTCTCAAGAGACTGCTACCGTATGATGCTATGAAAACTGAAATAAAAATACAATTGCGGTTCAATGTTCTTGTGATAATGCATTATCGGCGTCCGTGGTTTATTTTAGACGCTTTTATGGTGTTTCCATAACTGTGTTTTCATCCGCATATCTGCAGTTTTATTTAAAGGATACAAGAGAATATCATATCTGATTGGGCAAATGAATGAATTCCTCTTTACTCGGGTAGAGCTGTTCTCCTGGCGTTTTGCTGGATGAAATACATGCAATTCTTTGAATGGTTCAAAGTAATGATTTATTTTACGATACGAAATTGTAAAAATAATTACGAAGAGTTCTGGTTAGTCGCTCAGTAGAAACCGTCAAGAGACCAATGTTTTTATTGCATACCGTGTTAGGAGTGATCAATAAAAAAAAAATTGTAAACGGTGTGATAAACGAGTCAGTTACTGATCTCGCTTTCGGTTGGATTAATAAAAGTTCCGAATTTTCAATAAATTAGTGTGAATACAACCGGGCGGGAACTAGAGACCAATTCGACATACACTAATACCGAAAACTGAACTTCCATCGAAACTTTTTTTCAGGGGGATTATGGAAAAGAAAAAAACAGCAGAAACATTATGCTAGACGTAATAAAGAGTAAATGTTTGAATTTTCAGCAAACTAATTTCATTGGTGCAGCCTGTACGCATAATACATACATACAGTTGACAATTTTTGGTGACAGTTTTGGTGGACGGTTTCTTATACATTCTCTCTAAATTGTACACGGAATTGGTTCCTGACTACGTATTGATTATTTTTGTTTTAATCGTCTTTAACTGCTTTGTTCTTTAACTGCTTTGTAGGTTTTACATTCCAGAGAATATGTAAATCATTTGTTTTTTTCCCAAGAGTTTCTTGCTATATTATACTACAAATTTACGCAGTTCATTTCCCCTTACAACCAAGCAACGTACTCAGGAGAGGACCATGCTTAAAGACAGCACAGCATATTAGCGATATTTTAGAATCCACAAGAAAGCATCAAATGACAATAGACAGGGAATATTGTATGAATGTCAGACAACCGGTGGACATCATGTCTCACAAAATGGATCCGCAGAGAGCCTATGCAGAACTGTGACCAACAGAAAATAGGACGTCGTGACGATTTATGCGACGCCCACATACGTAGAGAGGCTGCTGCTGGTAATATTACATTCCTCTTTGCATTGTTTTCGATTTTCGTAATATATATTCGCTTCTAATGGCATCCTCTGCACATCACGGGTCATTCCATTCAATATGCCATGAAGATTGTGCAAAAAACATCGAAACACTCAATAAATATTTTTCTTAATAATACCTGTTATTTTTTTTAGCGTCGCTTTCATCATCATCATCATCATCATCATCATCATCATCATCATCGGTCTGCTGTTGGTCACTGCTTGGGACAGAATGACAGAAAGTCTCCCCAAGTCTCCAGCCCTCCCCCGTCACTTTCACAGTCCGGAGCAGTGCCATAGATAACGGTTTCACGCCAGTCGCCTGGTGGATATCACTGGGGGTTATGACAGTAAGTTCCCTCGGGTACCCCACCTTCCTCGCATACCGTCCTGTGATTTCCAGTGCTCTCCTCAGTATTTGTGTGACTCAAAGTAGTGCCGTAGTTTGTATAATCTCAATCTTCCCTCTTATCACCCGTTCCGCTTATCTCGTTTCCCTAGTTTTTCACTCTCTTCTGTATTTACAGTCTGATCTCCATACACGGTAACATTTATCATTTCGTAGGTTTTCCTTCCATTATCCACGATCACCAGGTCCGGTCGTCTCGTTTGGATTGGGTGGTCAGTTTGAATGTCAAAATTCCGGAGTTATTTGTGGCTTCCATTTTCCAGAACTGTCTCCGATTTGTGCCACTTTTCTGCTTGGTTGAATCCCATTCGTTTGCTCAGTTTCCAGGATATCACGGTTGCTGCCCTGTCGTGTCTATTTTTATAATCTTTCTGGGAAATTTGACTACTGGTTGTGTTTTACGTTCTCATGCCTTTGGTCTTATCGATTTTGGCATCGTTATAGTTTTTCCTGATGCATTTGTTTTCTGTTGCCATGATGAACGATTCTGTGTTTCTCTTCGGGTTTCCTTTACGTAACCATGTCCATGTACACATTATTCCTTCTTCTTCTTCTTCTTCTTCTTCTTCTTCTTATTATTATTATTATTATTGATTGTTGTTGTTGATTTTTGTTTTTAATTCGTTTGCTATATTTGATGAGCTATGGATTGGCCAGACTTATCGAGACGATCAATAAATCTCGAAGATTCCTGCACATCTCAAAATCGTGATAAATTACACTTGAATATTTTCTCCTGGAAATGCACTCTCTGAGGGTATGTATTACAGTATTAACATCAAACCCACTCTAAAATAGTTTTAGCAATCTGAATGACCTCCATTCGTCTTTTTCCTCAACTTACCATCTCTCTCCAGTAATGAAATATTTAGCAATGCATTCTCGAAGACCAATTAACCAGTGCAGTGAGTCCGATCTTCACGGGTGTCAGACTACGCTGCGCGTAAATAACACACACGCACAATATATATATATATATATATATATATATATATATATATATATATATATATATATATATATATATATGTATATATATCAATGTATTATAAATATATGTATATATATACATCAATATATATATATATATATATACATCAATAGATATATCGATATATATATATATCAATATATATATTTATATCAATATATATATTTATATCGATATATATATATATATATATATATATATATATATATTTATATCAATATATATATACATATCAATATATGTATACATATCAATATATATATATATATATATATACATATATATATATATATATATATACATATATATCAATGTATATATATATCTATATATATATAAATATATATATATATATATACATATATATCAATATATACATATCTCTCTCTCTCTCTCTATACATATATATATATATATATATATTTATATCTATCTATATATTTATATCTATCTATCTATCTATCTATCTATATATATATATATATATATATATATATATATATATATATATATAATGTGTAATTTAGAGAGTGAGACAGACTCGGGAGTGAATTTTTTGGTGGTAAGGTCTATTAATCCTTATATGTCAATAGTCCATACATGTTTCGGGATTCTTCCCATCATCAGTGGTGTGTGCTATGTGAGTGTGTATTAAATTGTACCACGTGGGACCAGAGTCCACTGCCAGATATATATCAATATATATATATATATATATATATATATATATATATATATATATATATATATATATATATCAACCTATATATATATCAATATATATATATATATATATATATATCAATACATATGTATCAAATTATATATATCAATACATATATATATCGATACATATATATCAATATATATATATATATATATATATATCAATATATATATGTATCAATATATATCAATATATATATATCAATATATATCAATATATATATATATATATATATATATATATATATATATATATATATATCCCCACTTTTTAGGAGATCACTTCACTCTTCTTCGCTTTTCCAAGGGAACTATATTAATACAGGTTTTTCCCACTATCTAAAATAGTGTAATGCTAAGAAGCAATTATATTTATATCAAACATTTATTTTTCTATGTCTGCTTAAATTAATTTCGAATTTCGATGCTTGTCGTACGTTCTGGCTGATGTGGAAAGCTTGAAAAATGAAAGTTTGCTCAGATGTATAGCTTCACACATTCTACTATCTTACAATTCCTCGTAGGTCACTCAAAACAGACTACACACTCGTCATGAACCTACCACGAGACCAACTTTCAAAATTGAAGTGATACTTTCTAGCAATAATCCGGCAATGTAAATCTCCGTAAAAAAAAATCATAAAAGGTTATATTTCGGGTCTGGGAATGTTGAAACAGTTCACCATGTAAATTTAATGACCAAATGTTCCATGGGAACGCTTTACTCTCGGATATCGTTGCGAAACATATATAGATATTTATGTGTATGAGTGTGTGTTCACGGGTGATTTTATATGACTAATCATTATAGAAATTCCCTGAAGAAACACATTTACTCCAATACTTACTGATAATACTCACTTTCTCCCGTAAATACACTCGTATGTGAGTTGAGTGTGTGTGTGTACGCGTGTTCTACGAGCATTTAAGCATGAGTGTGTATGTATAATAATTCGTAATTAAATTTGAGTAAATGACAATACATCTATACACGAGGACATACCCAACCCCTAAAAAAAAATATCTGAAATCAAATGATGTACACAAACCGAACCTTGTTTCAAATTGAACCAGTAGGCGTCACGGGGTCGACGTATATCCAGACCTACGTGACGTGGCTCTGTATTTACAGATATGTTTCCTTTGGTTCCTTCTTTGTGTTTGCGAGCACGTTTGGTGGTTTTTGCAACGGCTGATAAAAAAGAGTGTTTTCTTGGGGGGGGGACTGAGAGTGTAACGGTTTTAATGATTCGAGAATCTTCCACGGAAGAAGCTCCAGGTGAAACACAAGTGATCATTTGAAGACTAATCAAGATCTGACCGACCTTCAAAGAGTTGGAATAACGAAATCCTAAAAAGTTCGCCACAAAATCAATGAAGATTGTGGGCACACCACTGATGAAATATCTGAGGTGACTGGTCCGTGTTGGAGTTCACACCAGTGAACGTTAACAAGATTAGAGAATGAAACCTGTTTACGCAAAATTTGTTGTTCACAGAGGATAAGGAAAAAATCATTCGAATGGGTGCCGTTATGTGAGGAAAAAAACGTTCTTACCGAAGTTGTGACCGTAGATGGGTACATAACTCCGGTTATTTTGGGGTACTCATTGTATACATTTGTGTATACAAATCAATACAGAATTATTTATAAATCTGATTTGATGAGGTAAGTGAATAGATGCGTTTTTATTTTTGAATTACTGGGCCAGTTCTTATGTAGGTACCAAAACAGTGTGTATTCCGATCGAAAATCCCAAAAGGAAAACAAAAGCAAATATTTCTGAAAGGCAAATGACAAAACTGTGACGTAATATGATTAAGGTTTCTATCGAAAATAGATATTGTTATGGATAATATTGTTCAAAATACGATCACACCCTGAGCATATTCTATTTTGCGCTTTGCTGTAACGCATACGCAGCAGTGAAATTTTCTTTGAAAAAGATAGCCAGCAACAGTCGAAATGCTTCGAAACATACCCACGTGATAAAAACAATTTCAGCATCGTGAATTGTAAACAGAACCCCTCTAAAACCTGCAAAACACTTATTTTATCGGAACTGAGAAATGTTGGTGGAGGTCGAAGGTAAAATACTTTTGAACGAACATAAAATTGAAAAAAAAATTCTCGTTTTAGTTTAACACGATCTGCCACTTCAACTTCCAAGGTTCTTACCACTAGGCTATTGAATTGTCATGTATTTGAACGTACTTATCACTTCCCAAAAGGAAATCTGGAACTAATTTTAGTACTTTCTCTGGAATTCATACATTAGGAAAACACAAAGAAAATGGTTTTCCGAAAAGACTTGTTTTTTTGAGAGCAGGAACAGAGAAACATAGAAATAGACGAGTGTTTTGCAAAATTCGACAAAGTGATGTGTACTAATGGTAATTAGAGACCTGCTGATTTCTGACACGCATTTGTTTCTGTTCTGTTGTTGACAGTTCTCAATATGTTTGGGTTAAAAACACACATACACATAATTGACTACTTCATATATATATATATATATATATATATATATATATATATATATATATATATATATATATATATATATATATGTATTCACACTGGTTAGTATGTTGGAATAACACAGATCGGTTTAGAGATGACTTTTTTCAGTTTATAAAATATTCTTTTTCTGGGGTAAGAATCGAAAGTACACACACACACACACACACACATATATATATATATACACACACATAATGATGGTTAGTAAAGACTCTGTTGCGCTGATCTTCCAAGTGAGGGTCGGCTTCTATCCTCGATAATCTGCAGTTGGAATCCAAATTCCGCCTCCCCTGTGTCCGATTCAACATTACTGTGGGGGAATTACACCATGATCTACCGCAGTTTAAAAAAAAAATACAATTTAATTGAATTTTGCAAAATGAGCTCAAATATCTACAACACAGATAATTCGATTGAAATGTGTCGTGTTCGAGGGAGATGGAAACGAAGCTGTGAAAATTCGCAGAGAAGACAATTTTAACGGATATCGTTAAAAAATATACCACACCATATTTACCAGTCATTTCTAAAATAACCTAACATAAATATCCTAGTGCACTGAATCATCTGACCCCGGCATGTATGTACGTTCGATTCAATATTGGGGTCTCTTTTGTAAGTTCCCACCAAAAGGGAACGTCTATAATTTTCAAGTACGAAACCCTAAAGATGAAAAAAAAAAGATCACATAGCATATTCTTTACATTGCCGAAAGTAGGCAAAAATGCTGGATTTTTAGCCCCACCCTGACAACGAAAACACTGCACCTAACTCCTATCCCTTGGGGGCAGGGGTAACTAACGAAATGAATCATATTTGTGACTAAGGAAAAATCCCCAAAACGCTATACTCTGTAGAGCTCATTTTCTTCTATTATTTCTTTTATATACTGAATTAGCCTATTCCAGCGTTGCAGCTTTATGACGAAATTCTGGAATCCACCTAAAAACATGTGTAAAACTGACCGTTTGAGGGGAAGAGTCTTAATCCTTTGGGATCAATCGGCTGTTAAAATTTGACAGCAAACCAATACCCCTAATTGAGTTTTTAGGGGGCAAGAGAAAAGTAATGCAACCACATCTTTTTTAGGCTTCCAGACTTCGAAGTGATCGGTGTTAGCTTTTAGTGGAGAGTAATAAACAAAATATCATGTACGCCATTTTGTGAAGCTTCATAAGATGAATTAGTAGTTACATTTTATACATACACACACTTTCATAAATTTGGTTATTCTTATAGACATATGCAAAAATGACTCCCATGAAAAGAGTAAATCAATTTAAATCGCTTCTAAATGTTAATTCAATTAAATTTTATACAGTTAGACAGAAGAGGGAATGGATACTATTGTACAATAAACTTTACTTCCGTTCAATCTGGAGAAATGGAGATATTTTAAAAAGGTATTTCGAGTTGTCTGAAATCAGTTCTAAAGTAGAATGGTGGATGGACTGTCAAAATTTGATGGATTGATTCTTCTGCTCATGACATTTTTGAAACAGCAGAGAGTCGATTGACAGAATTTAAATACGCAAGAACAAAAGTACACCTGCATTGAAAATGCGTATTTACGTATGGAAAAATCAGAACAAGTCTGCAAGAGCGTGGAATAATGACGGCAGACGGAAGGTCAAACGAAAACAATACGAGTAAAAAGTACAATGGGACTAAGACTGGGTCAGCGACCTCGGGAATACAATGAGCGGTCGAAACCTCGGTCTACGGAAGAAAAAACTATAAATGAAATGATGGATTCGGAGGAGAGGTTGGAAAATGTCAGACATCTTGGGTGTGGTCTTCCCACTCGAGAGTGCACAACAGCCCAAGCAGTATTCGCCAACTTGCACAGAAACTACTATTTATCAGTCTATCTATCCATCTATCTATCGATCGAATTTTCTCTCTACCCTCTCTTCTCTCTCTCTCTCTATATATATATATATTTATACATATATGTGTGTGTGTGTGTGTGTGTGTGTGTGCGCGCGTTTGAGAAATGAATGTATTTGGTCCCACAAAATGGATTATAAATCGGGTTATATTACATAGAAACTCATTTGAAATGATCTCTGTCGTAAACGGTTGATATATCACTCAATTTAGACAACATAAATAGAATAAACAATTAGAGAAAATTGGGTTGATACAGAAATCGCAACGTTAAAGCATCTAATCTATCGGTGGCAGGTTCAATTTCTGCAGCAGCCCCATTTTCTTCTATATACGTTGTCTAAAATTGAGTGATGTATCAAACATGTAACGACGGGATATCATTTCGAATGAGTTTCTGAATAATATAGTACAATTTATAATTCATTTTTAGCTAGTGTTTCGAGTTTTCTAATGACGTTTCTTATAGTCGATTCGAATGAGTGTTATAATTCCCTAAAATTCACATCCTATTATCTTTATCTCGATTACTTTCGACCATCGATGGTCTTTCTCGGTTTGGTTTAACGACGCCGTGTTTCTCTCAATTTTGTACTTTGATCGGTATTGATGATATATATATATATATATATATATATATATATATATATATATATATATATTGTTTCAAATTTTACGAACCTTGTTCGATGCTATAAGCTGGTTAGTGCGATCTAAAATCCTATTCGGACATGATCGTAAAAGGTTCCTCTGTGTATTGATGCAGTAAATTCTGGCAATGAGATCAGTGGGTGTATTCATGGTTGTATTGTAGCGCTGACACAGACGATACTATCTATCAACCAATACATATTCATGAACCTGGCATACGCAGTAAAGTTTCGGTTCGTCTTATTACGTCCCACTGACGTTACATTTACTCCATTACTACCTTTTTCAGTTGTAATGGTTGTTACCATTAACAAAGTAAATATTTCTACCAGTAGAGGTAAATATGATGATTAGACGAGAGGGATTTACTTTTTGATATTTCATGTAATGCATTACATGCCATGGAAATAATAGAAGAGGTTTTCAAGTGGTCAGGAATTGAAGCAAGAGTTACAGACAAAATTGGGCTAATATAGAGGGTTTGAGAAAACCATTGTAGATAATTTTACAAGAATAATAATTTTTATTTTACTTTGGCAGTGGACTGAAAAATAATAGAAAAGACGGCTATGTGCAGAATGCAAAGTACATCAAAATGATTTTACTATAGAAATGCATTCCAGATGAAGAAGAAAAGGGATGCCAATGGTCAGGAAGCAACACAAGGGATATTGACGAAGTAAGAATCAAGAAATTTAAAATTGCGATTAGAAAGGAATTAAAACAAGTGCTATAGACAGAATCGGATAAATACATATACAAATTTGAAAATCCCTGATCTCGAAGTTGACAGACAACGACAAGGCGAATCAAAGCAAAATGACAGTCTCATAAAACCCTGCTGAAAAATTAGGAAATGTTTTTTTTCTTTCTTTTTTTGTCAAAGTATCAGTAACCAAGAGATCCTTTATTGGTTCTCTTTCGGTGTGTATATTCCATAACTCACACTGACACCCTTAGGAAAGACAATAATCCATCTTTTCTTCTCCTAGTTATAGCAGCAAGATTCCGAACAAGAGATATGTGAGCCCTTGAACTGAGTCGTGAGAGGCGGGAAGTGGACAAAGAAGTGTATTCCCGAAATGCACTGTTAAAGCTGTGGTGAATCTTCAACGGGCTTAGTAACCCAGCTGGGGATTACGATAAATTGCTCATGTTCAAAATAATGAATAGATAAATAAATGAATAAAATTAAATAAAATGAAATGAATAAATAAAATGAAATAAATGAATAAAAATAGATGGACGCACGCAACTGCTTCCTCCGTCACCTCACAACAATCCGTACTAGTAGCGGATTGAAGAGAAATACCGTCCGGCAGGGGCTACCAAAAATAATTGTTTAAAACAAGTAGGTACGGGGCTGTTTTAAAAATTCCTACAGTGTCGTTCGAGCCATTGGACCATCTTACCCTTAGTGACACTTTTCTTCTCACGTATATCTAGCATAGCTTATGCAAAAACATGCACATCCCCAAGTTCAGGAAATTACAAACAAACAGAAATAAAAAATGAAAAAAAAAAAATGATAATCTTAACTCGAAGTAGGACCAAGTATTGGGGCTTTTCTGTTAGTCCAAACCAGAAGCTACTGTCCATGATTTCAAAGTACGGAAGCCCAAAAGCATAACAAATAACAAGAACCAACCAAATAGACAAAATGAAAAACTCAAAAGATAGAGCTTAACTTTCTTCTTCACGACGACTAGAAACTCACTGTTGCTTTAATGTGGTTTGATCTTGAAAAAGCCTAACATATCAACGTTTCTTCCGAATGGTCAGACTAGTATATATTTCTTCATTATTCCTTGATAGACTAAATTTTACCTCATTAGAAAAAAAAATGATATATTCTAAGTTTATTCCGTGGGTCTCCCAGGACTAAGTGTTAGGGTTTGATTTAGGTTTTCCGCTTACATGGTGGAGACTAACGAAGAAGACTAATCCAGCAATTAGCATTTTGGGTCATTTTCTGCATGAAAAAAACAAAACAAAACAAAACAAAAAAAAACGAAATAAATTTTTTCGCTTTTTAGGGGTCCGTACTTTAAATAAATGAACGTTAGTTTTTTGGCAGTAACTCATGAAAAAGACCTGGAAGATATAAACATTTACAACATACATACAGACGTATCAAGAGAAAACACACAGAAACACGAGTAGAAAGAAAGACATCAATAAATATCTGACCTTGTGTAGATGTTGTAGCTGTTAACGGTCAGTAGGTATCCTGTAATCTTAGATCTAAGGTAATTAATTCCAGTGTTTAACTGCGCTCAAGTAGCTGTTTAATCATGGATTTATGCAATTCTTTTTCAAGGCAATCATTCAGTCGGCACTTCTAAGCTGAAGACGTGTATCTCTAGTAGGGTTATCAGCTAAGTTGTGCCGTTTCTTACAAGTGATGGTGAAAAGCATCAACGATCGACAATGGAAATTGAATCCTGCGTCTGAGTCGCCAATTTAGTAGAGGTTCAGGTGTAACTTGCTGGCTTTGTTTACATGTTCCGCCTGCAGCACGTGTGCAACGTTGCTGCGATACATGCGTATGCACGTACCTGTCAGTGCATGACATACGTATGTTTGTGTACAAATATACGCACGGCAATATGAAAATCCTATTGGCACGCAAGCCCTCGAGCAAGCATATAGACGCGAATGCTTTTCCATATACCCAGAGGGGTGAAAACGCTCACAGATATTCAATATAATAAATCAAGCTAATGGAGACAGATAGAATGAAAGAGAAAAATAACATGTATATGTTCCAGCGCTTCTGAACATGTACATATTTTCCCCTCCATCCAAGGGAGGGTGTATTCCGATAAAAAAAGCCAAAACCTTACGTAAGTCGGAACAATGCAAAACAAAAAAGGAAATGCCATTTCAAAAAGTATTTTAGAGCGTTACTAGACCCCAAACGTTGTTATGATGATAAGTTGGGATAAGCTGTCATAGTTTAGGGTGATGAGAAATGAGAAACACTAGGGTTTTCTTCTTTTTGTTGTAATTAAAGTGTCATAAAGCAAACTCTCAAGAAACAGGAGACATGAATGAGAGTGAAATTACATAATGGGAAATCTTGTTGAAACAAATGATTCTTTATTTAGACGTTTCATTCATACCAGGCTTTGTCGAGAACTAAGGTGTTACAAGAAACTGGCGTTCTCTATGAGTGGTCTGTGAATTGTGATCGGTTTGCTCAGCTTTCCACTTAAATAACTACGTCCCCTACCTTTCAAAACTCGTCAACAAACTACTCCCTACTAACCACAATTCAGAGACCATGTAAAAAAAAAAGTATGTTTTGCAACACCTCAGTTCTTGACAAAGCCCGGTATGGATGAAACCTGGAATTATCATTTGTTGTGGCGAGTCTTCTGATATTAACATTCGTATATCATATTGGAATGTGAAAATATTCATAATCTCTCAGACTACCCAATGTTTCCTGGATCTTCCAAATATTTCTCAGTACTCTAGTAGTGACCCAATCAGGAAGTGAGGAAAGAAATTTTCAATCACTTTCTTCTCCTTTAAAGATACCATTTGGGTAGTACCTCTTATAATATGTTATTGACCTTCGTCTAAAAGATGTCTGCTTTTAAAAGACCCTTTCCATCACTCTATATACCGACGGGAAGGGCTTCAGTGATCTTCAAGGCCTTTGCCCTTGAATGAAATCGAATGATTTTCGTTCTTGATCTTTCTCCACTTTTCTCCTAGGTGTATGAATGAGATATGAAGGATGGAGAAGAGAGAAAGAAATAATATTAGCAATGGTAAGCCAGGACACAGCATTACCATATGCACGAACAAACCTCTCACAGTTGCTTCTAAATTAGCAACCATAAGGCTTTTCCCATTCTTTTACGCGGCTACATATATATTGATATATAGAAAAAAAAAGAAATTTTTTGCTCACTGAAGGGTATCAAGATCCTGTTCACATAGAATTGCCAGGGATAGGAGAAAAAGAAATCTGGTAAATCGAAGTGTGAAAAATTCGCTCAGGTCCTGCCACTTTCCGATGTATCCAATAACGGAACTTTTTACGACTGTCAGTTCCATTCCCATTAAAGAAGCTTCAATTTCACCCCTCCGCACAATACATTGGAGAGGGGCACGCAATCGTTCACGAGCACAGAAAGATTTCTAAACGCACTCACATACACATGAATAAAGATACGCATTCAAAAAGAGAGATGCACAGAAAGAACGCAAATAAAAACTCAATTTTGAATTAGGTGCTTGTGAAAGTTCTCAAAGAGAAATTGGTTCAAAACCGTGTATTCATTCTCTAGTTTTTAAAGAAAGTCCACACAAAACTTTTGCACACACTTGATATATATATATATATATATATTTTTACCAGGAACAATTTGGAAGACCACAGTAATCTTCTTGTTGCCTTATTATTCAACAAAAGATATCATCAAAAATCTCAACATAGGTTTTTCTTCAGCTTTCAAGTGAGTCTAGCTGGACAGTTAGCTACATATGTATGTGTGTGTGTCGCGTGTAAAAAGTATACTAATAGAGCTAAAGGGCTGAAAATCCGAACATTCTAAATAGGTTCTAGGCGTGTGATTTAGTTTGCAGTATCAGCTTGTATTTAGTAACCTCTACGCTTTTTTTTTCTAATTCAGACGTTTTAGTGATCACCATCTCATGGAATGCGAGACAAGTAACTTTCTCATTGTTCATACCTTTCTCAATTTTAGAATTGATCACCCCATGGGGCATGCTGCCAAAATACGAGACAGAATCCTAAATATTTAAGGACAGAAACCTTAACACCCACCCATGTAGGTTCAATCTCCATGATGTGCAGGCATCTTGAGATTACATTGAAACATAGATTCAACGCAACGGATTGATATCAACAAACTAATTCAGCATATATTTACTGGTCTCAATTTTGCGGCAAAAATAACTTTGTTTTTACCACCCCTTTGATGTGAGAAGGGGACAAAAGGCCTTACCTAGGGTGACTAAATAAAAAAATGAAAGAAAAAAAAAGAACTCCATGAGTTTTAAAGGTTCTCTTAATACAGACGAAAGCTATCATCGTCAGGGTAGCATTTTTGCTCCTGCGTCATCTTACTCCATAGAAACTAAATATCGCGTTCAGATTACCGGGGTAGGAAGAAATCGATTTCGAATTACCTCTAAGAGGTAGCTTGAATATGATTTTCATGATTTCAATCAATAAACCAAATATTTCAGATAACTTCTCTCGAAACACCTATTTATTAATGTCTACTTATCATTCATTTATGTATATTTAGATCTGTGGTAGCTTCAAGTGGTTTGAGCTTACTCTCCTACACGTTACTAAATAAAAAAAGAAGAAATGCTATGTATATAAAAAAACCCAGTGATTTTAATAGTTGACCAAAAAAATCCAAACATCGGTTAGGTTTAGGATTTATTCAATAAATGTATCATGTGCTGAAGGCATAGGGATTAATCATTTTTACTTGATCAGCAAGGGAGTAAGTAAGCTGACCAAAGCAGGAGTAACATAAAATCAGGTTCTTGATACAACGGTATATTGATTTCAGATTGCCTTGAGGTAACTAGAAAGAGGGGAGCTTGGAGTCTTTACATTGGTAATACTCGCTGTTAGGTATCCGCATTTTGAGTCGACATAAATGGAATGACTGCTGATCTGACGCGTTTCCTTTCAGGTCAATAAATATTGGCGATTAGATGCTTATTGATTATTGATTTCAACTCACATCTCGGCTAGACCTTTCCAAGATCAAACTAGAATTTCACCCACAAGGTCACTGCTGACGATGTTGGCAGATTAACATATCAATACAATAGTCGACCAGAAAATTATTCACTTAGGCTCCAGTGAAATGTTCGATAAGAGTATATCTCCTTTCTGATTCTATTCAGCATATCAAAGAAAAAGTAGTCATCAATGGAAATGGAGTCTAAAAACTGATATCTCTCTGATAACAATGATTTTGAAACAGCGTTTGTTTTACAGATTTTATGAAAAAAAAAATGAGCAGAGGTCCCGAACTTACGAGACAGATATGATATAGAAATGTTTTCTGTGAAGTCGATGTTATTTACTATGCTTATATTTGGCCCAAGATCACATTCATGGAGCACCCATTGTAGTCGTAATGATGTGCGAGATCAGCTTGCTATCCATTACATCACGACGAGGCGCCCTTTCGAGTGGAGTTGATGTTATTATTCTAATTGATTTTATTTCGTATATCCTGCAATAAGCCAAATAGCACTAGAGTCTACTCAGCGCTCTTAACGTATAATCAGTAATATTGACTCCTTAATCGCTCCAGTTCAATTAGTTTCTCTTTGCTTCCCTCTTTCTTACATAGATTTTTAGACAATGATCCGTTCTCTAATGATCATGTATCTAACGGTCGGAAGACATTGTCCCAAACACTGAATCTCACGGATAGAATCCAACTGGATAAAAACCAAAAGATGATCAAAGCCATTGATCAACTAGTTTGAACAGTTGTACACAGGAAATTGTACAAGTATCTTGGGTTGACCATCCAAATGGATGGTATGAACACACGTCAAGTTTCTGTACTTGGAGATATAAACATAAAATTCTTTGCGTTATCAAGATTCTGACCGTTGACTCTGTCCAGGCCAGGAGACAAGAATTATATTTAGTAATCGAATTAGTTGGACCACTGAAAGGGTGTTGACCGTAGCATGATGGTAAGCAAATTATCTCCGCTGACCCATTCACATGTTCAAATGAGTTTAGTCTCTAGAAAATACCCCTGACACAGTGTATCAGGATAGGCCAAGTTCAGGAGATGACCTATAAAATCATATTGTAAACTACAGGATGGAGAAAACAGACCAATATCCTCAGAGAGTGCACTCATCTCTTTCTCAACCTTTTGTTAAGCCAAGTTTAGGTCACACTTACTATCAGTCACCTATTGGATTTCGTCAGGTCACCGATTCTCTGAGTCCAGTTGGCGTTGAATATAACTGTCGACCTGGGTGTTCATACAACCGTAAAAAGTCTGCGATTGTCTCTTTGATTAAATTCAAGTGATAGAGAACAGTTATATTTCACAAGTCAGATGTCGAAGCTGATCAAAACGGAAGTAATATTTTCTTGTCAGTTACTTTTCAATTAAATAAACAAAGGGAGGAGAACAGCGATCTTTTTGTATCACTACAAGAAACTTTTTCCCGTGTTTTTATGTTATTTTGGCCTCATTTTTTTCGATATAAAATTATATCACATCAATAATGAAAGTTACAGTAGAAGTAAACATTGAATAAGAAAATTGCAAATGAATAGATTTGTATTGAAATAGATAATTCATTTTAAAGCTTTGTCATGAAATTATTGTCTGTTCAGTATATCTAAAATATTGTTTGACGAATGAGTTCACAAGGAGAAAAGTCTATGTAAAACATAACATTGTGTTTTTGAGGTTGGAGAATAAGTAAGGTATTTGAAAGTGCCTGACATTGTCTTTTTTTTCTATTTATTATCGGATTTGTGACTTCCTTAACCACTTTTTATAAAAAAAAAGTGATGATGTAGTTATCTTTGTTTTGAATGAATTAAAATGAAATAACATTTCGATTGAATTACCGTTATCTTTCCATTCATTTTTTATTCATGCATAATGGTTGTGAGACGCCAGACATTTTTCTACAGCGATTAAGAGTCGATTCGTATTGAAACGAGTATTGAACATCTCGATCTGTGAATGAGATTACAAATCAGCACCACTTCTTGAGAACAAACCTGTGTTCAGTTTAGGGTTCAATCAGTAGTAATTTGATAGAATCGTAATGCCACAAAAGCTTAGCTATAGTCTACCAGCTTTTTGACGAAAAGTCGAATTAACCAGCAACCCTCCCCAAATCTTCCGTGGGGGGGGGGTACTCAAAGGCAGTGTTTTTCCTTGGAGCATTCTCAACACTCTCTGAAATGAATTTCAGCACCACCTGGGATACTAGTGCCTAAGGTTAGGGAAACACCGTGTTAGACGAAGCTAAACTCAGTAAATAAATTGTGGACTCTAGGGTAAAACTACAAAAAAAAAAGAAGAAATAGATCGATATCAAGTCTAGATTAACAACATTCACGCAGACTGATAACCCATCATCGCCTAATAGTTTGCGTGATGATGTCGCTAGTAATTCGTCATGTCATCTATCCTAATTAGTCTGTCAATAAAAGTTGTGAACTGCCTGAATTACCTTAGCCATCGTAAAAGTCATATAAGCTAAAACCCAGGCTGATTTTCTTTCCCACGTAAGAACACTAAGATTCATTTTGTTGAATGAACATTTCAAATATATATATATATATATATATATATATATATATATATATATATATATATATATATATATATATATGTGTATATTCATCCAGATCCTGGGTGTTGGACTTTAGCATCACACACTACTTGGGCGTCCCTGGGCGTCAAATTCAACGTCTTCTAGCACCCTGGCGTAAAAATGAGTATCTTCCAGTGTAACATCTTTATTAAGTGCAAATGATTATATATATATATATATATATTGTGTGTGTGTGATTATCTGAAAGGATCAAGATGGAGGATATAGTGCTAGTAATTATGCAACAGGACGGGAGAGGACAACTGATTGATGCCTGTGGGGCAGTAAACGCAGTAAGAAAATAGCAGATACAAGATGAAGGAATGAATAGAAATGGAGAGAAATGGAAAGGCATTTGTCCGGCAGTCAACTTATAATGGCTGAAGATGATATATATTTACTTACGTGTGTGTGTGTGTGTGTGTGTGTGTGTGTGTGTGTGTAGGGTGGTGGTATTTGTTCTCGCGTACGTAAGTGTGTGCGATTTATAATTTATGGTGCAAGATAAAATGGAGCTCGTTTGATTGTAATTTGACATTTGAATCTGGTTTGTAATGAAACGTTAGATTTCCCCTCGAGTCCAATCGATCATTTGCTTAGGTTGCTAACCCTTACAAATCATAGATGAAGCCAAATATTGCCACAAGTTGTATCACGTCTCCATGATCAATCCCAGACATCGATTATGATTCGCTTTGCCCATGTGTTTCTCAATTTCACGGATATAAGCAACAATCACCCTTGGGTGAGTAATTCGATAAAAGTCTATTAATTCATTAGTGCTTTGGCCACAGCCTTTGATCTTGTTGGTGAGGGGATGATGGTCGTCAGTAGATTTTAAGGATGACTCACTTTTGAGTAAGATCCAGTTATTCGATCCCAGATATTCAGCCAATTTCGTTTCTATGTACCACCTTTCAGCAATGTTAAGTGGATTCCTGTGATCTATGCTGCAAATTTAGGGAAAACATAAACGTAAAAAAAAATGCCCCTATCCAATAAAGACTTGGTTGGTAGTCTAGAAGACGGACAACACTGAAGTCAAACTCGGAGAGTCCGACCTCTTGTCTTGGATCGTCGCTGACAGCTGACAGAGTAGGGGACGTGTTCTAGGAAATGTATGTACAGCAAGAATCTGATGAAGCTCCAACGGGCCTAGTAAACCTGAAGTGGATCATGGCAAATTGCTCAAGTAAATTAAAGTAAATAAAAACGGACCAGCGAAATAAGGAATCCAGTACAATTAGCCCAAATAGAAGATTATTTTAAGGTAAATATACTTCTATGCTGGGTGATTTGGCAGAATCCTATGACATGTATGTTAATCTCGTATTCCATTAAGTCTATGTAACGATTTTATTGAATCTGTTAAAAGAATGACATTTTACAGAAGGTAGCCCCGTAAGAAAACCATCAAAGACTAATCTTGCAGCATTTGTCCTGTTTTATTGCTAAGATAGTTGAGTCTTTTCTAGTCATACCAGTGGCTGGTGTTCGACCGAAATGAAAGTGAGGATTTCCAATGCTGAATTTCAAAGCAAACATTCCTCAATTGAAAGAATGATGCAACACAATCTTATCAATGATATTTATCCTTCTGTTAAGGTTCAAATTCGCAAATATCTTATGTTACTACTCCGATGTTATTGATATTGAGTCAATATTGCAATAATTATCAGAGAACTGAGGATGATAAAAAGATTTCACAAAGATAGATTCAAACTATTAGCTATCTGAAGAAAAAAAAATAAAACCATACGAACTGGTGCACTATTGGATGGTATCATGACTGGCGATTCAAGAGATTTGATGTCACGTCATCTCAATAAAAACCGCTTGATATTTCTATTAGAAACAAACACTGGCTTTCTATGTATCTAATATTAGAGCAATCCCATAAAATTGTTCGTAGAATGAAATGGCGTAAAAATTAAAAAGCAATTAACATTAATCTATACAGGAAAACATTTGAGCGATGTCGGGCCCCCAAACTGTGCTGATGTTGGCTTTGTCGTCAAGGTCTCAGTCGCGTGAGGTCTAAAAGATTGGAGGAAAAACATAATCAGTGTTTGGTGGAATTCAAGATTAATTTTGATTACAAAACATGGAAAATTCCTTGAACATGGAAAAACTGTTCCTACACAACGCTATAATGAGTAATTAGCTCTTTTGAATGAGGCTCCAGGGAAAGAGTAATTTTTTTGGATAGAGAGTCGACCAGTGATTGTGCTGAATAACAATGCTTGTCCATACGTTGTTAATTCAAGGAACTAGGTTTGGAAGGTTTTTCTACATGCAACGTGTTCGTTAGACCTGTTACATTCTGGCTATCACTTGTTTCTTTATTTGAAACACACATCGGTGGATGAACGGTTCCAACAAGCTCAAATTATCCAAAATTTCCTTTAAATATTCATCAAATCAAAACTAGACTTATTCATTTATAATGGATAGTCAGCAAAAACACTTTGATGAATGAATACTGATGTTATTGATTTGTAAAAATAAAGACTTTTGTCATAAAAATGTTAGAAAAACCTTTGTATCAACCGTAACAATACATTGGACAAAAACTTATTTTCAAAGAGAATTTCGAATGAACGCATCTTATCGATTTTACCGTTGAGATGACGACAATCATCCATAGACTTCATGCACTCCAGGATAAAGAGGTCAGAAAATAGATTTTGTTCCGTCCTCTGGAGACATAGTACTTGGATGAAAAAAAAAGCCTCTTCTTTATCCATAATTCATTTCTGATTCATGAAAAATATCATCCACTAATCGTTAACGACGATAGTAATATTATTAGAAACTGCACAACACTGTTTTCCAGGTGCACCTATTTGTGCCAGAACGCACCCAACCCAAGCAGTCATTTGGTGCCATACAATTTTATCTGGATAGACGCTCAAATTATCTATGTAATTAACGATTCGACTTTTTGTGTAGGTTGTTCTGTCCGTAACTCCTGGCTTTTCCATTTACAGGCAATAATTCAACAGATAAAAATATCTGCTACCAGCTATTTGAAACTATGGACTCTTCCAATTGAACAATTTTGTCCCTTTGGATAAAACACCGGATAAGACGTAAACACTAATTTGTGTTATCAACAGCCAGCCTCAAAGTAGTGAACTATTGATTTTTCAAAGTTAGTGAAAGGATGTAAAGAAACTGCAAGAGATCCATAGAAAAATGGGTACATACTTTATTGAATGCATTACAGCTCGTAGTATATATATATATACATATACATATATACATATATATATATATATATATATATATATATATATATATATATGTGTGTGTGTGTGTGTGTGTGTGTTCGCAAATGCACGCGCGACTATGGTTTATTTTCTAAAAAAAATCATCTCTACATATATCTGTGAATTTTTCAAGAGTAATGATTGGTATATAATAAAAATTAGTTCCACGTTACTTACGAAAAAAAAAAATGGGACGAATTAATATCGATGTTTTCACCTGACTGCAGATTGATATTGAAATTATTCGTCAGTATCCATTTAATTGGATACATTGAAACAGTTATAATAAAATGTATAAACATTTTAAAGAGAAAAAAGCACTGCATGATTGAATATTTTACCAACCTTTCATGTGCATAATATTCGCTATAATTTTAACCACGCCTCATCCAGGCTCAGAATCTATTTCGGGCACGTTGACGAGAAGCGAAGGAAATTCAACTCTGTTTATATTCTTCATTCGCTTCATGTTTTCCCCGATTCCAAGGATCAGACAAAAACTCTAGTTGGAAACTTTCTAACATATTTAATACGTTCAAATTTAATTTTGAAATGCGCAGCAAAAAAAAAAGAAAGAAAATACTTTACCAAATAAGATATTTTGAGGAATATAAATTAGGTATACGCGTGTAATTTTTAAAAATTCTCTCCTGCTTTAATTCAAAAACATTTTCAAATATTACTATTTTCTGTCTTTCTTTAGAGGTTCTCCTATGATTATTCATTCATTCAAAAATTTTTTTTGTAACTTATGCACTTTGTTTTTATCCTCTTTGCTCCCGACTGAACGCAATTCTCTTCTATTAAATTTCACATGTATGTATGTATGTATGTATGTATGTATGTATTCTATATCTCTATCAATGAGAATTATCTGCCTTTCTGCTTTAATTAGTCGGTTCATACCTACTTTGTATGACTCTATCTCAGTCAGTACATATCTATCAATCTATCTATCTATCTATTTATCTATCTATCTATCTCTTTGAGTCTATAAATCATTGGTTCTGTGTCTTCATGTCTTTCGCTCCATCAGTCCCTGTCATTTTATTCCTTTGGTTAAAATCTTCGTTTCGTAGTCATGGAAGATATTCTTGCTACTCAGCTTCTGAAATAGAACGACGAATCTCTTATACATCGAATTCCTCCAAGGCTTTCATCAGCGTTGATAGAATTGCACTCTTCAGTCTAAAACTTCCCATTTTAGATACAGCAGAAAGTATGTCGTACTTTAAATATTTATTAACCCTCAACTGACAGTAAGGAAATATGTCTTTGGCAAAGGGAATCCATTCTTTAGAAGACTTCCATACTTTCCTTTCTGTAAGAAATTAAGAAGCTTGTAGTTGAATCGGGGCAGGGGATTTAGTTTGTGTATTTCGTTCATATTTGGCCCTCTGAACGATCACTATCCGGTGACAAGAGGGAGATTTTTAAAGCACCCAGGTACTTACGTTTGGTTGATAAGGAAATACTTATGCATTATAGTGTTTAGACAAACTGTAGAACCATACGTCCACGAATATAAAGTAATACATGCACGTTACCGATTTTCAGGCACCTTTGGTTTCAGAACAGTACTCAGTTATCCTCTTTGCAGGATTAACAGAGCTCACATAATAATTCAGTAAAACAGGTGTCAACCACTGATAATGCATTTCTCATACCTTAAAGGCATCAGAACTATCAGACACTTGAACTAGACAAATATCAGATGTGAATTAAATAGTTAAATGCAATGCATTCACATAAATTAAGTAAACGATTCAACCAATTTCATTGCACCTTATTCTGAAAACGTGATTAAAATTTGAAAAAAAACCCCTAGTCTTTGCTAGAAAGATCAGAGGACATATCTATACCTCAAAAAAAAAAAAAAAGAAATTTTCGATGATTGGACCGTAGACTTGAACCGTCATAAAGTCAGTCTCTACTTGAATAGACAATAAATAAATCATTACGCCACATTAAGTGACAGCTAATCGATTAATGGGATTTAATCTTTAAAACTTTTCTGAAATCAAACTATTCGTTAAAGAAAATGATTTCATAAAAAATAGTTACTTTCATCATTGCTAAATTTAATTACACAAACAATGTCATACTGCCGCTAATAAGACAGGAAAATACATTTTTAATACTATATTAATCAACACGGGTCAGAGTTGTCACTTGATGTTTCGATAGCGGGGCTACGACTGATGATATGACGGGAAAATAGAAATGAATGGTTATAGAAACTTACTGGATTGACTCAGGATTTAGGTCGAACTCGGCTAGGATTTTACGGATGACCGGTTGTACAAGAAACCACGAGAGAAGTAAAGGATGAAGCCGGTCAAGTTGACCCATGTGCGTGAAGTATTCGTTTCAAACTTCTTGTCAGTTAGATTTGAGCAGTTGGTGTGGACCAACCACTCCCAGAACATTATGGGGTAAATGGAAGGGGAAAGAACGAGGGAGTCCATAGATATTACTTGGATCGAATTACTGATAAACTAATGAATGGACTTACTTAGTTTAATGAAACAGAATTCAATACTTAAATTTATCTGCGAACTTGTTTCATGTTAACCCTGTCTTGACAGTTTTGACAGAAATTTGAAAACAACACTTCTCCCCAAGCAAACAGCTGGACTTTATCATAAAGCTCCCTAATAACGGAGAGGGCATGGCTACACAGATTCTTCGATCGAAATTAAAATGCGTTCAGGAATGCTCCATTCCTCTCTTCTCTCTCTCAATTTTCATACGACTACATTTAACTATTCAGAATTCATGTATCATTTTGAAATAAATTTAAGCCAAAAACCAAGAGAGGAAGAATAGGATACATGAAAAAAATATCAGGTTAATGGAAAAAAACAGACGAGAAAACTGGTGAAAACTCTTTTTGAAAACATACAGTGAAGACATTTTTCTCAGATCGAAAGCCTAAATCATAACTAATAAAATAAAGCAATACAGTTGTGAAAAAAATATTTTACCTAATTTTCTTTTAAAAAAAAAAAATCTCTAAGTAAGTACATTGCACGGCTGTTCCCAGAATTATGAAAAATGGTAAACAGAGTTCGTTCGTCGATGCACTGGTCTGTAAAATGTATAAAAAGAAATGAAAGCCTGACTATAAGAATGTAATGAATTATCGAATCATAAGAGCAGGAAGAAGTAGACATACGAAAATCTTTTTTTCTATGAAATTCCTTCGAAAAAGATTACTTCTTATAATATACAAGGACCAAACAGTTTTATTTTAATCAAATCATTCGTTGAATTCAAAAGGGTTTTAAAATCATGATGTTGTGGGTAGAAAAAAATGTCTAAATGCAAAATATCACTATATTTTTTGTTCAACTTTACATGCTGTCAATTTTCTGACAGATCTTCAGTTTTATAGAATTTACTCACTGGAAGGTTTTATAAGATTTTTCTCCAATTTTTCTTCCTATTAATGGCACAAAATCATCTTTTATGCAAGTTGGATTTTTTTCTGAATTGTCGATTTCTTTGTTCATGCCCAATATAAAATATACAGCCTCTTAATATGGATTGAACAGATTCAGATATATTGATTAAACAAATATAAATATCATACACAATCGATGAGACATTAGCATGCGTCTCGCACTGCTCCTATGTCGTAACACGATGATTATTTCTTTTAACACTTCTCTTCTTGCATCCATATGAACTTGTATCCACGCTTTCTACTATCAGTGAGAACTGCAATTTGCTTGGAAGCCATTGTTAGTGGAAAATGGGAGCAAATTAAGCGAGGAATTTTAAAGAATCGATGGAGTAGTAATAACCACTACAGAATAACGAATTAAGAGATGGGTCAACTAACAATGCCATCTGTGGCAACTCACTGAACTAGAGTGATAGTAGTGAGAAATCCATTGTGCAAGTAATCATATCCGGATTGAAGAAAGGTGCCGAAAAATAGATGGCGTTCTTGATAATGGTACAATGTCAGATATTTTTGCTGATCTGATCGTAAGATGAGGAAAAATAAACTTTGCATAAAGAATGACAATGATAATCGAACCATGCCAATTTACACACGAATAAAGTATGTTATGACGTTTGTATGATTTCAATGGGATATTGAATAATTTCTCTTTTTACTTGTGACCTATGATATTTTATGGTTAGACAAAAAAGGTTAAGATAATAATCTGGTCACCATGCTGACAAAAGAAGCGTATAGACTTAAGTAGAATAAGGAAATAATCTTCAATATTTTTTCAGGATATTTGTATGACAATTTTAAGGAATGATTACAGCACTAATATTATGGAAAGGAACAGCGGTCCTAAACATCATAAAATTAATGAGGAAACTCAAATGGTCATGTTGCAAGAATGGCAGACAAACGATGGACACCACGAGTCACGACATGGATCCCCAGGTATCAAATGCGGAACCAAGGCCGGTAGAATATGAGATGGCAAGACGAACTGGACAGGTTCAGAAAATATTGGCTCTGCGACCCCAACGATGGATAGGTGTGGCGAATCCTGACAGACGATAAAAACTGTCGATGATGAAAGAATTAACCTAAACATAAAAGCTCTTCTGCATTTGTTAGTCATGAGGAAAGATATTTTCCTTTCTCTCTTTACTATTCAATGGATGGGCAGAATATCAATTGTTTTTGTTCAATGAAGAACAGCACGCATCGTACTCCAATCTTATCTGAATAACAAATCGAAAAAGATATCATTGTGGATATCATTGTGGTCAGACTGGATGCTATATAAGTATTGACTACTTATGTCAACAGTGATACCCCTTGTGTGATTTATTACATAAATGCATCGAATCTTTCATTCACTGTAATGGTCACATACAGTATAGTGTCACAGCGAATTTTGGTGATAGGAAAAAATGAAATTTTAATCACTATTTCAATTTCGCGCGGGGAGAATTTGATCCCAGTTAAAGTAAACAATATTCCGTTTCATGTTATCGCTTCCCATTCACACCATCGCTATTCAATCATCCCCGTTTTTTAAAAGTATTTATCAGAATATTCGCGAAAGCAGATAAAAGATTTGAAAATTCAAACAACATTTTGCTTATATTTGTTGTAGCAGGTTTAAGCATACGATCCGCATATATGTGCATTAAGAGCCAGGAATTAGGTTGTCAAAGAATAATGTTGGGACGTTACTGACAGACACACAACAGAGCTGTTATATATATATATATATGTATGATAATCATTAATAATTGAGGCATCCACAGCTGTTCCGTTGTAATATATACCTATTTATCTGAACATTCTAAGCAAAATATGAACAGTGTGATTAAAAGAGATAGATAGTTTGATTGATAGATAAATAGATATAAACGGACTGAGATAAGTAGATTTCTAATCATCGAGACGTTGTGTCTCTTAAATAAATGATTACAGTTAATCATAATTACATTAATATAACTTTTTGTCGTAAGTATCGGAAAATTTTATCCCTCTTCAACACAAAACTTGATTTTCTTTTCATTACACCTCAATTAGTGCAAGAACGTCTGGGTTTAATCAGAAATTATCTTATAAAAAGCCACCACGGAGTTGAACAGATTACGTACACTCGTATAAAATATACAGTGTTTGTTTTTGTTGAGACAATTATCTTGACGTTAGACCCGCTCTCAGTGAAAAACAACATACGTGCTCATTCGTTATAAATAATGGATGACTCTTCAAAGATAGAACGAGTTCTTCAGTGTTCAGCTCGATGTAAAATTTGTCTGAACATCTGTGCTTTAATATTTCTCGTTTCGGTACAAATGGCGTTGAAAAGAAATCAACCATTTTCTTTCTCTTAGAGTGAAAGACAAATGGGTTTATCTTCAACTAATTTATGATGTCTGCATCAATAAGATTCAGTGAAAAGTTTGAATCTGTTCTGAGTACGTATTGAAAGGCAACTGAAATTTTAAAAAGGAATCAATTTTTCCGACGCTAATAATCGCTTGCACAGCCTTAATTCTCACTTTTATATACACTTTGCAGTTCTAATGAGAGCAGGGTTTGATATGGTACGGTAAGTGTATTGCTAAGTAAATTAAAGTAACAAAGTATGAAAAAAAAAGCATCAAATTATGACAGAACGTAGAACGATGCAGTTTTAAACGGACATTTTGGAACAAAATAACCGTTCTAATCAAGGTATATCCGAGCTAATTTTCAATACAGACATCACATAATCTTTTCCATCGTTATGTGATACTGAAATAAAAAGGAGGGAAGGAAAACAGGAATACAGAAGAAATGGAAGAATAAAAAGAAGAATAGAAAGAAAGATTGAAAAAATGAGTGAGAGAAAAGAAGGGAAAAATGAGAGGAAACAAAAAGGAAGGAAAGGAAGAAAGAATGGACTTGAAGGAAAGAAAAGAGGACGAGAAGAAAAATGAGAGAGAACAGAGAGAAATAAAGTAATTGAAAAAGAAAGAAATAAAAAAAAAATTCTGAAAAAAAAAATAATGTGGTGGTTACGTCATGCCAAACTGATAATAATGATTTGATTTACATCTATCTATCTATCCATCTATCGATCTATATATCTATCAAATGCGAGAAACAAGATTTGTTCATCTCCAGGCAACCCCTCAGTCGCCGAACTCGTGCATGGTAGCCATATGTATTGAATTAAGATATCCCCAACTTGAAGGGAGCAAAAAGGTAGGGTTATTTTCAACTGAACAGTAATTTGGAATCTACATTCATGCTCACACCGATGATAATGAATTTGACAACCTATCTCCCAGTCTCTATCTCTCTCTCTCTCAATATATATATATATATATATATATATATATATATATATATATATATAATATCAGTCTGTTAATATCTATCAATCTATTTATTTATGTATGTATGTATGTATGTATGTATGTATGTATGTATGTATGTATGAATCTATCTATCTATCTATCTATCTATCTAAAAAGCTGATTCCATTTATCAGTATGTGACCTCAAAATAAACGAATCGGTTGTTGTGGCCCGAGGTGTTAAGATACCCTATAAGAAGTATTGATTTCTGCAAAGGCCCCGTGTTGGCCCCAGCAGAAAATCCGGCCCGTACAGACTAATTTCACATAGTCTCATGTAGCTCAGTGAGACAGAGAGAGAGAGAGAGAGAGAGGGAGAGGGGGGAGAGAGGGGAGGCACACAATAACAGTAAAGAGTGAACAATAGGGAAAAACGTTGACAGCAATTCATATATTAAAGAATATTGACGTTAAGATACCGGAGACAGTTTTAAGAGAGATCATGATTTCATCCAAGGCATCGAATTGAATTTTTTAGTGATTTTTTTTTCAAATTTAACGGAATATTTTTTTTTTTATTATACGATGAATAACTTATCGTTTTTCGACTTTAATCATCGTAAAAGCCATTATCAGACAGCGTATATTTCAAGTGAGAAACAATAATTCAACTAGAATTTATCTTCTTGATTAAGATGTAATAAAAATCCGAAAAAGTTTATTTTAATGAAGATATAAAAAAAAGCAAGAAATCAACGAATTGCAATAAAGCAATTATTAGTATCAAGACTGGATGTCAAAGCAAACGTTTGATTTGACTGCACTGAGTAAATATCACGGGTCCAAATTTTTTAAACGAAAGAATCTAAAAAACAAACAAACAAAAGAGGGAAAAACACTGCTGCCTTGTGCCAGACTAAGCCAAACCTTGTTAAAAAAAACCTCAAAAACTAGTCATTCTGAGGGGAACTTGCGTGAAAAGATACTATCCGGTGGAGTTACTCAGTCGACAGTGGGATGCTACTGAGTGAGTTAATGTACTGTATGACCATTGCAATCACAATAGCTAAACCTGTCCATTCTCCACATCTTGTGCCTTTTTAGTCGCATAAAACAAGCATCACTACTGTCTAGAATTGGCTTTATCCAAAAGGTTTTCAGTTTCATGGATAAGATTAAGGAGATCGCTACCAAGTAACCTAATAATGATCTTGAAAGAAGACTTAGTAGACTGCTTTAGAGAATGGGATGGATCCTAGTATACGTATGTGAGGTTCAAAGGGGAGTATTTCGAAGAGGACTAAGATGCCATTATAAAGTCAATCTATCTCTTGTTAATATCAAATGTTTGGATACTTTTCAAACAGAACTCGCGTGTACGTAATGCCGGCAACAACTATGCAGGCTCGTGGAAGAGAGACTTTGAATAATACTTTGTCCAGATTCAAACTGAACGACTTTGGCACGATACTGACAATCACATTCATTCACTATCCTCGCGGAAGGCCAGCAAATAACTCATGTACGCTCTTCGAACGCAAACACTGGACACATTTTTTGTCTTTTTTTTTTTCCACCTTCTTTTGGTCCAACTATCTTGATGACGTGGCTTCAAGTTTAAAGAGTTTTCCATTATTCACTGACTAATTATCTATGGTTGCCCGGTCAAAAACTTCATGACATTCACCCTCATTTTACACTGGAATATTTTAACATCACATCATTTGATCAGTACGTAGTATTCCGTATAAAGCCCTTCACTATCCGAAAGTACAGCATTTTTATGAGACTCTCTCTGACCTTGAAAGCTGCAATGGTGCAACTGGTTTAGATGAGAAAACTATTCTGAGCGTTCCTACATACAACGAATTCTCTTCTTGGATGCCTGTCAGGTTAATGTTTGGCGATTTGAGGTGATCTTCATATCCATTCAGTGCAAACAGCTTCCCAATAAAATGATCAGGTGATTATCTGCACAGACGAAAGGTCGCTGAATATCTAATTGCTATAAGAAAAAGCCACACCCATCGCAAGAATAAGTCGGTGAGCCATGTTTAGTTAACTTCAGCACGCATTGCCCAAGCTAGCAGTTTCAAACTGGTTTTCAGTGCAGGGGGCCCACATCGTATTTATTACATATTTTCACAGGCTAAATTTAAAAAAAAAACTCCACAGATGTGATGATTCCAAAGGTTATGATTACACTGAGAAATGATGTACAACGAGTAGGCTATTTACTGTAATTTTTGCAAATTGTTTATCTGATTTGAGAAATAGTGTCATTTTGTTGAATAATTCATGAATATTTCAAGTCTATGGGGTCTCGGATAATATCACGTGGTGAGCCAGATATGACAAACAAGTCGTAGTTCGTCGACTTCTGGACTAAACGAACACTCCAGTGTCATACTGAAAAGCTGTCATGCTAGTAAAAATTGAAAGAGAAGTGTAGAAAAGAAAGCAGAACAAAGAGACAGGGAGTTAACCCACCTCGAGCAACGTCTCAATACAATGTTACCACAGCCATTTTCCATTCAGTATTATTATGACACTGTGGGATATACGTGGGAAGATGATTTAAATATCGGTGAACTACTTCTCACCAGCATTTGAATATTAATGTTTCTTCATTCCAGTAGACTCCCAGGGAGCATAGAGCCAAAATAACTCTGCTCTAGTTTTATCAACAAGCAAATTTTACAGACTAGATTAGCTATCCAACACTGAAATCTATCCCGTTACCCAAGCTTGGGACCAGCTATGGTGACAGCCAAGCTATAGTCTTTTTTTTTCTTTTCAGTTCGAGTATCCCTCTCGTACATCGACCGCATTATCAAGCTAAAAGACTCTTACCACTCTGTTATTCATCCATGAGGAAGGGGAAAAGAGGATTCATGCCTTTCCCCTTGTGCGTTATGGGCCAAGTGAACAGTCTTGGCAAAAACTCAAAATCGCTTCAGTCATTTGTATTTCCATGCTGATGATGATTACGCTGCTCGGCAGCTCTTTAAATAGTATTACCAAGTTCTCATCTTCAAAGAAGGTTTATATAATTCTATAGAACTCAACACCTCCCAGCACCACCACCAACATTGATAGTCTAACCCCAGTCAAGTTTAGTGTAGTATGAAGACAGAACTCTGAATAGACGCAAGGGTATTGTAAGCACAATCGCTCGCCCATGAAGCGAATTATTTAAATCATACGACATCGGCTTCCTGCCTCGAAGGGCATCTGGCACTTTTCCTTGAAGCAATGGTCTTCACAAGAATATTTAATTACGTATGATTACATATTTGTTACGAAATGAGTCAAGTCCGCGTGATGTTCGTAAGAACAGCTCACATTCAATTATAAAAGTTATGTTCAATCTGGACCTTTCAAGATATTCACTTGCCTACCTACTTTATATTTGCTACATTTATGTGGTCACTCCACTTATTACCAATGACAGAGAGAGCAGAATATTCATTATTCTTCTTTCGTTTCTTTCATTTCTACTTCTCGTATCTCTTCCTTTGGTTGGCAAAGTTTCTCTTCGCTGACACTTGGCTCGAAGGCTTAGACTATGCAATATCATTGTTCTACAAATGGTTTATGTGACACATAGCAACAAGTTTAACAGGTAATCTCTTGAATCAACTGTATGCTAAAGAAACATTTGTGTATTCCATAGCAAAGTGTCAGTAATTGATGGTGAGACTAACTTAGATGAAACGTAACTGAATAGATCCTAATGAAAAGGGGGGAATATTCTTTTATCCTTATCTAAATGCCAAAAGTAAAATGTAATTAGGTTTTATGAAATCTTGAACTAAACGTAGATTCTGAAGGGATGTTAAAATAATCGAGACACGTTCCAGAATCAAAACTAGATCTTGTATGACCAGTGTGACCAAACGAATCGATAGAAGCTCCAGGCTTCGCCAAGAATCAAAACTATGTCATATAAAGTGTGAACAAACAAATTTCAAAGACTTAGATGATCCAGAGTTCCAAGCTTGCTCCAGAATCAAAATTAGATCCTGAGGTGATCAACAAGTCAGAGATGTAAAAAATATAAGGATTATTCAACTCCGAACGTAACAATCCCCCACTTGGAATACAACGCACACTTGAAAAACACATGAATGTATAGTTCTGATTGTGCTCAGTTACCAATAACCGCATAAGATGAAAGTATTCAAAGAGAAATGAACTATTATCTACAAGAATATAGCATCTTGAATTAATAATCTATTTCAATGACATTCCCACAGCGACATTAAACGTGGTTATTCTTGATCTGTAACGTAGTGTGATGGTTAGCAAGCTATTTGTACAGACCATTAATACCAAAGTGATTTCTATCTCTGCGTGCTTCATGGGTGTGGCCTCGTGAGGAATCGGACTGTGGTTAGGTGTATGGCGGTAGAGCAGAGTTTGCAAGCACATTTAAAAGATCAATTAACCAGAGAAGTGAGTTCGATCCTAGCTTGGTTGTCTATTATTATTACTTTGTACCAAATTAAGTTAAACCCAGCCTACCTATGGTAGGGTGATGGCTTCTGAATTTGATCCTCAGAGGGTTCTCAACTACTGTGAACTTTCGCCCAACTAATAACAGCTTAGTAAATCACTGTTCAGTTATATATATATACATATATATTTTCCCTACTGGCACTTACGTTCCGGGGGTAAGAAAAATGTTCGGTATTATTGGTTTATGTGGGGCTACCATTGTTTGGTCGATGTGCGTCCATGTGTTTGAACAATAACATCACGGGGACAAGTTTTTTTTTTTTTTTTTTTTTTTGATGAATAGAAAATTCTTATTTCTATTAATATTCGGACCATCCTCATCTGGGTTGTTTTTCATACAACATTCCGGCCGTTGCACTCTACAGCCTTCATCAGGTATCATCTGGTAGGTGTGGGGAAGTAACGAACCGAACCCTTTATTTATCCGACGGGGGTATATTGACTGCACTCCCCTCTTAGCATTAGTAGTATTATTATATTTTCTCACACTAGGATTGAACCTAGAACCATCAGATTACTTTGTAGTAATTTTGTCTGATGCTGCAACCTCTACGCTATGTGTCCATGTGCGGTCAATATACCCCCGTCGGATAAATAAAGGGTTCGGTTCGTTACTTCCCCACACCTACCAGATGACACCTGATGAAGGCCGTAGAGTGCAACGGCCGAAACGTTGTATGAAAAACAACCAAGATGAGGATGGTCCCAATATTAATAGAAATAGTAATAATACCTCATCTAAAAAATTCAGAGAAAATTCTTGAATTACAGCCATTTCCCCCAATAATCATTGTCGACTGTCCATCTACGAGCCAAATCATTAGGCGACTTCCTAAATCTATTTACTTAGTCTATAGGTATTCCATCCTTCCTCTCCTTCTATTTCTATTCCATTCAGTTACGGATCATTCAGCTGCAACATAAATAACTTTGGTTGACGGCCCGATGTCGCGTCTGCCTCCAAGGGCGTTTCTTTTCCATACATTCACCTGTCGAATTCTTTCAAATCATCCAAATGAATTCTTATTTTTAATTAGTCAACTCTTCCAGGTGATCGATATTTATATTAAACATGTTTGTTAGGTTCAATAACTTCCAAAAGTCACGAACCCGGAAAGACATGAAAAAAAAAATCAGATAAAAAAACACAGGGGTTTTAATTTTGAATAACCGTCTTTGATTTCATAGAGCTCCCGGAAAAGGGCCCTGAATTTTCTGTATATGTGTGTCAAATCGCTCACCCCAACCCTACATACACAGAAACTCTGGCCACCGACGTGCGTATGCACAGCTAAATACGTACATAAATGCCTGTACTAAAAACTGAAATGTTGGTCAGCTTAAGATTCTAGCGGGGGGTGGGGTGAACTGACAGAGCCCCCTCCCCCATGATTTATCATTTAATGAGAGAGTTATAATATCAGCATTAAAAAGATATCGCCTATATCTTTTATCAAA
>OY735206.1:46706901-46729401 GCA_963457665.1 Thysanoteuthis rhombus
TTGAGAGATGTTTTTCGTTCTTTTCTCGAAATATCAACAAGTATTCAATCACGTTTTGTCGGTTAGTCTACACATATATCCAAAGGTTTTCAATTAATTTCGATAAGAATTCTGTAGGAGGCTCATGGGCTCGGAAAGAACTGATCAAATGTTGAGGTGAATCCAGAATTTTATTTTCGATTGATACATATTTCATATACAAAGACAATAGCCTGAATGATGAAAACTGAACTCATTTACCCACATTGTAGGTATATATAAATTGATTTTCGTTCAGTTTCATGTTGGTCAATGACGTTGGCTTGGGTTATGTGCTCAGTGAGTGAGTGCTTTCATGTTTGTTTTCCATGTGTTCGGTAACAACAGCGACGTCATCTAACATATTTTCATGTCTGTGTTTACGATAATTAGATCTGGTTCCCTTATAATACAGCAGGGTAAAGAGAGAATTCAACCTAAAGAATCCAGACTGCGAGGAAGAACAACTCAGCCACGAACATACTACACAGGCATCTTTTTTATTTTTTTTATTCTGACCAATTCGGTTAACGGAGCTGATTATTATTCTGCGAAAACAATCGAATGAATAAAAGCCAAATTCAAGGCAGCATAAAACAAAACTCAATTTTCCCAACTAAATACAATGTAGTAAGAAACCAACAATACAGAGAATCAATGGACAATAATATAGATAAAATACCAACATAAATATGAGACAAAAGATCTAATTAGGAAGTGACTTTCTTTCTGCAGCTATTTCGTTCAACCTAGTCATGACTTCTAATTAGCTTGGACAGCCTATTATGGTTTTCATAATAAGCTATGAATGACTTGCAAAACTTCGGCTGCTACTGTACAACACTGTAATTCTATTCATTCACTGCAAATAATAGTTTTCTTCTCTTCTTGTGCAAATCTATTTTTGAATTGTCTTGCATAAATGGCGAGAAAGACAGAATCTAGAATTAATGAATATAATTCTGAATTGTTGTTTGTGCATAAATCTGAACATGTGTTATCAAATGTCTAACCATTGTTTCAGTTTACCATTTAAGGCAACATATTGATTTCTCATCATATTTCGCTTAGAAAACTAGAGGTCTTGACGAAGATTTGTTAGGTATCCCTATTCACCTGATTATCCAATATTGCAGATCATTATGTTGGAGAATTAGTGCAAACATTTTCAGTGTGAGTAGTCATCTCCGTAGTCTTGAGAATGCGATAGGAATAATAGAGACGTAATTCTGGTATTGAACAAAAAAAGCCTATATGCACAGGACATGTTTACGAGGAAGTTCTCTCGCTATCGCGACTCCAATTTCACGGTATGGAATTTTGGAATCTGCTGCATGAATGCGGTTGAATAAATTACTTACTGGATACCCAAATTCACATTTGGACGATTTTGAATGAAGCCATTATACTGAGGTTCAATAGATTAGATTAATGATGCTAACTCAGCATTGAATACCTTTGTTCCAAGTTTAGGTATTCTTTATAAAAAGTCAATCAAGATTTAGATATTGGCCTCTTTCCCATTGGGACTTTCAAAAGATTTATTGGAATGAATATTAGTTTGTTATTGCACCACATAAGAATCAGGATACAGAATAGTTTTATTACGAAACAATCGAAGTAGCTTACTTGTCAACAGCACGGAGAATGAAATCAGTGAAACATTTTCAAACTCTGGTACAGACAGTTTGCGCCCACATCGGATTAATGCCCTTGAGGAGGACATGAATCCATTCCTTTCCTCAAAGCTATGGGTAAATAGAAGGATATCCCAGGCTTTTCGGCCTTGTGTGAAAGGCGGTTAGGGAGACAAGCAACTCTGATCCCAATCCAGGAAATGGAGTTTCCTTAAGGCCGATGCCATTTTTGACTTCCGTTCAACAGCTCCCGTGGGCAAGCTGATGCCAAAGATCACCCGCTTCCCTTTTGACAACATCTGCGAAACCAATGGCTGTGATTCTGTCCACTGGACATCTTGAAGATCTTCACACGCTTTGTCCAGTCTTGCACTATGGACATTTCACATCGACGTCGTTCCATTGTCCATCAAGACGGAGGAAAGCTTTGTTTCACTTAAATTCCGTAGTATAATCACGTTCTCGGACGTTTCGTCGGATAACGCTTAGCATAGACCGGGTCAGCCGACAACCGTTTTGTCATGCAGTCTCTTTATCGAAAAACTTTTCGACAATATGATGTTTTGCCGACTTATGTTTTGTCGAAAACAATTTTTTGTCGGAGAAATATACTTTTTTTCGCTTATGTATCTGTATGTTTATTGTTTATATAGAATCAAATTCATTAAGAATTGAATTTCGCAAATGACTAGAAATAATCAAGCAGACATCAGCATAGACCCCATCGTAAAAAAACGTAAATAATTAAAATTTGATGAATGTTGTTCTCAAGTTTTTCTCAGATTTGCTAGAAAGGAAAAAGTCTCCAAAAAAAATTTTCATTGATTATCAAAAAGAATGGGATTGTTTCAGAATCAAGGTTTGTACTTCTCTCTTTCCCTCTCACTCTCTCTCTCTCTCTCTTTCACCCTCTCTCTCTCTGCGTATATATATTGTGTGCGTAGAACGTTTCTATGAAAGCACAGATACTACACGATACTATACGTATCGACTCACTTCCCCACGAGAGCAAGACATGACGAAAAGTCGGTTTAATATGGGGTCCCAGATATGGGAGTTTCAATAAGTCGATCCTGTCTCTGCAACTAGTGTTGCAGGAGAGTGAGGCCAAGTCCTCCCTCCCCCTTTAATGAAATGAAAACATGCTGCCCCTGGGCCTACTGATTTCCCGAGACAAGGCAAGGTTATTTTTTGAGGCCAAAGGACGAATCCTATGACTCCTTGCGCCAAACAATACCAAGCCGAAGTGAGCCATCATCAGACACAGTATTACACCTGCGCAACGCTAACACAGAATTTACTGCAAACAGATATAACACTCTGATCCTGACCAGAGCATTAGGGAATAACACTTTGATCCCTAGCAATCAGATCCTCTGATCTTGGACAGAAGTGCTATCGATACGTAAATAATCCTGTCATTTTTGACGGTTACAACGTTAGTGAATAAATGAGACAATAGCTATAAGTAAGCAACTTCGTAGACATACATATTAATCAATAATGCCATGATAAATATAATTGTGAGTAATATTATTGCCATTGATACCAGTAATGTAAATTGCAACATTATTTGGTACGACTAAATTGTATTGAAATTCATCACCATTTGGTCAATATTGCAAATATCAACATAATTGCGAAAATAAATGTCATCACAAATAAAAACTTTCGAGGGAAAATCAATATTGTTGTGAACAAATTGTGTGCACAAATCAGCACCATTGAACAAGCATCACATAAATAATGCATAGTAAGTAAGACAGAATGAAAATGCGCGATCATTGTCGCGTGAAAAAGTCAGTATCTTGTTCTGTCGTAATGAAACATCACTGCATAGATAAAAGAAGAATCATGCAAATGGTAACTACCTTGTGCAAACAATATAACAGCCTTATCATAACCATACACACCACTGAGTCTGACAAAAACTGACGGAAGACTGAAAGCAACCACATTTAATCAATTTTTCTTTCTCCACCGATGGGAATCCGGTTGAACAGACGTAATTATGATGCTGGCCACTAAGCATCACCGTCGTCGAAAAACTAGATTTATTTTTTTTTTCCTATAGTTAAATGTTTTCTTATACGTCAACGTTACTAGAGAAAGAGATTTTTGTATGAATTAAATAAGAGGAAAATTCTGTTGATTGAGAAAGAATGAGGGATATAGATTCGTAATATAAGCCGGTCTTTTTTTCGCTGGAAATTATCCCCACTATATATTGTCTTGGAGATATCATCATCCCTCCATCCTTATCATCTTTGGGTCTTTTACTCAGCCAGATAGGAATACAAAAGAGAAAAAACAATAGAATGCAACACTGACTTACATTTGTCAAAAGCTTTGATAGTCAACTACAACGAAGACATACTTTCGCAATAAATGAAAATAAGGATATACACGAGACGTCTTTTCTTACATCACAATGAGAGACTTATTAGTATAATAGCATTTTTACAAATGGAATGTAAATAAGGGTATTAGTAGATTTTTTAAAACATAGTTTCCGGTTGTGTCGCCTCAACCACTCGTGGTCAGGATGGTATAAAAAATCAAGTGTAATTCGAGGAGTCCTTCGCCCAGAAAGCACGTCCCAATTGCTCTTAAAGGAGTTGGGTCGGGTTTATTGCCTGATTCCGAGTGGAGTGTCAAGGAACAGGACAACTTAAGTCTTTACCTATGTTTACGCACGTAGTTCTTTACACTAAATTTTGTCTCATTTTACCCTTTTGGAGAGTTCTAAAAACACTCATATCATCAATTAATTAAATAGAGTTTGATTAAATTTCAAGTATGATTTTAGATTAGAACATAATGCAGTTTGGACTGCCGATAACATCAACGGAGCATTTGGGCTGAACTTTACTACAATACAGACTGTTCAGTAGGTTTGGGACTGGAAATGCCTTTCCTAATGATAAACTGCGAGAGAGGCTGAGACCTATTTTTAATGGTGAAGACCTATCGACAGCAGCAGCGAACGACCCAAGAACAAAGATTCGAGGATTTCTGGAGACGTTAAAACTTCAACTGCAACCGTATCAGGATCATATCATCAAAATGATGAAACCATAGCTTATTCGATCCATGATTTTTAAAGACAACGTGTTTCCCTTACTATCATACCAGTTTTAGTATTTCTAATCACTCCAGTATCGGTTGCAGTGAGCCATAACACCAAATTGAAGTGAAAGACGTGTTGCCGATTCAAGCTATAAACAATTTGTTTAGAACATGCTGGTAGCTTTATAAATGTTTCTTGATGCCAAATTACGACTGCAACAACTGAGTTTAGATTAAACTTAGATTTCATTAATTACTAATTTGTAACATCATTTAAAAGTCTGCCTACTTTTTGTGTAAACATTCTCCCTCTTCGTCGAATCCAAATAACTGTATCATGACTTCAACAATTCGAAAAAAGAACGCTGTCCTGCAAAATGACGAGGTGCCCAAGAGAAATGTTTCCTATTTAAATAGATGAGTCTAGTCTCCGGCTAAATCCAAAATGAACACTTTTTATTTCGCAGCTCAATTCCACTGAGGTCAGTCTTGCTTGAGATAGATCTTCTGCTCTTGAGCATTTTCAGATATTCATTCATCCCACCCTTGACTGTTAAAAGATTATCTCTCCTATTGATTTAGTTATTTGAGAAATGAGATTGTGTATTGAAGACAACGTAGGAAGATTCTCATATGTAGCCATGATGTTTCGACTGATAACTGAATAAATAAAGCTAAAATTGGATCGAGCGCTCCCATGTTATTAAAATAAGCATTCTCAGAGCCATTTGTATAGATAGCAATAAATTAGTTCACATGTAGTTGCATATTATAAATAAGAAAAAGACTTTCAAAGTATGTAATTTAGCTACAATTATATGTATATATATATATATATATATATATATATATATATATATATATATATATATATATATATATGTATATATATATATATATATATATATATATATATATATGCATGTGTGTGCGTGTGTATGTGTGTGTGTGTGTGAATGTCTGGAGAGAAAGGCAGGAGAAAAGAACAGAGTGCATGCATTCGTGTGTAAATGTACATATAGAGACAGAGAGGGGGAAGGAATAGAGAGTGCGTGTGTATATGTATAGAGATAGGGGGAGGGAAACAGTATGTGTGTGCGTGTGTGTGCGTGTGTGTGCGTATATGAATAGAAAGAGAAAGAGAAAAGAAAGAGGAACAAAGTGCAAGGTAAAGAAAAAGGAGATATGCTGACAATGAGGCTCGTGAATCTACAGGAAAAAGAAGAGTACAGTACCTATCAATAATGAGGTTGACTGAATGATTGAAATGATGAGTTCTCTCCCCCCCCCCCCTCTCTCTCTCTCTCTCCCAGCTCCCCTCTATATGTACAGAGAGAAACGGACAGACAGACGTAGAGAGAGAGAGAGAGAGAGAGAGAGAGTGAGAAAGACAGAGAGAGAGAGATAGATAGGGGGAGGGAGAGAGAGATGTAAACGGTAACACCAAGATACTCGAAGAGTTTGAACCAATCGATTAATCCGTCCATCTGTAAACTTAACAAGTTTTTTTCCGGATCTCACCAGATATCATTTTACATATCTCTCAAAATTACTCCACCAGGAAATAAAGAGCCTCATTTTCTATAAATCTTTCTCTGGGGAAACTACTCTGCGTATCGAATGAACATAGCTATCTGTCCATCCAAATTGAGAGAGATGGAGCTGGAAACTGGTTTCCAGTTATGTAGATTTTGCAAATATAAACATGTCTACTTACCAAATGATTAGAAGGTCATAAAACAAATCAAGCAAAGGTGATTAAAATAAAGATGTATTAATTTATCCACCAACCACTTGAAACTATAAGTAAATTGATGAATAATGACTTGATAACTACTTTATTACTTTATAGATAATCATTCATAATGATTGTCTGAATAGATACAGGAAATTTTCATTTAGAAATAAGGGCTTGTCTGCCTCGAGCCAACCCTATTTGTTTAGATACGTCATTTTTCATGCAAAGGTCATATCCCACATGTAACTTCTTCGTGCATGACTGATTTTCATCTTATATCAAGATTTTGTAAAAGTCCCTGTAAAAAAACTGAAAACTCTTCTTGTAGAAATAAAGCTATCAAAGAATACATTTTGAAACAGTTGGCTAGATAAATATGAATGAACACCAAATTCTAGAGTATTAAAATGTATATTAGTCATCAAACACAGAATATTGAATTGAGTCATTTCTAGTTGATCGATAAATATTTCTCCATGACAAACCAAAGCAATCAAAATGCAACCGTATCAGATTAAAATTAGGTGAATATAAAATAAAAATGACAAATTTTTGAGCAAATGTACATAAATGTAATCTTTAAAAAAATCTCTCTCACCAAGTATTTGATTAATAATTTTCATTAAAAAAAATAACATCGAAATTATAGCAGATAGCTCAACAGTTAAAATAGAAAGCAGTCAACTGAGAACAGCAACACCGCAGACTTCAAGGATTAACTTTACAAATTTAATGACACCCCGTTTGAAATACTGATCTATAAAACTTCCCTTGCACAGATTACAGTAAGTTCAAATTTGAATTTAACTATGACATTTTAGATTAATAATGGATAAATCATTTCGTCTGATATCTCCGATAATAAATAGAATAATTAGGAAATCCTCCTACCTTTTCGCGTAAAAAAGTTCCTTCTTAGGGATTAGTTATTGATAGGGAATCCGTTAGCGATTCGAAAAGTGAAGGCCGTTATTCAGAGGGACGAAGCGTTTATGGGAAATCTTCTCCAAGTGACTTGCGTATTGCACGCTAAGGCGATACCGGTTATCCACATCGAACGATATCTCGCAGTATAAATGATGTCTCGTACACTTAGTTTTGTAATTTCTTTGACATAACCAAGTGAAATATTTCTGCCATTCAAGCCAATGAGTCATGGACATACTACACATTCAGATCTCAGATCTATTGTTGTCAGTTTTGTAAGTGATAATTATCCGATATCCCACTGTTTAAATACAAGGCAAAATTTGCATTAATTTTACAAGTTTTTTTTTCTTTCTTTCAGTGCCTCCAATTGTTCTCAGCGCCTTTAACAAACAATCACGAGAAGGAAATTCAAAGCTCGCTTTTATAATAAGGAGAAAGTTCCAATAATTCCTACCTAACGATATACGGTTTTGCATGGAAGCAGCTTTCTGCCAAGATTCTTTGTTGTGGATCCAAACCTTTCATACCCGAATGGTTACGAAGAAGGTGGAAATTTGGACAATAATCATTCTTATGGAAAGGAAATGAGAATGTGGCGGAAACCAACGAAGAGATGCCATCATCCTCTACAAACATCGGCAAGTGATACCGTGTGTGTAGATTCAATCTGAGATTTAAAACGCGCATGTACACCCAAGCGTGCACTTCTGAATGCACTAGACTCGCATACAATTCAAAGTGAATGTAGTCACATATATGTGTATCGTCATTCGGAATATACAAACACAGTTATGAACATATCCACTCAAGCGTACTATTAATCAGATGCATAGTCAAACGAGACATGGCATTCATATGAGTGTTCTCACAAGCAGGCATACAGCTCAACAGATGTATGCATATTTGAATCAAATTACTTATTTACAGGTATACGCATGACTTGAAAAACTGGAATTCACTTTTTTTTATTTTCATATTTGTGTGTTGTGTATGTGAAAGATGCGGAAAGAGGAAGGGAAAGAACGGAATGGAGAGAACAAAAGAGAAAATGAAAGCAAATTAGATGGAGAAAGAGATAAATTGAGAGAGTGTGAGAGAGAGAGAGAAAGAAAGAGAAAGAGAAAGAGGGGAGAGCGAGAGATAGAGAGCAAAATAAGTTAAGACGGGGATAAGAAAGAATTGAGAGGGGAGAGAACGGGAATGGGGGAGAGTGAGAGATAGAGAGCGGAATAAGCCAAGACAGGGATGAGAAAGAAGTGAGTGAGAGAGAGAGAGAGAGAGAGAGAGATGGGGGGGAGAGAGAGGAAGGGAGTGGGGAAATCCAGAGATAGAGAGCGAAATAAGCCACGACGGGGACAAGAAAGAAGTAAGAGTCAGTGAGAGAGAGAGAGAGAGAGATAGAGATAGAGAGAGAGACGGACAGACAGACAGACAGACAGAAAGACAGACAGAGAAGGGGAGAGAGAGAGGGACGACAGGATAATGACAAAAGAGAGAAAAAGAAAACGTAAGCGAATTAACACAACAGAGAAAAATGTAAGGGGAAGAGAGAAATAGAGAGAGAAGCAAAGAGAGTGTCGAAAAAAGAGGGAAGAGATGGAGACAGATAGATCAGGCCAAAGAGAGAATGACGAAACGTAAAAATAAAAACTAAGAAAAGTGATAGAAAGAGATTAAGAAACAAGAAAACACAAAAAAAATCGTAAAGTAAACTAGAAAAAAAATGGAACGCTTTTTCCCGAGTCTATTTCATATTTTCGCTGTTTTAATCTTCTTTAATACCGCACAATAGCTTAATGGCTAAAGCTGTTCGTTTGGGGCTACCATCAATGGTTCAATCCCCTCAACTTACTAAACACAACTTGATAAACATAAACACTCAACTAATTTTAAAAGCACGACAGTTTGAACCTACTCAATATACAATAGAATCTACTAAACTGATCCTGGCAAGATCGACAATGAGAGTAACAGCTTTTTCTGGGCTGGTAAGATAATTATTTTGAGTGGTTTGCCCAACGCTCATCCACACGCACACACCCTTTTCAAACATCGTTGAGATGATTTATTTTAGCAATGGCACGGCTTGCAGAAGATCCATGCTAGGTAATAAAGACGGATTTATGAAATCGAAATCCTATTCATGTAAGAGCTCTCCGTCAGATGGAACAGTGAACTTTATTTCTATTATCATGTTCAAAGACAACCTAACATCTAACTAACCATACAAATATAAGAAAAATTCTAAAATACCCACACCTCAAATGCCAACCCTTATTATACATATTCGATACATCTTCAGTCAGTACTCTTAATGATAATTTTATAACTCAGCCAAGAGCCGGCAGACACAACCAATACCATTTCTTGGGCTGCTTACAATACCCTACACTACACTTGAAAAACTAGAGATCCCGATAAATAATTAATCGTATACATAAAACTATCTTATTCAAGAAAGACTGGAATAACATTGATTCGGGATTAGTCGGAATTCCGACTCATCAATGTCGAGATTCATCAAAGAGAGGCCAGGAGCATTCGTGATGTATAATGGATTTTAAATGCACGAAATGATGAGATCACATGTCAACTTCCACTTACGACTTATCAGATATTGGTAACGTGAGTACTATTTAGATGCTTATGAACTGCTATTCCTGCAAGTAAGAAGTTCACAACTCATACGTTGAGCGTAGACTGAACTGTTTGTATTTTCTATTCTAACATCAATGTACAAGTTGGCTGAATAAAAACACTATTGATTTTTTATTTATAGTTGCTATTTCATTACAATGTATGCATATGTATATATTTATAGGTCTGATATCTTGGGTGCAATGGCGTAACTAGGGTGGGCCAGGAGGAGTCTGTGTCCTGGGCGCCACTTGCAAGGTGTGCCACTAGGGAGTCTCGATTTAAGTTAGCCAAGGCATTATCGAATAGTTAAAGAAAAATGTTGTTGTTTTTTAAAATTTTTTCATTCAATACCACCATTGAGTTTTTTTTTTATGTGACTATTTCATATTTTAAGTCTTTGAGTCCACGACTGTTTCCACCCGGTTTCCCTTGTATTCCGGCCATAAATCTTTTTTTCTTTTAGGGCGTGGCAGGGTTACTGAATTAAAGATTGACTTTGAAGCTAGACAATACATGAAAACAAAAAAGCCAAAAAAGCCAAAAAAGCCAAACATTTGATATCCATGTTTCATAGTGTCATTGATAACTGCAGAGGAGATGACAGATGATAGAAAAAGTGGTTGAAACAAAAGAGAGAAAAAGACTGAGAGTTGATAAGAATGATGGTTGGCAATAAAGGAAGGAGTCATCTGCATTCGGTTATTTATAGCGAAAACTGTCTTTAAAAATTGCTAAACTTGGCTAGATCTCTCAGTTTCCAGCTGAGCATTAACCCCCCCCCCCAAAAAAAAAACCCAAACAATACTATGACAAAACTTTTTGGGCAGGGGTGCAATTTCAGTGCTTGCCATTGGTGCTATTTCCCGAATATACACCCCTGCTGACTGCTAAGAAACTATCTCCATTTTTCGTCATAAGTCACGATATTTCAAACATTAACGACATAATGCGATCAATAACAAACATAAGAATGCCAATGATACTTAGACCCTAAACCTCGATTCCAAAAGTATCTTTAAAAATGATTTTTGATGAGCTTGGGATAAAACATTGCAGCAAACAAGTGACCGTGTAACATTATGCAATATTCATAGTTTGGCAGTATTAAATACACGATCAATATTCACAGCTTTCCGCAGATTCTACACTATATATTCATATTCAATTCAAAGAAGAATTAATTTTTAAACAAGTATTCCATGACATGATATTTTAGCACGTTAGTCAGCTATTAGAATTCGGAGATGTATTCAAAGGTTTTTATCATCATCATCATCATCATCATCATCATCCTTTATATCAAAAAATAAACAGTGATCAGGGATTTAATAGAAACCATGAGAAAACTGAAATGGTAATGGACTGGTAATGTTGTGAGAATATCAGGCTTGGATTCCTGGAGATTATATGCGAAATCGTGACCGGCAAAAAGAAAGATGGTTAAAATTTTGATGCTCGCTTTTAACAGTAGGTTTTAACAGAAAAAAAAAATTGTCAGAAGAAGGGTCTTTTGCAGCTTCATTTAAGGGTTGGATTTTTCTTCAAGAAATATTATGGTGAAACTAATATATGTTAACACTAGGTCTCTCCGGAGAGTATCCAGTCATTTTCAATAACTTCAGAGCCAGTTGCTCGGCCTTGACGTAACATGGCAACTTATGAGCAGACCTTATTGCACATGCATGAACAAAAGGCTTTTTCGAGGGGTTACTCTGTCACCAATGAGATGCTATCGAGTGAAGTCCTTACAACGTTTGCTTCGTACGTGCTGTTCAAATTCTGTGAACGTTCGGGTAGCATTTGTACATTGATAGACAGAAGAAGCAGATAGGTAGATAGATCGATATGAACAGATTAGGATTGATAAATAGACGTTCCATACAGAACCAAACCCAGAATAGACAGAGTGATAGATAGTGAGATAAATATTTGCATGTACTCACAAGAATTAATGAGGAGAGATAGAAGGGGAAAAGGTGTGGCGTATGATTTGATGACTGTATATTTCCCCCAAGGGAAAGACAGCATGTTTAAGTCGATTGATAGATGTGATTATAGCCTTATATTTGTACGAGGCGGAGCGTATTGAAAAGAGCGGGAGAAAAAAAAAGGGACGATTCTGAAATGCTCACAGAGCGCGAACTTGGGTCACGCAACTCGGCCTTTGAACAAGGATCGTGGTGTGTAAGACCTGTCTGCTGAGACGAGACTAAAGGTCGAACGCCGATCACGTTTAAGGAGCTAATTAACGACAGACATGAAGACAATAAACTGCACGTATTCGGAGTTATCATGGTTTGGCTCTGTTTGAACAAAGGAGAATGGTTTTGCTTGTTTACTTCACAGACATATCAACAAATAGGTTGAGAAGATGGTGAAATATACTTGTATTGTTACTGGGCAAACAGTAAGTCGTGGGATAATGATAGCTCGATAACTGACCCTCTTGAAAAGTGTGTGTATATGTATGTATGTATACACATACTGCATTTAATGGTGACTCCGAATTTCATGCTAGTTCAATTGTCAGACCATCTAGGAAAGAAAAACAGCAGTAAGTTATGTTTAGACTGGCACTTCTCATCCCTCGATTAATTCAAGCGTGTGAAAAAAAAAAAAACAACTAAAAAACGAATTTTTAATGAAAAAATGAAAGTAAATAAGTGATTTCATTGAAGAAATTCATTGTATTTTTATTGCTTTGAATGAATTGTTTTGTTTTCTTTAATTGTTTTGCCTCACTTGTTCCTTTTTATTTCACACTCCGAATTCCATTAGGGACTACCGCAGCTGAGTATTTCTTTATAAAGTTCTATATAAAACTTTATAAAACAAGCTCCTTTCGTCCTTCGTTAAATTCCAGATGTCCAGTGTGTGAAAAAAAAAAATTGAGACGGCCTGTGGGTGAAAAAATCTCAAAACGAATATTTATTAATTAAAAATGAAGAGATTTAAGTGATTGAGTGCAAATTATGTTTTGATGGACCGATATCCTGATGGGCACTCATCCAGTCACTGTGATTAATAACAATTACAACAATAACTGTAATACGCATAGCAGATTGGGTATATATGGAAAGGTGCCCTTTCTCAACCTCTCAATGGACAATTTCTTTTGACAGCAGACCGTAATAGGGAGATCAATTAAACAATTAAGAAAAGTGGGGATTAAGGTATTTGTGTGCTAAAATATCCAAATTTTCAAAAAACAAAATTGTACATAAATTGAGGGACCAATCTAACATTAACACACATAGAAAATTGAACCCCCAACAAACAAACTCATGGGAACAAAAAAAAAAAAGCCAAGAACATATTTCTCACTCATTGAGGGGAGAATTTCAAGTTTTTTCTCCAGACAATCGGGACTAGGAAAAGTTATATATATATATATATATATATATATATATATATATATATATATATATATATATATATATATATATATATATATATATATATATATTCGTGTGTGTGTGAAGATTTAAATATGAGATGTTAATAAAACTTCGACCTTAAGGAAAAAGCCAAAACATATATAAATGCAAAGATACCTTACAGTTAATAGCAAGGAAATAGAGTACGTGAAGTTGAGTTCACAAAAGGTAGAATTTACTCCCACCTTTACAAGGGGAAAATACATTATAAGGTAGGTTTAATGTCAGACACAACGTACTTTCGAAAGTGAATGTTTTCAGAAATTTCCAGGTCCACCCAGCTTTTGTCGCAGGCGTCAGAACGTATCCACTGATCTGATCCCATTTGTGCGATTGAGGAGTTGCTGTCAGGGAAACAGATCAACAGTGAACCATCACACTTTTTTTCTTGTCCAGTTCTCCCTGTAAACCAGAACAGGGTCGATTGCAACCCTGAAATGTTGGGAAAACCAATAATTGCAAAGGATAATCTTTACATATATATATATATATATATATATATATATATATATATATATATATATATATATATATATATATAGATAGATAGATAGATAGATAGATAGATAGATAGAGAGAGAGAGATAGATAGATAGATAGAGAGATAGAGAGAGGGGGGAAGAGTGAGGAAGGAGGGGAGTGAAGGAAAAAAATAAATAAGTTGCAGTTGAATCGGAGTAAAACCCTCTTTAGGTACTTGCAAAATTTACAATACCAACAGAATATCAACGTATTTAGATAAAGAGATAAGCAAAGAGATCTCCTGAACTCTCGTCATCGGTACATTCATGTACTTTCAGTCTATTTATTAAAAGTTTATCTATCTCAGGGTATTGTAGATTTTACAAGTAAAAGTGCTGCCTTTTTGGCTAACAAGAACATTATTTCGATATTCATTCATAGTTACACACTTACTTTAAATTCAGCATATTACAGCGTATACCCTTAAGAAAACGCGCAGACTTAACTTTTGATGACGATGGCTCTTACATTTGTAGTGTAATGAACCGTTTCATTCAAGGCTTCTCATGATTTTATATACAGATTGGTAAAAAAAAAAATATATCCACCGAAAGTTCGTTATCCTGTTCGTCGACGTTGTATATATGAATATTCGCCGCTTTCCAGAAGTTTGCTTCATGCCACTCTTATATCGTTACGAAAAAAATGCAAAAAGGCAAAAATAGCATTCAGCGTTCGTTTAGCAGAGCAGACCTTCTTCCTTCCTCTCCAATATCCAAGTCTCTGTACTTCCAAGTACCTCAACCATACATGACTCGGTCTAATATACCAAAATCACCACTAAAAAATTATCAGGATTAATTTCTCTCTCTCTCTCTCTCTTCTCTCTCTCTCTCTCTCTCTCTTATATATATATATATATATATGTATATATATATATATATATATATATATATATATATATATATATATATATGAATAAATAATGATACATAGAACAGAGAAATATGCAAAGTGCACATCAGATAATCATGCTCGATCTCGCATGGAGAGATCATAATACAAAACAGTATATAAAGAGAAAAGAAAGGAGTCCAATGTATCATAGATACCAATAAAAATCTCAAATGACAATGGGCTGGATATGTTGCAAGCATGTCTGACAACCGCTGGGCTACACAACTCATGACATGGATCCCAAAAGATCATACGCAAAATTGTAACCAACAGATAGTAAGATGGTGTAACAAGCTAGACAAATTCAGAAAGTACTGGCTCTTGTAAGATGTCTGGCGAATAGAGGAAGGTCTATGTCGAACGACAGAGGCTAAAATGCTGATTATGATGATATTTCAGGTGACGTTTTGATTCTCTGCGTTCCTTTGGCTTGACCATAGACGATCATTCTGGTTTGATAAAAGAGTACGCAAATGATACACAAAAGGTGTACACGTGATTGAATGAAGAGTAAAATTTCTAATCTGAACACACGAATCAGGTATACGCCTAGACCATCCATGTACAAGCGACAACCACGGAGGTCGGCAGGGGAAGCCGTAGAAACGAGATAGTATTCATACTTAACATAAGCTACCGAATTTTGAAATCTGTGCCTGGCTTTGTATCAGATTGACTGGAGTTATCTTTTTCATAGACACACGTACAATTGCATGTTAACTCCCATACTTACTAAAGAAACATTATCAGTCATTCATTTCATCTTATTTTCAAAAAATTTCTATAAGATGAAGCATTGTAAACCATTATCATTAATTTTTACTACTATTTCCTTTCATCTCAATATTAGCTGGGTTTTTTTAAGTCAAAACATTATTCAGGCAATGAATGAACTGCGGATCGTAAATAAAGAATAGACTCGAACGAGAGTTCGAATCTCACTGAGAGCTTATTCTTTTATTTCCGATCCACACCGTCCAATAGCCACTATAGATTGACTACCTGTTAGATAGTAATTAACAACTAAAATTGGGATAAAGGAAAATAGTAATCAAAATTAAGATTCAATATTACTCTTATACGAAATAAAACTGACTGCAGCAGAATTAAACTGAGATTGATATCTACATTACGAATACACAATCTATAAAAAGGTGCATAGAAAAATAAATACGTATTCGGTGCTTAATAGATATCTTTCAAACCAGAGCTTTCCAAATTGTGCCGCCGATAATCTCTTGGTGTGTCACGAGATTGAATATAATTTTGTTTATCGTTCAAAAGATACTTTCCCCTACTCAGTTGAACTGCTGGGATGACATATATTCTGCCTGGCTAACAGTAATTAGTTGCAAAAAAAAAACCCAAACACAAAATTTTTTTTTGCAGAAGCAGAAAGTTGGGAAATCTCGGTTCAAACAGATGCATATATTTTTTTTCAATTTTTTTCCACCTGCTATAGAGTAGTCTGCCGTCGGTTTCCATACGATATTCCATTGTTTTTACCTTCTTTTCAGAATCATAATTCTTATTACGTTTTTCTTTTTCTTTATAGCATTTGTTTCCTTCCCTTCACTGCCACTTGGCTGACATTATACGAGGAGAATCACGAGACACGAAGATTTGAAAAAAAAAAAACGAACAATCTTACTTGTTAATATTCCATTCATTTTTTTTTTTGCATCTCTTTTGCAGTATAATGTTCTTTATGCAGAATACTCAATTTAGTTATACTCAAACACTCAAATATTAACACAGTTTTATTCATGAAATTTTGGTAGAACCCTATATTCCAGTACATATTCTCTCACTCTCTTCCATCCGCACACACACACACACACACACACACACACATATATATTCATATAAAATAGAGTTTATCTTTATATATAGCCATACGCATATCTATAATCATGAACGAAGCACCCATTTTGCACAACAACCTTTTGAAAGATTTTTGAAATAATTTCCTTTCTTATCAATGCTGAAAAAAAGCTCCTGTATAGATCACACTTAGATCAAACATTATACAGAGAAAATTTCGGATCGAAATTCCAGCTATTAACCGTGTCGACCCATGCACTTATTGTTGCACACGTGTATGAATGAGGTCTGTCCAGAAAGTATCCAGACATTTTTGTCACTTCAAAAACTAGTTAAACGGCCTTCATGTTAGTTGGCAACCAATCATATGTACACGCTTGAACAAAGGCTCTCCCATGGAGTCACTCAGACGTCAGTGAGACGTCACTGAGTGAGCTTTTGTACTTTGCAACTATTACGTCCAAAATGCCCGAGGAAATATTTTGTTATATCCTGCACAAAACATCGACGAAAAATCGCATCATGTAAGTTTGACAGCCTCCTGCCGTCCCCGTCTACAAATAGATTTGACGCCCTGAGATATCTGACTTTTCCCATTGAGATTTCACACAACTACGTCGAGTCCTGTAGTTTTTAGTACCCTCCCGTAGATGTATATGCATACGCATATATGCATATATATATATATGTATAAACATGCATATATATATAAATATATATATGTGTTTGCATGTACGTGCATTGTGTATGTGTATGAGTGCGTGGGTGTGGTTCTATTAGTTCAGCACAATTTATAATTGGGATTATCGACTTCATAAATATCAAATAGAATAATTTATGGACCACATATCTATTCTCTGTGAATGCACATTTCACATCAATTTTATGAGCACTTGGAAAAAAACCGGTCAGATTTTATTGACAACGATCTGCGATAATATATGATTTAATAAAAACCTGTTCTAATAAAACAAACACAAAACCAGACAGGGACACAGTTTAGGAGACGATTGGATCGTTGCAACCGTTTAGAGGCGCCCTTTCGAAAGACAGTCAATACGTAACGCCTGTACGACAGGAAGTAGAATGTGGTCGGCTGGTTTCCTGTTCCTGGAGTCTTCGGTGAATTGCAAGCAGATTCAAAAACTTTCCTGGTGCTGTGATCCATCTGTAGTCCATAGAGGGACGAGAAAAATGGAGTGTTGATCATTTCTCTCTTTCTCTTTCCCCGTATGAGCTCACAGACAGGTGAGATGACAGTAACTTTCACCATGAACCGGTAGCAGAGTCACAGGTTACAAAAATAAAGCTGAGATTCGATGATTTTTTTCTGAAACATTCTCTTGAAAGCAAAGCATGTACAAAAGCAAAAAATAGGTGGTGACGATTTAGCTCCAGCCAGATTTCGTTTCATGACAATTCTTTTTTTTTTTCATCCGAAATTCAGAGACGAGGTATTTCTATTGTTCAATGTTTCCAAACCCTCACGACTGTATCTCCAAGTTATTCAGAATAGATAAGTATCATCATTATTCATTTTTCACGATTTTTCTTCTATCATATTTCCGATGTATTCTTCATTCTCTTATCGCTACGATCAGTTCGTTTATAGATTCAAACCAAGACGAATAGTAACCTCAGCGATGCGAGCTACAATCCCCTGGGAAGTTCTTATTTCAAATTACATAACGGTCGCAGAATATATAAACAGCCTGGGATTTGCGATAAAAAACCCCCAATAAAAGCAAAGTAATATATATATATATATATATATATATATATATATATATATATATATATATATATATATATATATATATATATATATATATATTTGAAATGTTCATTCAACAAAATTAATCTTAGTGTTCTTATGTGGGAATGAAAATCAGCCAGGGTTTTAGTAATATATTCCACAGTGACACTTGACCTCAGAAGATCTTGGGGAGTTCAAAATGACACATGGTCGTCGATTGAGGGGAAAATCCCATAAGCTGGTAATGTGATTTAAGTATGTATCAGGATTACGAAGCTTTGGTCTGGGAAACGTATGTAAAGTGGTCAGTTGACCGCAGTGAAAGTGAGGAATCAGAAAAAGACCCTAATCTTTCGTGCGGTCAAGAGTGGTCGGACGAATTGAAAAAAAAAGAAACCTCATCCACAATCAACATCATATGTTCATTCCATTCTACGTTCAAATAAAAGGCAGAACACTCAAACACAACCACAGAAGTGCGAATTATATTTCCATTTACTCCTCACAATTGAACCTAAGACTGAAAGTCACCGATGTTACAAATTCTCACAAGATTACATGTGTACAATATATTACAATGAGATTGAAGAAAAAAAACTAGTACAAAATTAATAATCATCTATTAGTCATTCATGTCCCAACATTTCTCTTTATTTATCTATCATAAACTTTCGATTGGAATTCTTTCAGCACTGGTTGTGGTAATGATGTTGTTCTCTTTCTGTTTTCAGTTGCATTCGGTGTTCTTCGATAATATTGTCGAATCAAATCGTGTCCGTATTTTTTTAGTTCCCTCTAATGGGGTTCCAACTGATCTTTCCTTTAATTGGCTTCTTTCCTAATTACACTTAAAAGCCAATAAGAGATTCTGAACTAACTGAAGGTTATCGAGTGCATAGCCAGAGAGTACATAAGCCAAAACGTCATGAAATGAACTGAAACTATGGCGATGCTATCCCAAGAGTTGTTCGGTCTACTGAACTCATTTCTTCTGTTGCCTTCCTTGTTACCAATACGTTTCAGCCGATCTATTGTACATTTTCAAATATTCGTCAGCTCATTCCCTGTAATTTGGGCACTATAGATCATATAACATTGACGATTCCACATTCAGACAAGGGGGTGCTCTCAAATTCCCTTTCCATTTAGCAAAGATAGCTGCACCTCACTGAATTCCATACTCATATTTGTTCAGAAGGGTATTATAAGCCACTTTTTTAAATCTTCTCACTTTCTAAAAATGTTCCCTATTCATTAAATGTACTTTATCTCAAAGAAGATTAACTGGGTCTTTCTCTCTTCAGATATCAACTGCAATACGAGATTTTCCTACTTACTTTACATATGGGTTTCTGATATTTCTGTAGTCTGGGATTGAGGGAACAGCTGGTTCCTATCTCATATACTTTAACACATTTATACGAAGTGATATAAGGGCAATCTTCACTCAGACCCTTCCCTCGTGAGGGACTTCATCTCGTAATTTACAAAGGATGGTTGTAGCATAGAAAAATTCATTGATGTTTCAATGTAAACGTATCCTTTAGATTCCTTCACCTGCTCCTGTAATGTATGTTATGCTTACAATAGCTACAACGATTGCGAAAAGTATCCAATACCTTTCGAATAAATTATTTTGACTTACTTATACAACGTAAAAATCGATATATTTTGAACCAAAGATTCAAGATATTCGTACATAGCATTCCAATGTTGAATCTCGATTCAATATAATTTTCATTTTGATATTTTTCGATTTGTCGATTTTGGAAGTATGTAAGTATATCAAATTAACCTTTTGAAAAATTAGATACTTTTTGCATACATTGTATATAATCGGTGTCTTAGGATTTAATCCTATTGTTCTCCGTGTTACAAAATAACACAGGACAGATAGTTATTGCTTTGGTACTTCTTATATTCCGTTATTATACACTTGGCTCCCTGATGACGACCTGTGCCCGATGTTAAAGGCAACGAACTAACCTATTATCAACACAAAACCAATGGTATTAGATCAGTTCAAAAGCCCAAATATCCCTTGGAATAAAATTGATGCTTCTCAGAATGATGGGCAGAATGGAGAAGATTCTTTACAAATAATAGATGTAATCGGTTTTCCCGTTTTACGCTGATTGTTGTGTAAATCTTGAAAAAACATCATATTTTGTAAAAATATTTAGCGAATCCTCTAAGGGATAATTTATTGAAGCTTGGTTCAATAAAACAAATATTTTATTGATCAATATGTTATTAATACATAGTTTCCTTTTGTCTCACAGGTTCATTTTGTTTACGTGGATGGTTTGCTATATTCACCGAAATACTCGCACAACCACGGCAAAAAATTACACAATCATTGGCAAGGGTTATCTTTAAAGAATTGATGGTTGGATCGATTATCTCTAAGACACAACAAACATAGCCTTCTGCCAAACTAGGTTTTGCCCCACATATATGTGAATGTCAACGGAAATACGTATAAAAATCCTTCTTTTTCGTGATATGTCTACCTTTTTAATCAGAGAAAACCTCTTTCTAATTTCACAAATATTTTAAAAATGTGTCTTTCTTACTGAAGCGACATTGAACAAACACTAACCGTAAATTAACCAATGATGAAAGACGATTTGAGAAACCTACTGACGATAAGGTAAAAGAAGCAACAGAAAACAGCATCAAAAGAACTTGAAATAAAAAATGCCACTAAGATATATATATATATATATATATATATATGTGTGTGTGTGTGTGTGTGTGTGTGTGTGTGTGTGTGTGTGTGTGTGTTATTTTTTAATAATACAATTGTCTGTGCGAAAAAAAAAAAATTAAAGTTGGAGCAGTTATTTGGACCTTTGCATTACCAGCGGCTGTTCAACTCAATGGGGAGAGTAACTCTACGTTAAAGCGGTTTCCTCTAGATCGCAGGTTCGATTCCTGCAGCATCCCAAACATTTAAAATTTTTCATTCTATATACGCTCTCTAGGCTGAATGAAACAGTCACCATGTAATAACAGTTGATCATTTCAAATACAGTTTCAAAGTAATATAAGCCATTTGTAATTATTGCTGTCGGATTATATATCCATTTCCCAATATATATATATATATATATATATATATATATATATATATATATATATATATATATATATATATATATATATATATATATATATATATATATGTGAGTTTGTGTAACGAGTCCTTTATTTGGATTCCTGCAGCCGCTCCATTTTCTTTAATTGTTTATTCTTTTTACATTGTTTAGGCTAAGTGATACATTAACCGTGTAACGACAGGTAATCATTTCAAATGCGGTAGGTTCGATTCCTGCTGCAGTCCCATTTTCTTTAATTGTTTATTCGATTTACTTTGCCTAAATTGAATGATATGTTAACCATGTAATGACGGGAAATCGTTTGAAATAAGTTTCTATATGATATAATGCAATTTATAATTTATTCTGCTGGACCAAATATGTCCATTTCTTAAATACATACTCTCGCATTGAAAGAGACGAAAAGGCCAAGAATAAACAAGATGAGTATTTGGGTTGAAAGTAGTTATTCAACCTTTACACTCACAATTGTGAATGCATCACGCTATATATATATGTATGTTACATCCTAGATTAAAGACGATGGACAAGAATTTAAAAAAAATCCTCAGTCAACTTTTCTTGTTTATGCACAAGAAAGCGTAAGTCACAGTTCAATGATTGTAGATATTGTCCAAGTATGTGCGATCGAGCGCCACACCCAAGGTTCTGGCCGTAATCAAGACGTGGGGAAATGAATGAATAGAGATATTCATTATTAGATAGATTGTTAGATGGATTAGTAGTTAGCTAGCTAGCTAGATAGTAAAGAATACGTGAATGTCAGTGTTATATTTCGCCAATAAGTGATAGATAATTCCCCCAAAAAACTATTTCATAAATGAAAGTCAGATCATGTTGAATTCTTTTGGTATATTATCGATACATTTCCAAAAGTACCTTTTTTCCTATCAAATAAATTTACGACAAA
>OY735206.1:46734401-46751901 GCA_963457665.1 Thysanoteuthis rhombus
AAACCCTGATGAATATATCCTTCGGGGCTTACCCAAAGTACTGCAGTATTCTCAGCGGCGTTTGATGCAGGAGATAGGTGACGTTTTTGAGGAAATAAAGGGCGACCAAAAAATATTTAGAAGCCTCCTCTGGTTGTCAAAAGTTGGTTTGTTTTTTCGTTTGAGTTCTTGGGGGGATCAATCAAAAATATTGATAGTACTTTGATTCAGTGTTGCTTGCAACAAAGATTCGTTTCATCATGAGACACTCTTTATATTCATGATGTTGACAATTCTGTAGATAAATTCTTGTTCTACTTTTTTGTCTGCTTTTTTTTTTGAGATAACAAAGTTGTCAAAAGATTTTTCTGTCATTGGTTCGAAACATCAACGCTCAAAACCCTTGGAATCAATACTCGGTAATCAGATATCCTTTCATTTTTAGAACTTCTTCCCTCTACATATATTATGGTAGGAAATGTCAAGATAAACTTGGAGCCGCTATTGACAGGTAATTCAAATATCGACTCGGTCGGGTTCCTAACCTATAATTTATATTGTTTATTTTTGAATGGAGGTCAATGACCTCGGATGGAAGAGAACACAAGGGAAAAACTCAAACTAAAATAAATTGGTCAGACTTCTGTGAGACATTCTAAACGAATGACTTATGTTCCCAATTTACCGTTCGTAATTCATCAGGTTCGCTGAAATTAAATCTTTCGGAACAGTTCCAATAGATTCTGTAAATATACTGACATAATACATACACATACACACATATCGTGAAATTTGGCAAGGCACCTCTGTCCTGCTGATAGATGTCACTGCCATTGTAGAAGACTGTTGCCAAGAAGGGTGTACCTTGTCTTCAATGATGTTGAAATTGGTGATACACGACAAAGTACGATAGAACCCAGTGTTTTCCTGCAGAACAATGCCAAAACCATCACACTGTCTCAACTGACCAGTTGTTTTCCCACAGTGCATCCTGACGCAATTGTCTCAGCAAAATATCGCCGTTCATCGACCCGGCTTTCCACCTTATTCCGGAGAGAGTGAGTCATTGGACCACGTGACTTTCTTCCATTGATCTAAGGTCTAATTCCGACATCCGCATTCCCATTGAGGACGCTTCCGCCGGTGGTGGACATTAGTTGGCATCAGGGATAGCATCGAGATTTTAAGGTAACCCCTCTAACAGGCTTGCCAAAAAGTTAGTTAAAAGAATAAAACTTATATTAAATTACAAAAATATCAAATATGTAAAGAAATAAAACTGTATTTTGCAACTCTTCTTCATTTCCTCTTGAATTAGTAAACAATTCGTTATTAATGACGGAAATTTTGACAATACAATTAACATTGATAAGAATCAGACATCTTTTTTATCACGTCAACATTTTTGCACGTTAACATTTTTCTTTATAGCGTGATTATAGCTAGTACTAAAAATAGTACATATATCATACGAGACGCAAACATGTTTAATTGATGACCTATCAATCGATAACTTATCTGAAAATGGGATATTTTTAAACACATTTATATAGATATACGAGCTATTTTCTAGAATTTATTCATTTGAGGTATGAAATACCCTTAGACGATGAATTACTTTCAAAATACATACAATGCAGCGCCGTACCCATCATAGATCGAGTTATTCTTCTCTCCAGCACTTTCATGAAAGCAATCTGCAATTTGTGCCATAGAAGCCCTTCTGTTCACCCGTACTTGGAGCAAGATACTCTATTCACTTCACGTAATGATAAATATCGACCTACTAATCAAAAGATACGCATTGAATTTTCAACAATGCCGATTATCTTATCATTTTATAGGTACGAATGTATTTAGCATTTATGATATCAAATCATTAATATTAAAAATCAAAGAAAATAAACGAAAAATCCAGTTTAAAGACTTTTTTTTGTATCAGTTAGGTATGGAATTCTTTGCTTGATTATACATTGGAAAATGTGAGGAATACTATCAACTTTTCAGATAATAAATGAAGGCATCAAACTGTTTTAGATATTGATAGTTTCTCTTTGTGACATATTGATATCTAAATCAAATAAATGTGCTTGAAAACTTTTAGAAGTGAACGAGAATAAAGACTAGACGCAATCTTGACAGGGGCGTATCGACAGGTCATATGTCTAAGATCTTGAATAAGTACGACAGTTGTCTAATCAATATCGTCAATATTCTTGAATCTTTGTTGATCAAAAGACTGAAAACGTCTTTGCCGTCATCGTTAATCGATTTGTTCACACCTGACACGGCACACTGAGTTAGAGTAATCCACAGAGAACTGACCAATTGACTTGCCCGCGTCGACCCTGATCAGTAACGGCTCAAACGATCGAATATGAAAATCAGTAACCCTTACCAAACTTCATGGTCGATATTACTTTGAAATGAACACGCAGATCTTCTAAGGCAGAGGTTAACATAGCAATAAAACTTTAAATGTCTTTTCGGTGAAAGCGCACAGAGCTAATTATATTTCCTGTTGGCTAGGGAGTGCAGATACTCGTCAAATTATAAAGAATTCGATAGAGGACTATTGAAAGGAGATATCACTTGAAATTCATGGATTCCACCAGGCCTAAGATTGGCCAGGTGTAAGGAATGCTTCTTCTTTAATATCAAACGAGAATTGTTCTTAACCCATCAGGAAGAATTCATCTAATTTTATTAATTTTCAAATTATTGAATGAAATACCGAAAACCAATATTGTATCAATTTTGAATACTCTATACGTTCATCTAGACTTTGGTTATTTTTCATTAATACTTAAGTTGTACATCAGATATATATTTAAAAGAAAGTAGCAAGTTGATGATATTGTGAGTTTCCTCAAAGAATTCATTAAATTAATATCGGAATCGTTCTTTTATAGTAGAGTACAGAGTTTAGCTGAGAGGTAGCGAGGGTCAGGAGAGATTCTAGGGAAATACTTTGGCACATGAGTAACAATGTCATGAATTTATATAAATCAAAGAATTTATTTAGAAATGCTAGAAAAATTTGCATCAGCCACATAGAATATTTACACCTGCTGATCCTTTGTGCTTTCTTGAATACATTTCAAACTTCAACCTATTCACAGATCACAAGTATATTTCGAACGTTGTAATTTTCATAAGAAAATTGACAAAAATTTCAAAAAATCTCCATCGTTAAGTTAATAAGCGTGGTGAAGTTTGTCAGGATATATGGGAATTATCAGATCAGAACATTTTGAACATTTTGTGAAACAATTACACTGTCTTTAACTTCAAGATGAATCGTTGAATGAAGAGTACTATACTGAAAAGTTGTCGGTCAGACATGGCTCAGTCGGTGATTTGACAGAAAATCCAGAATCAAGTACAATGATTCTGCGAATTGTCACTTTACAATATAAGAGAACATTCTTTCTAGCTTCAGTGACAATATAATGCTCAGATTTTGGAGTGAGGGTCGGACCAAGATCATTCCGTTCTTGGATGAGCTGAGAATATTTTACCACCCCCTCCTTGTACACCTGGTAAAGGCTGAAGAATGAGTAGATCGGAACGTAGTGGTAACAACACCGAGAACATAAAGGATGAGCCAAATTGTTTGACATTTTTTTTTCCCAAATGCACGGTGTATTTGATTTCTTCAGTTGATATCACAGCATTTTTATACTTTATATATTGATTTTTTTTATTGCGTTTAGTACCTGCTTGCTTCTTATCAGCATCGTTTCAATCGGAAGGGATATTGTTCAGCATCAGTGAGGTTGTTCGATTTATTATCAGTGTGCCGCAGGCTTCGACATCCAAGTGGAGAAGAAGAACCCGAAACGAAACGAAACGAAAGGGAGAATATTGCAAAATAATTTGGCAGAATCTACAGGAATAAAAAAAGAATAGACTTGAAATTGTCTTTGGAAACCTTTAAAGATCAATAGGTAATTTTGCAGCCAGTTTTCATAAACAAACAAGCTTTGTGGTAGTTAAACAGTGTGAAGAGAAGAATGTTCCGACGGCCATTTAAAATACATACAAAACAAACAAAACTGCACCGGTCCCACCCGATTATAACCTGGCAATGTGCCAACAATCAACAGAGAAAATAAACAATTGAAGAGGCATTGATTTTTCTAAAACTATCTTTCTTTAAACTTGAATTCACGCTGCAGAGAACAGGAAGTAGAATTAGGGAGATCCAATGGGCTTAGATTAATCTGATATGATAGTGGTGCCCATGGTGAAAATTGAACGCACAGTTGAATATTTTTTCGGGATTAGATGGTTCACGCCGGGCGGTCTTGGAGAGGGTATTAAAACAATTGTTTTCTAAACAAGGAAATAATGAAGAATGAGATAAGGCACGTTTGTTATTCTGTCCTCATTCACATTTAAAATCACAGCGTAGAAATGGAACGGCAAGAAAGTGTATATTTTTGTCACTTTTAAGAAAGACTCAACAAACCAAATTGATTGATATTTATTAGGCACAACTGTCTTTGGTACAAGGCAACCATTGAGAATTGAATTCATTAACGATCTTCCTATGACTAGGATTAGATTGGCGCTCATTTGGTAAAAATTATTCAGCCAAATATAAAAGATATCATTATTGAAAGAGACGATTAAGGTACTCATAACACTCATTTTACTCTAGCACAAGGCCACAATGCTAGGACCCCACGTGATGATCGAATTTACTTGAGATCGTCTCGCGATATATCTATCGATCTATCTTTTCATACGTATCTATCAATAGATGTGCAAAATTACAGGAGATTATGTACGGTAAAAAAAAGGTTAAAAGTCATGAAAAATAGAGTCAAGAAATATAGGGTCAATGACTTGCAAAACTATAAACATAACGCAACGGTGGTTGTTCATTGGTGTCCATCTGACAAGTGAACTGGAGAAATTCCAGGCAATGGTTGATAATATAATCTATAGTCTGATATGACTATATAACAAGTTAGGGTAAAAATAGAAAAAAAAAAGAAAATAATTTCGATAATTATTTAGTTTCACGGTTCATTTTAACGTTTCAAAGGATCCAGCTTGAGCTTCGCCCCTATCCCCCAAACAGTGGAAGATAGTCCTAGAATGGCGAACGAAACCCCATCGACAAGCTGCTTAAAATAGCAACGCCTATAGCAGGAAAGTCCACTGTTTCCCAATTGCGAAGTGATGTAAATAATGAACTGAATAGCATTGTGCCCAGGACTGCACAATAACCCCAGCGTAATGGACAATTTTCTTCGATTTGGTTCTGTTACGGAGCCAACAAATTGCAGGCCGAAAAGACTATTGTTATGCAAGAAATCGGAAAACAGTAAAAAGTGTTTGGCAGTGCCTGAATAAATGCATATGAACGTGACGCCCTCGCAAGGATCAGGGCAATTTTCTTGAGAATCTATAGAGGTTATAAAAGGATGCATGATACGTTTTATTGTTTTGCAGTTGCTTATCTTGTTTCAGTACCATATTGTGTAAGTAACATTACAACTACCGTCCATAAAAAAGCTAGACATATGGATTCTGACTTGGTGATGCTCGTTAACACATATTTCTCAACAAGAACAACGTTTTCACATTCTCGTATGCACTAAATGGATAGGAGCGGAAAGCCGACTGATATTATCCGGTACGTGTAGCCAGCAAGTTCCATAGACTATTAATTCACTTTTCACAACATCTATATGTTGTCATTGACCGAATATCAAGGAGAAATGATAGAGCAGTAGTAAAAAATACGCATTAGTCGTTACAGACATGTGGTCCAAAGATATTTACAAAAGAATAAAACAACGGCATGAATGTTCTTTTGTAATCTACAATAACAAAAGAGGTTTCAGTGCTCAGATTTGGACATTAGTGGGAAAAAGAAAGAAGTGTATTTAGTGAAGTAAAAACCCACACTCCGAAAATAGATTAATAAAGATAGCCGAATTTAGCTGATGGCTTTTTCATATATTTTCCTTTGAAATTTCAAATCAAAGCATCAGCAATCCTTACCCTACCCAAATTTCAGTTTAGTTTAAAACATACTTTCCGTTTGTGGATACGCAAACAGCCACCATCAATTCTTCCAGAATATTTCGATCCGAGAATCGTATTTTCTCCGCTACTTCATGACTAACTTCCAAATCATCGAGCTTGTTATTATAACAGATCCTCAAAATTGGCACTGCTGTTATATCTCTGCCAGTTCTCCATGTTTATCACGTGATGTCCATTATCCAATGATGAGCAGATACTAGATATGTGGCAGTCACCACTTTCCATCTATAGAATCAAAATGTAACGGTTCGCGTTGAGGTTTCCGAAACAGTTTACACAAACATCTATGTTTACTATGATGCAAACCTTTTATCTTGGACCTGAATAAACCTGAATGTGTGTATAAATAACTCAATTCAATGACATCAAACGATGTCAGACAGTCTAGTGACGCCTTGGACTGCGATTCATGGTTTTATATTGGAGTCTTTGTGTGGGCCTCGGGCAAGTAAAGGTTTCAATGAGGTTAGTATTTACGCATTAATAATTGAAAGATTTTGCTTGCGATTCTATTATGGAGTTAGCCTGCATTAAAAAACAGTTCTTGAAAACGATTTCTTCAATTTCTTACATCTTTCTTATTAAATATATAGAACGCTGACCGGCGTATTGATCATAAATTGTTAATACAGGCACAGACAGCAAATCTTCGTCTATTTACAGCTTTTGTGCGAACAGCCTGAAGTTGAAATGAACCAAATCTGGACTGTATGTGGAGGTGAAATATCTGGGTGATGCGATGTTATAGGAAAAACACAAGTGTTCAATGATTTGCGCAGTCTTTGTTAATGTGACAATCAGGCTGAACACTGGCTCACTCAATGGTTTCTCACTGTCGATTGAGTAACCCCCCGCAAGATTATATTTTCATGCTAATACAATGACACTCTCTCTATAATTGGTTACCAAGTTTCATCATGATTGTGCCACCGATTCTCGAGATATCTAAGCTAACAGGATACTTTCTGGATATACCTCATATTGAGAAGAATGCAAGGATATTATGATGAATTTTTTCCATTTGAATTTCAAATACAGCCATCAAATACTGCCGATGAGAATCAAATATAGCAAGGTATTGAGTGGACTCTCAAATCCGGGGGATATTCGAACTGGTAAATAAGTATGACACGTGAAGGGGAATGAAAGGAAAAAAAAGGAGCCAGTCCAACTTTGCAAGGTTCCTCGAGCCAATCGCTAAAGTTGAGAGAAAATAAATATTTCATTATTTTTTTTTTTTTTGTGAAAGAAAGAAAAGATATCAACGTTTATGGCTGAAGGATGGTTGCATTAAAATGCTAGAAAGTGATGTCGTTTTTGTTTTGTTTTTTTGAAAAAAAAAATAAACTGTACTCGAAGCAAGTAATAACTTCTGGTGTCCACCCTCGAAAACGCACCATACTGAATGCAGAACTGAACTTTTAAAGCTTCGTAGACGTGAAAAAGAGCATCGACTTGATATACAGCGGTTTACATCTTACAGCAAATTGTGTCAAAATGTACCATTTTGCTTGTTCTGTTACTATATTCATCTTGTAATTACTATTCTTTTAAATCAAATTCATTTTGTGTACACTTCTAGGGGGGAGAAGAGATGTAAAAAGCAATAACAGTTTTCTTTAAATTAAAACTGGCGTACTTTCAGACAAATTGAATTCAAGAACTCCTTGGGTGAATGAATATTGAAGAATTAATTTCAAGGATGTATAGCTTTGTTTTTAACTAATTTGTTCTGACATGTCAGATGCGCAAACCATAAAACAAAATTTAGCTTGAGTTCGCATGGCGTTTAATAAGCAAAGATAAGACCCTTCCATCTCCCAATATTTAGCATTATCGTTGACTAGAATTTGCAAATTTGTGCTATGAGCCATTACAAACGTGTCTCTCTTTATATATATATATATATATATATATATATATATGCTCGTGTGTATGAATGCAAATGACTATTATGGTAAGCAAACGAGAATAAATGTAAAATAAACAAACAGATATGAAGGAAAAGAAATAATCTATATGCACACACACGCACACGCACACGTATACAAAGCAAACCCCAAAATACGCACCAACACACGCTCACAAGCACACACGCTCACATTCACACACGCACACCCACACAGACTTGTTTAGATTACGTATCACGGCCAATTAACTTCCAATACAAGACCGATCAGATGAAAAGAAAAATAATGAAACGCTTTTTCCGATGCAGTAATCAACGAATTCGATAAACTTGGAAGGTAGATGAAAGAATAGCAATCTTCATCGGTGATATTTTATTAATACAGAAGCCGTGAGAAAATATGTCAATCGATCTAGGTTTAAAAATCGTCTTCGATAAAAACATCACTTTGGTAAGAAACTTGTGAAGACGGCTAATTAAACAGTTCAACTTTTCGAATAATATCTGTCTATCGACAATCTCACCAAGCATTAGTAATTTCATCGGAAAAGCTATTTTCTTACCGCTGAGATTGATCAAAAAACAGATTTATACGTACTAGTCGAGTGCTTGTCCTATAGCTTGTTGAAACTAAAATAATACTATGATTTCTTATATAAACTCCATTTTGCTAGGGAAGACGCAAAAGGCATACTTATATACGTATGTATGTATGAATATATAATTGCAGAGAAAAATATATTATTGAAAATTCTTTTACGAAATTGCATACATGATGCAGTTAAAAGAGAAATGAACCACCAGGATCAAATATTGGAAGCAAAACAACTAGAGAAAAACACTCTAGTCCAATAAATGTGCATGCTACAGTGCGTAGGTGGACGTATCCACGTGGATGCAAGTATAATAACTATCAGCGTTTCGTTCAAGTGTGAAAGCTCAGTAAGTCAGCACGCGCATCATCTTTAATCTTAGTTTAAAAGATTTGCGCCTGAACGACTTCTAGGTAGAGAATTTGTTCGGGGAGTGTATGCATGTCTGCACGTAGCGACTATAGTTCGTTATGACGTACAACGGACATAACAACAAATTCAATCACTATTCGGGGTAAGGAGTTATATTGGAACAACACAGTCCACATACAAAATTCATCTTTTCTCCCAGCTTTCTAATACGACAAGAAAGTAAACATCACGACAAAAAGACGATTTCAGGTAATGCATTTGCCCGAAAGGTATTAGAGCGGATATAATTTCAGCATGACAACCGTAATTGTCCATTTCTATTAGTGGAATGTCTCTATCGCTATAACTGAACCATTTTTACACCGAACACATATGCAAATGTGTGTTGTTTACCTGGTTTGAACTCCGGCCTCGCGCAGCAAATTATTTTCTTTGGCAATGAATACATAACACAACCACACGACTTTTTCCAAATTGAAGTGATTCGCCGCCAGGCTTAGGCAAGCAATAAATAAAGAGAAAAATCTAGATCCGGAGGATATGGCTCTCAGGCAGTTGGAATGTATTGATGCCTGCAGTGATATACCCTGCGACCTGGGCAATTTTTGCATGTACCCAAGCACAAATATGTATGGGTTCCCCTGCTAAAGGAAAGTTCTTGTGCCACAGTTGTCTTCGTGGAGAGACTACGATAGCACAAAACTTGCTGGTTGACACTTATTATTTCAGTATGTGCCGATTGGGGCAGACAATATTTGCCACCACCAATGTGAAAGTGGTTCGAGTCCCAAGTAGGAAGCTAGATGAATGCAACAACCATGGAAATTCTAAATCTGAAAAGCAGCAATAATACGATGGAATGAAACTAGTAATGAAGTGATAAAAGTGAAAATGCTTCATTGAAACCCCTATTATCGTAAGATGAAGTATTACTGTTAATAGAGTAATACAATTGAAATGCTTCATCCAGACATTAGAACAAATCTTAAAAGTGATTTTGATGTAAAGACACTGAAAAAAAAAAGGTCTGGCCAATAGACTGATTGAATTAAATCACAAGATCGATCACGTCTAATCAATTTAAGTTCCAGTAGTTCGTTGAAAAGTGTTTTAAAAAACAATTGACTTCAGCAGGTAGAACGAACACACAGTGACACTTACTCACGTCATCTCAGCAGTTGATCTCCACGCCTAGTCCGGCTGTTTGTTGCAGCTACCACTGATGTGCGTTTTCTGAAAATCTTGCCTTTCCTGGTCATCCTTCAACTAAACGCCTCAGATTCTGTTATTTGACTGATACCTTACCTTAATAGATTTTAATGAACCATGTAACCTCTGTTGTCTATAATACATATAACAGTCCTTCTCTGTCAATAACACTTGCATGAATTCTTGACCCTGATAATACCCCTCATTAGACTTTCAAAGCACAACGTACAGATATGATGCCGAAACTTATCAAACAGTTTTGGTCATGAGTTGCAAAATTCATTATTTTATCATCAGTTTCCCCTACTGCTAAAAAAGAATTGTTTGAGCGGAAAAATAGTGCAGTCGAGTTGCGATAAGGTCAGTGAATAATAATGAGAAAAGTTGGAACACTACCTACGTATACTGTAATAAAATGAAGTCTATACAAAAATGCAAACATAATTATTTTCTTATTTCATTTTTTTTTTTACTTTCAGTGACAATATATGAAAACATTGGAGTGAATGAAAGGTTCGGATTTATCTATTTATCAGTCCAAGTCCTTGACGATATCGTTTTTGTCCGTTAGGATGTAGTCTATTTCGTTTTTCGTTTCATGATTGGGGCTCTTCCAAATCCTTTGGCAGAAGAACATCAACCTTCAAAAAAAGAAGATCCCATTAATCCTGAAAAGAAGGGTGTATAACCAATGCATCCTCCCAATAGTCACTTATGGAGCTGAAACATGGAACCTAACCAAGAGACAGATCTGCAAATTGAAAACTATGCAACGTGCACATGAAAGAATTATGCTGGGCCTCACATGGAGAAACCTCGAGACAGCACAGTTCATCCGGGAAAAGACAAGAGTCAGGGACATCATAGAATCCATTAAGAAGCTCAAATGGCAGTGGGCTGGCCATGTAACAAGAATGGCGGACAACCGATGGACATTACGACTCACGACATGGATCCCCAGTGATAACATGCGCAATCGAAGCTGGCAGAATATCAGATGGAGAGACGAACTAGACAAATTCAGAAAGTACTGGCTCTGCGATGCTCATGATAGAGAAGTGTGGCGAATCCTGGGGAAGGTCTCTGTCCAACGACGGACGTTGAAAGACTGATGATGATGATGATGATGATGAAGTTCATGTCATTATATAATGTTTCATATATAGTGAGATGAATATAGTAATCAGATGAAGTACTTTTGCTACACAGAAGCTAAAATTATTATTCGTTCTGTCAACACATCTCAACAATTCTTATGTGGTGACTTCATTGAAAATAAATTATCTATACTGATAACAGTATTGATGGATATCAGATAAAACGGAAAACAATTTGCGGGGGAAATTTTCAAAGTTTATTTGCAATCACCATACTAAGTGGTAATATTAACCTGATTCAAAATATTACACCTACCATTACATATAGGATATGAAAACAATAAGAAATACGGCGACGAGCGAGCAAGGAAAATGAAGTATAAATTTAAGGTCAAGTTTCGATCTACGGTCAACAGGGAATTCTTGCTGTTACATTAGTAGATTAGCTGCAGTATACAAGCGGGCCTTTCGGGGTAAAGTGATGCGGGGTTGAGTCTCGACTAGACCTATCCTTTATTTTCGATTTCTCCTGTTCAGCCACTATTATGAACTGATGACCTGACTAGCTACGATGAAGAGCAACTAAAATTGATAACGGTTCAGATCTGAGTGGGTTACTATGCGCAATCAAGGTCTAAAACTTTCTCAAAGGTACAGATTTAGAGAATAAAGATGGCCACGAAAGGAGAAAAAGAAAGGAAATCTCTGCTAATAGAAGAATAACAGACTAATCCAAAAATAAAGATATTATTTTGAATCTCCGATTATAAGATCAAGTGGGTGTCGATTGGTGAACATAACGGGGCATGCTATAATCGCAACTCATCGATCAGAAAACGTGAGGGAGAAAAGACCACAACTCGATAAACCGAAAACAACAACGGTCATGTGTTCAAGAAAAAAAAAAAAAGTTTTGAAGTAGCAAAGAATTACATAAATAAGATATGCATCCAGCAAGTTAATTTTAGGTTTCCGGGTGAATAGTTTATTCATTTTTCTTTTTCTGTTTTGGTCGTGGAATCCATTAACACGAAAGCATTCGATGGAAAACGGGGGTCTCTTAAACGATGATGGAATGAAAGAAGGAAGTGAAATGGAAATATCTGTCACTGTCTAAGTTGCAACATTACATTAGAAAGCACTTATGATTTCATTTACACGGGAATACGTACTCGATCTCATTTAGTTTATAGCCCCCAATCGATATTCGATTTTTAAGCATCATTTTTTTTTCAGGAATGGAAGACCAAAATAAGAAAACAAAGGTAACAAACAGAGATTATATCGATAGTCATATTAATATCACTGTCTTTAGTTTCGAGATGGATCATTAACATTCTAAGAGTCTTTTGAACGACTGAACTCTTTCCTGTTATTTTTGTTATTGACACGACATTTCAACGGTCTTTCTCAGTTGTATCATCCAAATGTAATGCTGGTAAACGTTATAAGCGTGGCTGCCTTTGGAGAGAAACATTTTCCGTTGACCCCCGTTATATTTGGATAGTACACCTGAAGAAGCCCGTAGAATGGATCGCTTAAACATTCTTTCTGTGTGTACTAGTTTGTATGCAGGTATTGGCTAGTGTGTGTGTGTGTGTGTGTGTGTATGTGTGTGTGTGTGTGTGTGTGTGTGTATGTGTAGACGATCTTTTTTCCTTCTTTCGTATCTGTTTATACCACATATACTTATATAATGACCAGTGTGATTTTTCTGTCTCTCTGCCCATGAAAATGGACTCTTCCATTGGGAGATAACATTTTTGCTAATAAGATATCTCTTACCCACCATTTGAATTGATGGACTCTTCAGTTAAGTGGTTCATTTTCTAGAAAAAAAACCCATCTCATCCAGATATATCCACGAGCATTTTCGATGCTATCAACTAGTTATTGAATATTCAACAGGATTACTTCCAAGTGCGTTGCATTATATGTAAATGATTTAGATATCCGAGAAATGAGGAAGTTGTCATACTCCGAGATGATGTTTGCATTGCTTTTTCAAGTTTGGGGGAGTTCGGTATTTTGGACATCATAAAAAAATACAAATAGTGTCCCAAAATAGATAACCGGATAGATAGTCTCTTAGTTTGATATGACTTCTGGTTATGCAGTATTAGTTGCCAATATTCAGTCATGGGATACAATGGACTAAGCAGCATTCCCTCCTTCCCGATGTATGTATGGAAAAATATACATGTACAGCAATATATATACAAAGACCAAGTTGCTCCAGTGTTGTGCTGCATCTGGCTCAGTTTTTGTCTCCATTTTATCGAACGATCCTTGGAGACAAGAACATGGCCTTTTGCGATTGTGGCTTTGTACGGAACGGAAGATGGACAGCCATACAAGGATAAAGGACACTGACTGTCCCGATGTTTACCCCTTCGTGAAGGGAAAAGTTGATTCATGACTTCCCCTAGAGCATTCATGCTAGGAGAACACAAATTGTCCCAGCAAGAGTGTGTACTCGGTTGGCCGATTCCATTCTCTCTATTGTTAACTGTTGGGCCACCCACCATATATATATATATGTTTTGTTATCCAAAACACTCACTTATTGTCACATGCACACACAAACGCACACACACACATTATATATATATATATATATATATATATATATATATATATATATATATATTACATGTGGTACAGAACAGGGTAGAGGTATAACATAATATAATAGTATATTAATAATATAGAGCCATTTCTGGTATGTAATGGATCTATTTCATAGAGTGCTCGATACATACAACTTTTTACTATTGAAGTCAAGTTGTTTTAGAGTTGAGCTGGAAATAAATAGTAGAATGTATGAGCTAGTTTGTGTAGCGAATCCACATTCTACTATTTTATATATATATATATATATATATATATATATATATATATATATATATATATATAGAGAGAGAGAGAGAGAGAGAGAGAGAGAGAGAGAGATAAAGTGTACTCATTAGCCAGGAGACCAATTAATTATGTGCTGGATGTTCCAAATATTAGGCAGTTTGTTGTCTTCAACTTTGCTGTAATCGACGCATCGTCTCGGTAAATACATTATTCGAACTTGCAAAGGGGAAAGTTGTCTTCTGTTTTAGGAATTCTTTTAATGAACACCGGTTACAACGTACACTAGAAAAATCGAAAGGATTTATCGACCGAAACATTTCGTTAATACCAACTAAGATGGAAACAACAGTCGTAATAATAGTGGGATAAGGAAATTCTTCATCTCAGAACATCAGAAACAAGATGTCCTCGGTCGGCTAAGAATTAACAGTGGTCTCCTCTCTTGTCTGGAAATTATATTAAACTCAGTTGATTGCAAAGAACATAAAATCGTCGACAGCTTTGATGGACTTCACGACATTTACGACTTTAGGAAGCGTGATTTCCAATGGAATTAATCTTCAAGTATTCATGCCAAACTATTTCTTTTACGTGGATTGAACATTACTGGCCAATCTCTCGTCACTTCAGTCTGAAACACGTCTAATTTATCGTGGAAAGATCATAAAAAAATACAAATAGTGTCCCAAAATAGATAACCGGTCGTTGCATCCACCAGAATCGGGCGCTCTAAAATATTTCTTTTCATTTCAGTGTTACGTGAAAGAACTTGTGTTCGCCAACAAGCCCCAGACACTCTGATGACCATAAAAAAAAAACTTACGTACAGAAAAATGAGCGTTACAGCGGGAGAAATTGAGAGAACTCGTGAATAAAAGTTGAAAAGATCTCGTCTCAACGAGGTCGATAATGGAATACCTGGCGTTATTCGAGCGAGAAAAAAAAGAACAAATATAACAACACAGGGAAGAAGTGCGAGAAGAAATTCATATTAGTGGACATATTTTTCCCAAATTATTGTATTTGAACTTTTTTTTTTGTGGGCAACGCCGGGTATTCCATCTGCAGCTACATAAAGTAGATATATTTTAATGTTTTTTTTTTCTCCCTTCACGTCACTGTGACTGTTAATGTTTTTGCCCCATGCAATTTTTGTAAATATTTTTTTTTCTCAGGTAAGAGGAAATATATATTAAAAAACAAGACTTATTAAATGAAAAAGAAAAATTACACCACTTACGCTGTAACTGAGAGAATCATGTGATACACTCACAGAAAACAAATCAAATAAATAAACTAACAAATGATGTAGTCTCTTAGTTTGATAGGGCTTCTGGTCACGCAGCATAAGTGATTCTCTCCTCGAGTGCCAATATAAACAGGTTGTTCGTAGTACAAACTCTACAACAAGTATCATAGAGTTGATAGCGGGGAAAGTATGAAGAAATCAGGTTGACGCCACCGATCTTGGGAGATTGTCTTCGTGCCTATTTATAATTTTGGATTTTTTTGTCCAAGAACGTGTTTCTGGGAAACAAGGTAGAAAAAAATTTTTTTTTCAGCTTGTCGAGTTCTATTTTTTTTTTCCTCAAGAAAAAAAAGGCTATTTCAATTCAAAGGTAACGTATTGCGATCCCTGGTGACCTTGGGGGTCAAAAGTACCTATTCTATAATTTTCTTCTGCACAAGTTAATCCCAAGTACCAATTTACCTCCTTGAACGTAATTGTTTGGCTGAAATACAGATCATGAAGTTCACAAATTGATTTTACCATCAATGACACCCAATGACCTCAGAGGCAGAGTTCGACCTTAGCCAGATCAAACATTATACAAGGAAAATTTCATAACAGAATTAAACTGAATGAAATCAATAAAATAAACAAATGGAAGGGAAGACATTGAATAAAAACACAGTTTAATGTACAACAGAGGGAAAAGCATCGGGATATAATTTAGAAAGAAGAAAGCATGAAAAAAGAAGAGGAAGAAGAAAACCAGTGAATGAAAAAAAGGAAGGAAGAAAGAAAAAAGAAAATGAGAAAGAAAGAACGAGGATAAAAAAGAGAGAGGAGGTCGTAAAGGAAAAGATGCCAAGGGGAAGATTAGAAAAATGAAATTATATGAAAAATGAAGACAAAAAAAGATGAAAGAGAAAACGGCGGATATCGTCAACAGAATTTACAGGATTCGATAACTATTTAAACATTTCTATTTGTCTTGATAAATAAATAAACTGAATAATAATTATAGACGTATAGACGGACGGGCTCGAAGTGGGTATTAATTTGAAGCCATGACGATTTGTTGTGTAGACAGAAAATTATACCCTTACTTGCGACAGTGATTCAGAGATGAGAGCTTGGATGAGAAAAAGATTCTATCTTGGGTTATATGATAACCAAACGGAAAAGACCGATCGCCACTTTTCATATTAGGAAAAAGTATCCATTGTCTTTGTATGGCATTTCTATGAATAATTCAAGGAGAGAAATCAGTAAGATCAAAAATCATGCTTGACTTCAATAATAATCCTTAGGAATGATGTCCATGGGAAATTTACAGTTTTGGGCCAAATGTAAGAATTATATATTAATGTATTTTTTGCTCAATGTAAGAGTTATATATATTCTTGTGACTACTTTTACAATTGCTCAGGTGAAGCATACACAGTGCTATTTTTTTCTATTTCTCCGTTCGTAAAAATCGACTCTCCACTTAAAGGCAACAATTTTGCTGATGAAAATATCAAAGAGATATATTTCCAGGGCTGGATGGAATGGTATACTATATTAAGCGAATAAATTCTTTTTTTTTTTCTATTTCTCATATGAGAACATTGTTGGTACCAACCTCATTACCCATTATTGACTATGAAGTTCTAACTTTTGAAACCCCCTTTTCCCTCAGAGGTGGAGGGGGGGGCATGGATAGTCATGGCTCCGTGGCTTAGGCAGTAAAGCTGCTGTCACACTAAGTAAGGATTCCTGAGAGAAAAAGATACGAGCCCGAGTCACGCCGGATGTTTATTTCTAATTTCCAATTCATGACGCCTATTATAGAATGATGATCAGAAAGTTACTATGAAAAGCAAGGGAAGTTAACAGATTGGTAATATGAACGTGGATGAACGGATAACATTCGTGTGATTACTGCAATATTCTTTTGGAGTGACTCACTATCTGAACAGCGAATGGTATATTGATTTGTGCGCAGTAATCACTAACTTTTGACCAAACAACCTGTGAACTTTTTAAAGATATGGTGATAACATCTATTTCAGTAAAAATTATCATCATAAAGTTTTTTCCTTGCGGTTTTCGGGGTTGAAACATACCTGTATGTAAGAAATGTCTATCCTGTTTGATTTATTATCTAGGCAATGCGTTTGATCAACATCAACTTTCTAAATTCAAC
>OY735206.1:46756901-46781901 GCA_963457665.1 Thysanoteuthis rhombus
TTAGTTACATGGCATTTCATGTTCGATCTCCGAAGTTGCCCAACTACCTATCAGTCAGACAAATGGAGTTGAGCCAAATGTTTCCCTCTTTCTCTGGCTCCAGTCAATAAAATGGCCTTTCATACTGACGAAAACTAAATCCATGTATTTCGGTTACCTAATTCCCCAAAGATTAGTACATATTTATTCAATTTATTATACATTATTCATTTATTTTATTTTTATACTCTCATTAACATATTACTTCATCTTCGTTATTATTCCATTATGGTCAAGCTGTCTAGTCATGGCTTCATTAAATCGTTTGAAAATCTTTCTAATTTCACCGCCTTGATCGACTATACTTAGAACTAAAGACTCAATTTTCAGTATAAAATCAACGAATACGAGAGTAGAGGGAGCTATCCTTAAATAATCAGATAATAAAGTTAAAAATATATAAGATGGAATGTTACTTGTTCTCGATTACATACCTATGATACGTTATGAATCGAAAATGAGTGTTGTAGACAAAGATTCCACCATAGATTTTATATCCAAATCTTGGAATGTTGCTTGTATCCCATCACTTTAGTTCAAAATCCTTGGGGTGAATAGAACAACACAATTTTCTTACTATGTTAATTCTAATTTGCCAATTACGGCGCGGGATCAATCCCTATTGGGATACCAATAATCTCATGAAATAATTTATTACCCATATCAATGTAACATTCCCCGATAAGATGATTAACGATCGCCTTAAGGGTACAGCACGTTAAGTAAGTCTTGCTTCTTTTTTCATACCAGAAAGCTTTCGAGTTTGAAAGCCTAATATGATTACTATTTCCACCTACAAATGCTAAGTCAACAATTCAATTCAATTCTTTAATAAGATCTTCATGATCAATTTTTTGCTTAATGAGTACGAAAATTGTACGTTGAGATAGATTTAGTCCCTTTATTTATCAGCCTTCAATCGTCCGTTGTTGGATATTGATCTTCTCCAGGATTCGCCACATGTCTCTATCGTGGGCACTGCGGAGCTATCACTCTGTAAATTCGTCTAGATTGTCTCTACATTTTGTTTCTGCCGGCCTTGCTTTTGTATGTAATCTCAGGGGATCCATGTTGTGAGTCGTGATGTCCATCGATTGTGAGCCATTCTTGCAACATAACCAGCCAATTGCCATTTAGGTTTTCAAGTAGATTCTTTGATATCTCACACTCTGGTTTTCTCCCTTATATACTGTGCTATCTAGTGATATCTCCATGTAAGCCTGAGCATGATTCTTTCATGGGCACATTGTATGCTTCTCGGTCTGTGGGTCAGTCTCTTTGTTAGGCTCTATGTTTCAGCTCCATAAGTGATTATCAGGAAGATGCATTGGATATATATATATATATATATATATATATATATATATATATATATATATATATATATTACAAGTATTTCACCTTATTTAAAGCTCAAATAGGGAACACAGCACTTTCTGAAAACATGGTACATCAGATTACTGATATATATATATATATATATATATATATATATATATATATATATATATATATGTTTGTGTGATCAAGGAAATGGATATATGATCCGATAGAATAATTATAAATTGTGTTATATTATATCGGACCTCTTGTTTGAAAAGATCTCCCGTCACTACACGGTGAATGTATCATTATGCCCAGACTACGTAAAAAGAACAAAAAGGATTGATTGAAGTTACTTTCCATTTTAAAACTTGAATAACTTTGTAGACTAAAAAAGTAATGAAATTTTCCACTTAGATTGTTTTGAGCTTGGAAATTATCTTGAACCATTTGTTTTTTGGAAGTTTTAATGTGAAAAGCACTTTTGTGCCATCCAGTTTTATGCAAGATGCACAGACATAACAATGTATTTGGTTTGTTTCTTAAAAGAAATATACGTTGCCGTCACAATGCCTTTTATCAGCGCCGTCAGACAAAAAGAAATCTCGTCAAATCTCGTCAAAGCAAATCTATTCAACGCTGACCAAGCTGTAAGATAAAACCACTGTGTATACTAGCTGTTGACAGCCGCCTTGTTATGACTTCATTCCCGTGTCCCAGAGGTACTATCCCACGAACTATCGACAGTGAGTAAATCATATCTTGCTCATCAGCTTGTATCATTTTCTCACTAGGGCCTTTAGAGAAAGCATTAAATCTTACTTCCCCGGAGACCTGTCCGTCGCTAGTTATCATGGCTATAGTTTCATTATTTGCATGTCAGCAATAAAAAGAGTGGGTGGATGAATACATAAGTAACCATCTTTCCTACAATTAACTTACCTATCTCGACAGGATAAGCCAAAAGAGCCGCGGTATCCCTTTTTCGCCTCCTGAATATTAATAGGTGATTGAATGTGACTCTAAATCACATTTAGGTAATGAATATTTCATTAACAACATTTTTAAAAAAAGTGATTTTGTAAATGATTATTTTGGTATTTATTCACATAATCATCAAAACTTATCTATTTCTAATGTCCTATCTCGGAGGTAGACAATTCAGAATCTTAATCTAGAAAGTCCAACGCCACCTTCAGCATCGTGGGAGGCTGGCCACGGACGGAGTAGAGAACGTGATCCCGACATGTACAGTTAACGGGGCTCTACAAGAGCTTCGACAGGCCTAGCAAGCTGGTGTATCATAATGAATTGCTCAATTGAAATAAACGGGGCGGACAACGTGAATGCCTACTTTACCTCCTCACGACACCTCGTGTACAAGTTGAGAATTTAAAAAAAAAACTATAAAAAGAAGAATGTTATTCATAGTAGATGAACCACGGTGATCTTACTCAAGTTCCCCGAATGTCTGTCCGTCCATCCGTCTTTTGTCCAATAACTGAAGAAAGACCATATCTTTGGCCACCACATTCTCTGCAGTCACTAATGGGGCTCCGTAGCGTATTTGTAGCATTCAATATTTTGAAAAATGAAAAGGCTTTTCTTGTTTTTAGCGAGTGGTTCAATTTAAAATGTTTTACAGTGCTAACTTGAACCCTTACTTCGTAGAACAAATCTGTATTCGTTTATATAGAGTATCTATATTTTGTCAATAAAGTAAACATATAGTTGAAACCTGCCCGTAGGTTCGGTTTCCTGATAGTCGTATTCATCAAACAAATACTTGTAATTCCCATGAAAACTAAATCGTTCAGCCATTTAGGAAGCTTTTGGTTAACTAAGATAGACAATTAGAGACAATTTAACGAGTTATTTATCGTTAGCCTGTCACGTATTTTCGAAAATATCGTATCAGTGAATATTCTAATCTTGGAGACAACACTAAAATAGTCTATTTGTGAAACATGCGATTTATAAATACTACGCCAGCTCACCCAAACGTTCCACACTTTGCCTGGAAATGATCTTTCGAGATGCACACAGGACAATCTGAATCAGAATAGATGACGAATAAGTAATGTGAGATTTGCTGACTTTGTCGAGAACCTTAAAAAAAACTCCAGATAATGTTAGACGAACTGAATGAAGAGAGGAAGATAGTATGTCTTCGTATGAACTTCAGTAAAAAAAACAATGCCTTGTACAACAAATATGTTGAAGACAAAGACACAGCGATGAAAAAATCGAAAATACTGTGCTGGAACACGTAAACCACTACATCTACTTTGGATAACGAATTTCCACGAAATCCCCAGAAGAAGGAGGAGAAACCTAACTAACATTCACCCTAAATTGGCAGGTTTTCGGCAGGGGAACCTCAACATTCAAGAAAAAAAAATGATCCCATTAGTTTTGAAAGGAAGAATCAACAACCGATGCACCTTTCCGATATCCACCTAAGGAGCTAAAACATGGAACCTCATAAAAAGATTGGCTCCTCAACTAAGAACTATGCAACGTACCAAAGGGAAGATCATGCTTAACATCACATGGAAAGATCACAAGACAGCGCGGGTATATTGTTGCAAAAAGTCAAAAATGTCACAGAATCCATCAGAAAACTCAAATGGTAGTGGGCAGGCTATGTTGCAGGAATTTCGTGGAATCGCAACCGCTAAAAAATACGATGACATAATGAATCAGCAGATATTGGCCGAACGGCGCCCGTGATAGAGAAATCTGGTGAATCTTCAGAAAGGTCAATGAAATTAAAAGCTGCTGCTGCGCCGTGGCTACTGATGATGATGATGAATGCTCTGTGCCGGCAAGCGTGTCAATCAGAAGAATGGGACTCTGAACTGAGTTCAAATTCTGGTTGGAGCGACTTAATGTTTTACTTATTACTAACGCCTTCTGGACAGGGATCCATTTCTTCGAGTTTTGTCTCATCACTAGTGATCATGACAAAATGTTTCGTCACTGACGAGCCACCATGCCTTACTGTGTGTGTATGTGTGTGTGTGTGTGTGTGTGTGTGTGTGTGTGTGTGTGTGACGGGGTGGTGGTAGGCAAACCATTATTTTGTAACTATTTCGTCTGCCCAGGCAATAATAACACAGCTATAACTCCCATAGTCACCCTTGACAGAGCCCAATACTAGTCTTTGTTCCCATGTTCGGAGACATTGATTTGATTGTTTTTCTTCTATCGTTAAATATATCAGATGTTGGTCCAGAAATTTGAGCAAAGAGAAAACGTGAAAAAGTAAACAAATTCAAAACTTCAGAAACAAGAAAGTATTTAGTTCATGTATTATTTACGTTTGAGTCGTATCTTTTTAGGTCTAGAATTGAAAAACGGAGAATTAATAACGAAGTGAGAAAATAGTAGAAATAATGAAATGGAAGAGAAAAAGAGTGAACGAGATACAAGTCAAGTCAAAAAGAATATAGGAAGTTGAAAGTGATCAATGATCGATGAAAATGAAGGAAAAGTGAAAAAATAATCGAAGAAATCAAATCTCAGAACCAATAAATAAATTAGAATATTATAAAGAATAAAACGGAAGGCATTTTACTAAAAAAATGTTTTCAAGGTTAATTTATGATTACTCGAGATTATTTCGTTTCTTGTTTGTTTTGTTTTTTCCAATATTTTTTTTCCAGACCATGGAATAAAAAATGAATTGTGCCCTGCCTCAGCAGGGCGGGGCAGGAATTACGACATCTCGAACTTCATATCCTAGATCTGTGCCTGTATATGCGATAATATCATAGAAAGTGAGTTTACGCCAGTTATAAAGAAAATTTATAGCATCAACTCATAAAAAATCAATCTACTGTATAAGTAAAAACCACATAATTTAGATATGAAAAAGAAGTCAATGTTAAAGAAATGATTTTTTTCAGGACTTGAAAAAATTCATGTATTTGACAGATTCAGTTTCAATTTTCGTCCCTCTAGTCGCTGAATAATATAAGTTGAAAACTTATCGGAACTCGGTAATAGCATATCACAACAAAAGACACTATCGGGGCATGGGATTTATTCACAGCAGGTGTTGCATAGTAAAACAATCGCTTTCTAAGTATTTCAACAATATCATAGTCACCACTTATTTCGGGGGATCGAGAAACAAATCTAATTGTAATTAGAGCAAAGGGGGGGGTTATCTTTCAACAGATAAATAGAAGAATAATTTCAGTACATTTTATACAATGAAAATTATGATGAATATCGAGGTTAGTTATTAATTTGGTTTTACAATAATGAGAAGTAACTATGAAGTTGAATCATCATTTGTTTATAATAAAATGTCAATATTGGCAGTTGACTTTTGAATTATTAACAACATTTTCCCGTTTTGAAATTTACACAACAATAGCAAACAAAAATCGAACATGTACGCCTCCTGGACCGTTTTTATCTTTTCATCTAACCGCTTATCAGTTATCAGTTTACCCCCCCCCTCTCCGTATCAGTCTCTCTCTCTCTCTCTCCATATATATATATATATATATATATATGTGTGTGTGTGTGTGTGTGTGTGTGTGTATATATGTATCTGTGTGTGGGGGGGTGTATGTTTGTGTGTATGTTTGTGTAACAATCTAGTTCCCTTCTGGCAACTGATATCAGTGTCTGAGTAAAAAAAAAAAAAGTGTTACGAGTTTTAAGTTTCGAATGCTGTTTTTCAAAGCGAACCTTACAGCGTAATTTTGGAGCTATACAATCTCCATACACCCAGATACCAATCACCAGATAACATCCAGCTATCAAACACAGTAGCATACTTGCAAACCAACAGATTTTACACATTTATTTGTTTTGGCATATTCGCATCTATTGAGCGAAAAAAAAAAAAAAAAGAAAAAAAGGAATACAAAAACGTCGCGACAGTGACCTACCGTAAAGTCATGTCTATCAAAGGCACCCCACAACTTAAAGCCCGTGCCAAACTGTCCTGGGGTCAGTAAATATTTACATGTATGCATCAAAACATTGTATGTCAGTATAATCTCAAAAAAATGCTTTACTCTCGTTTTGGGAGATTTGTCTGTATAATTTCCCGTTTTGACCATCACACAGGAAGCCAAATATGTTTTATTAAAACTTTCCAATGAATCATTTAGCACCCACAAAGTACATGATACATTCATAAAAATATACACGTATGTATGTATGTGAAAGTAAAGGTGTACTTAGTATTCATACAGGCAGAAGCCGGTTCAGATAAAACTTAATAACTGACTATATACAAGGGATTTTTCGTGGACCACGGTGAAGAGTTATTTCAAATAAATGCGTCTCGTTCACGGTGACAGACCGAAAACAGAATAATGACACAAATAAATTATATATTGAATACTAATCACAATATCTGGAGGTAAACAAAACGTCTACAGTAGAAAACTCACCTTTATTTTAGTAGGCAATATCCATGAAAAGAAATTAAGATGTAAAGCATTAATTCTGCCTCATAGAAGGATCTAATTTTCGTATAGCACGCAGGAAAAATGATTTTCAGTTATTTTTTTGATAACACGTTATGTCCTACGTGCCGTATTTTTTATACCCAGAAACTTGTTGCAAATTCTACGATTAATACAAAAAAATCTGATAGCTCGTAAACTCAGCGGTGTTAGCAGAACTGAGAGAAACTAAAGAAAAATCGAAAAATTTGAAAGAAAAAAAAATATCAGGACTTCGTCCTAGAATTAAGGGTCATAGCTTGCTAATAATAAATGGCGCATATGGGACCGTCTCCAAAAACCCAAGAGGAGAGACAGAAGGGAATGGAAATCCCAGTAAAATTTTAGACCACAGAAGGACACTGAAATAGGTGATATAGACTCGAAGAGATGTTGTCACTCGATCCCGAGCAAAAGCCGCCAGCCACTTGTTGTGACTAAGCAAATGTATGAATAAAATATGATAGAAAGAACGATTTAAAAGCCTGTGAGAGTATATCTTTTTAGTGTTTCTGTATATGTGTGTGTGTGTGTGTGTGAGAGAGAGAGAGAGAGAGAGAGAGAGAGAGAGAGAGAGAGAGAGATGGGAATCGGAGAGTAAGGGGGGCAATCAAAAAAAGAAAGACTAATTTCGAGTGAGTAAAAGAAAGAAAAAGAGAGTGATGACAAGCGCATATCACATCGCCGGAATTCTGAACCAATCAGAGGAAACTCTTCATACATACAGATACGCAGATAGAAACACACACACACATACACACATACACACACAGATCCACATAAACGGACACACAGACACAGACAAGACACACATCAGCACACACATTCGCACGCGCGTGAAGAAAAAGCCTGACATCAAGTAGGTAGGTGCACCTGCCTGAGATGAAAAAAAAACAAAACAAAACAAAAGACTTCTCAACGGATTTAAAACCACTGCTGTACTTACTTGAACATTATGATGGGATGGTAGAATCCGATATCGCCGAGTCTTCGGTAGAAAACAAAACGTGTACGTGAATAATGTTCCCAAATCCAAAAGTATGAAAACGCTTAAAAAAAAACCAAACAACTTTTTCTTTCAGTTAATCATAGAAGAGCGAATAGTTGATACTTCGGTCGCTTTTCACTCCTTACTGAAGCAGTACTATTCGCCTCTCTCACCACCGCATTCACTCTCGCATAGGTGTACTATGTCATTATTGGGCATCAACACAGTGTCTACGTGTGTGGCGAGTCCCTGTATGTATACGTATAGGTATTTTACAGTGTATTTCTATGCGTGTGCATTGGCTGAAGTGACACGACAACGGTCAGGCATGTGGCGAGACATCGCGCGAACCTCCGAGACTTTGTTGACACATTTTCTTGTTTTACCTTGGTGACAGGTTTTTGCCAACGACAAAACTAGAGGGCAAGCAACTACTTGCTAACGATGTAAACAGGTTGTCCGGGAAACTGACCACATACAGTGGCAACCGAACGCACAATAACTAGTGTCATTTTTTTATTTTCTACAAGTTCTCATTCTCTCTTTCTTTCTCTCTTAAACAACGAACCCCTCCACATCTGGTAACCTCTACACTCGCTCAATACGATCCCAGTTTCATTCGCCTTCTCACTGTCCTCAGAGCTAACTACTACCTTGCTTTTTGATAGCGTTCTCCTTATCGCTCTATTGCCCTATGTTCTTGTTCGTCAGTGACATACTTTTCGTACTTTCATTGTCTTTCTATCTTCCTTTTCACACTTTCTTTCCTTCTCTTTCAGACTTTTTCTTTTGCGCTTTCTTCTTTCTTTTCAAGTTTTTTTCCATTTTTCGCATATCCCCCTGGCTTTCTTTCTTTTTTTCTCTATTTATTTCTCCCTTTCTTTCTCTTTTAATTTTTCTTTTCACACTTTACTCTTTTTTTCTTTCCAACACTTTCTTCCTTAAAAAAAAAAAAAAATAATTCATTCGTCTATTTTATTTCTCTCTCGTTAGTAACACTTTCTCTATCTTTCTCCTTTATCAGACCTTCCACGATCCCTCTTCCGTTCTTCCTTTCTTTTTTTTTTTAATTACTTTTCACTCTTTGCGTTACTTTTTCTTGATCACTTTGAGTATATCTTCGTTTTCCTTTCCTTTCCTCTTTTCTTGAATGTACTCTTTTTCCATCATCATCATCATCATCATCATCATCGTCGTTGTTGTCGTCATCATCATCATCATCATCATCATAATTATCAGCCTTTTAACGTCCGTCGTCGAACCTTTTGTTTTCTATAAATATACCTACAAACACTTAGGCAATCAGCATTCTCTTGATGAAAGCAGCCAACCCATGAATTAACATCTCCCCCGTCCAACTCTTCGCCTCTTTCAATGCCTGTCGACTCGTCTGCCTACTTTTTTTTAGCGATAGTTAGTGCAGTATGCGGTAAATACCCCGCAAACTTTGTCCATGTGTAAAAGAATGGTTTACCTTGAAAGCAAATAAATTCCCTATTGAGAAGATTCATCAAAATATTCGTTTCCCAAAACAATGTACTGTTTATTTTGTTATCTGTTTGGTTTTTCTCGTACTAACTTAGCGAAATGAAAACAAGCCTCAATCTCACTGGAAAATAATCTTCCGAAAATGCTTTTTAAAAATTTTTTAAATTTTATTATTATTATCTTTATTATTGGTATTATTATTATCTTTATTATTATTATTATTATTATTATTATTATTATTATTATTATTATTATTATTATTATTATTATTATTATTATTATCATTATTGGTATTATTATTATTATTATCATTATTGGGAATCTCACACCAGTTGCCTGGTATTATTATTATTATTATTATTATTATTATTATTATTATTGGTATTATTATTATTATTATCATTATAATACCAATAATAATAATAATACCAATAATAATAATAATAATAATAATAATAATATGATAATGATAATAATAATAATAATAGGGTTTTCTTTCGGCTTCAGTCCTCAACTCGTTCCTTCTTTCTTCAGTTCTCTCTTTATTTCAATTTTCACCTGTTTTTTTTCAGTCTTTCTCTGGCCATTGATTTTTTTTCTTCTGGTCCAGGTGATCAGTGCAGAATTTGGTCGGAATAAACCTTGACATAGTGATACTTTAGGGTGCACCGAACAATTTCCGATATGGGAAGATTCAGAAACGGAATCCACAGCAACAGATGCTCGGCAATAACTCCAACGTAACAAGCTTATGAATACCAAAATTCAATGTGTTACTTTTTTATCTCCTAGCTTTTCACAAAATTTAATCAAAATTTACTGAGAACTTTTGGAAATATGGTGAGGAAAGAAATGAGCTAGTGCAGAAATGTGTCCCTACCTAGAATCTTTTTCCCTGCATTTTATATTCGCTCCTGTTTCTATATACGATGTCTCAGAAAGTCCCCAATTAATTTAATTTAATGCAGGGTTAAGATGCTTCGTGAGGAAATAGTAGCTAAATTTTAGAGGATATCCAGGAATTTGTTTCTGAATGAGAGATATTTGTCCCTTTTGGTATTTTATACATTTCTGTATTTGCTTCTGTCTATCTACAGAATATCTCCCAAAGTTCACAACGTATTCCAATAAAATTGTCGAGACAATAAAAAGCCGAAGTACTACGATCTTAACATTACACACACTTTCCACAAGCTATTGACCTCACCGACAATCATCTCCGTTTGGTCACCTTTTCTACAACCCGACGGTGCTGAGGGCTGTCCCTACAACTTTACCGACCTTCATTCATTTCACCTTCATGCATTACATGCATGCACATACTTGCATACTAATATGATAATCCGCATCTTTACATAAGCATGCACATAACTTACGATGAATATTATGCACTTTAATCAAATTTGCATCGACGATTTTATCCATGAATCAAGTAGATAATCGGATTTTAAAAGCCCATTACCCTTTTCTATAATGAGGACTAAATCGCACACAATTATATTTTAAACATATCTCATTAGATACATTCTTTGTTGTTCGAAATCTTTGTTTTTGATCTTATCTCTGCATGCACATTATTATCTGCATTTCCCCCGATGGACAGCTAATCTCATTGACTGTTTTATCATACGTATTTACAATCTTCTCTGCTGACGACTTCGAATTAATGAATAAAGAAGAATTTTTTCCTAGCACGCGTAAGATCTTACCATTTCTTAATCTGTATCTTTAGCAGCATTTAGCATGATTAGTTGCGCCCCATTCATATTGATACTACTACTACTATGCACGGTCAATGGCTAATCTGATAATGACGGTCATGTTTACTTCTTTATGGTTCCGTTTCTAATGAAAACTAAATGGTTAATATTTGATGATTGATGTAGAGAGGGTAGATTAAGTTATGAGGTAAACGGTATAGTCAGAATTATTTAACTTGATCCCACTACGTTTCGAACCGGTGACCACCATGTGATTTGAACACGCAATCTCCTGATCTGGAATCGTATACACTATGATTCACACTCAGGACTAAAATACAACCCTGATTAGGGTTAAATTCAGTTCACATGTATTCAGAATGTGCTAGGATACAAAATATTCCATGATTACGGGGAATGAAAGATTTGATGCATTTCTTTAATAAATTATACTCATTGGTTGCATAAACAGTTTATAAACTCAAGGAGTTGGGAAAAGTTTTTGGAAGAAATATTTTTGAATTTTTTGTACACAAGATATCTTCTGTAGGGTGAACCGTATTTTTTCAGTGCTGCTGATTGTCGGAATTGTTTCCCTTCAAGCTAGGACACTGTCCAAACATCCTCTATATCATTAGTTCAACACACCATGCTATAATTGCTCAGCTAAGATGTGTGAGCTAGACTGGATAGGACAAAGAGTAACCGAGAAATTTTTTCTCTTACACTATTAACTGTCAACCAAAATTGAAACCAGAACTGCCCACATAAATTTCTTCAGTTTTCAAGTGAGTCAGTTTGGCTGGCCAAGTATGTGCGTGTTATGCATTTAAAGATTTTATCCTTTTATGTCGACAAAAACTCATTTTGGTTTTTGAAAATTTCCTACTAAAATCAGCTTCCAGAGTGGGTTCAATTTAAATCAGTGTATGCTGAATTGAGCCCTTACTTTGTGTTAGTGATACATTCGCTGATTACCCCGTTTCTCTTTTTTTTTAAATTGATCACACCGACTTGACATGCAGCCAAAAGCCGTTGGTCGGATAACGGTTTCTATTGAGTGACTGACTAAACCTGTTTGATTCTTCGTTCTACATCCTAGACTATTCTCATTCGACCGGTTTGATCTTTTTTTTTCTTCTCTCTTTTACAATCTTCCTCCACTTGCTTTCTTGATTCACGTCATTAAAAGTAGTCACAACCTTTTATGAATGCAAAACAGATAGTTCCTGATTTAAAAAAAAAAGTCGACAATTGTATGGATGCCTGGAAGTTCTTCGTGGAGGCAGAATTTGAATAAGCTAATAGTGCTCATAAGGAAGGGAGGAAGGCTAGGATAGGATTTTTTTTCTCTCCTTTACGCCACTGTACATCATATAACTCTTTTGCAGAATCGATTCTCGAGATAAGAAAACGTTATATGACGAAAGAAAAGGTATTTGGAATTTAAGAGGCATTAACATCTCATGTTGTAAACTTAGAATCGTGAACTATAATACAAAGGGGAATAAAAATATACATGTTTCTTGGATACGAACGAAAATGTAGCAAGGCTTGAGAAAATCAGTGTCCATCTTTTTTTAAAAAAAATCTTTTAACGTTAATCTCTTTCTTAATCAATTTGGAAACTGTTTCACGAGAGAAACAAATGTTGTCAGATGCTTTCAATTTGTAAATAACGTTTTCAACAGAGTTAGGTCTTTTTCTTGTTGTAGTAATACATTCTGTCCTTCCTTTTTTCCTGAAATGTTTTTCTGTCCACCAGTTTAGACGTGCTTCGGCAGGTACATCGTTGATTATTTCCTTTGTAGCAGTTATCGGAAGTCGAGTAAAAAAGTTATAGCACGGCCTCGATGATTTCGTTAAAGTCACTCTAGTAGATTGCTGATACACAGTCTTCTAGAAAACATGTTTCAAACCAGCATGCTCACGACTTTTATAGAAGGAACATCGTTCATGTTTCTTTACAAATGGCTACTGAACAATCTTCCGAGAAAAGATATCTTCGTCTTTCACTTTTACAAAAACGCCACATTTCAGGTGGTTATTTAAGAAATGTCTAAGTATGCGTCAATGATTACTAAGCCTATCCCAATCTGTAACAAAGCTACAAGTAAAGAGAACCCATTTAGAATCGAAATAATTACAACTACAGTAGAAATGACCTGCTAGAAGAGCTCGTTAACTATTACATCACAACAAGGCGATAATGAAAGTACACACACACACACACACACACACACACACACGCACGCATACATAGATACTCATACACACTGTGCTACACAACATCTGCACATCTTTAAATCTGTTGCATTCTGGGATAGTAAAATCGGTTACAATATATAGCAACATCGAATTGTTCAATACTGTTAATAATCGAATGATTCAGCTCCCGTAAAAATCAATAGTTGGAGAATCTCACTGTTTACGATTCCTTCAACTTCGTTGGAGAACTTTATACCGGTTAACTTATATTGTATAAAACTCAAAATGTACTCTAACGGTTTCATAGTGATTGGCCTGGAGAGAACATGATTTTAAAGCCGTTTCCTAATAGTCAGGTTTTTGTGAATCTAGAAAAATGGCAAGGGGCATGTTTTGATCATCATGATCATCATGATCATCATCATCATCCTTTCAACGTCTGTCGTTGGACATAAACCTTCCACAGGATCAACCTCGTTTCTCTATCATGGGCGTCGCACAGCCAGTATTTTCTGTATTTGTCTTGTTCATCTCTCCATCACGTATTGTATCGGCCTCAGTTTCGCATGTGATCTCGGAGGGATCCATGTTGTGAGTCGTGATGTCCATCGGTTATCTGTCATTCTTTCGACATGACCAGCCCATTGCCATTTGAGTTTTCTTACAGATTCTATGACGCTGGTAGTCAGCATTTTATCTGTTTAAAGTCACATTCAGATTGCACCAAAGGAGCCCGAGGAATCAAAATTTCAGGACTGACATCTTTTAAAATTCCCTATATTATTGTTAGGGGGTGGTCAATTCACAATGTGAATTTATGGTAAAGTGGTCCCTTAGATTTCGATCACTTGTTTTTTTTTTGTTCTTCTGTTTTTTAAAATCCAGACTTTTTTTAGTGACCACTGCCCAACCTAAGGTGAGAGAAGTGATTTATTAATTGATCACCTTATTTCCCGTTTTTTGATTGATCAGCCTCAACACCACCTGCTGTCAAAGGATCTCGAAGCAGCAGAAGTGAGAAAACTTCTTGTTGAAATGGAAATAATGATGCACTACATTAGCTGTAAAAATTATAACCAATTATAGCTCAATATGATCGCTCATGTTTCTTTAAAGTTCGGTGCTACACAATCTTCCAAGGGAATATCTTCGTATATCCAACTGTCTTGCATTGATAGTCGAATGCCACGTGAACAGCATGCACATGCTCCATACCAATGGCTTTGTCTCAACACTTAGTCAATGGTAACATATATCTATACATAATTATACCGCTGATGCACACACACACACACACACACACACACACACGTATATATATAAGATCGATATGAAAAGTCTTTGGACATTTTGTTTGGTTGGACACTTCCTAGATCGACCATTACTATTATCCAGTGAGTTTGATTCACACTAGGTGCCCTGTAATAGTCGTGTTTTGCAAGACCAAGCTAATCTTGGCAAATACGCTATGGTATGCATTACGGTGATTACTAAACTTAGATAAATAGGGCATCAGTTCAAATGAGTGGAACAGAATAGTATCAATCTGACAAGATGGAAGGATCTTCCAGCGTTGAAAATCAGCATTCGAGATCCTTGCGTTTACCTGGTATCGAATAGTGACCTCTAATACAAAGTAAGAAATGTGTAACTATCTCATCCATGGGGCAAGAACAACATAGCAACCATTTTGATTGAATATTTGCTGTCTTCTGCAGGATTAATCTTATCTTAATCCTTAGTGTCAAATGAATAGGCCCAACAATAACTCGATCGATGGAGATCGGGGGATTAATCTGCAAAATATCGCATAATAATGATGCGATTTTCTACACTAACGGTATTTCATTGAATATATAAAATAAGCGGGAAAAACTGACGTCCATATATTCATGTATGGTAAGCTTTATATGAGATACGTACGCATAATCAAACAATTGGTTGTTGTATCTAATATCATAAAGACGAATAATATTGGATTATGACTAATTTTCATAGACTTCCCAACCCTTGCATAATACGAGGTGGAAATTTATAAATAAAGGTATCTCAAACCCCTGATGAACATTGGATGAGTGGCGATAACCTCTGGCGACCTCTAAATTATATATATATATATATATATTTATACGTATTCATACATATCCAACACACGTATGTGCACACCTACTGACGGACACACAGAGGTTAAATTTTGCTGAGTGAGGTCAATTTTGGCATTCCCAAATCTAACGCAAACGGATGCACCCTAGGTGCAGCAAATTTGTGAACAAATATAACTTCATCTTAGGATGAATACAGCTTGCACTGAACTGTGGCAAACTCAAAAGGTGAATTTATGGTCAGGTCAATCCTGGCAGGCATTTTGAAAATCTAACGAAGCCAGTTGCACCCTACGGCCTGCAAATGTGTGTGCAAATGTAACTTCATCCCAGAATCAACATAAGATAGGTTATGATGACATATGGTGACCCAGAAAGGTCAATTTAGGGTTTAGTCAATTTAGGGTTTAGTCAATTTAGGGTTTAGTCAATTTAGGGTCGAGTCAATTTCGACTTTTTTTTAGATCTAACAGAGACGGCTGCTCCCGACTGGCAGTGTACAAGGATAACGTGACCACAGGATTGACAAAGGATATATTCTACTATCCTCTGAAAGTCAATTGGTATTTTCTAAAAAGCTCAATTTTAGCATTTTTAATCTAACGTAAACTTACATGTATATGATGAACACAGTGTTTTTTGTTTGTTTGTGTGGATTTAACAATCGACTCTATTATTTAAAGATGAAGGACTTTGCTGATAGAAATATCACATACCGACGGTTGGAAACAGTAGACTCATCCACTTGAAACAATCAGTCTCTTTTAAACGAAAACTCAGAATGAGAACATTCAGTCATGGGGGTAGAGAAGATGAGAAGCATGAGATAATGTATAATCTTAGCTGTCAACGCGCTAGGAATTTCCACGGGCCCAGCTGGTCGATAATTATATATATATATATATATATATATATATATATAATAAAATTGACAGAACCCGAACAAACAGCAAATGCCGCCCATGTGGAGAAAGGGACAAGACTGTTATTACATTGTCCAGTGGATGTAGTCGACAAGCCCAGAAAGAACACAAAAACAGAGACACCAGAGTAGTGATAGGGATTCACTGGGAACTGAGCAAACGATTGAGACACGATCAAGTGGACAAATGGCATCAGCAGAAACTGGAGATAACCATGTAAAATAGAAGCCACAAATCATTGTTGGATTTTAACACCCAAACTGACCAATACATCCAAAAGACTAGACCTGGCAATTGTGGAAAAGTGAAGGAGAGCCTACCAAATAATAGATGTGGTTGTAAATACGAAAGGGACTGAGAAGCTTGGGAAAAACCAGGAACATGGAAAGTCAGGGCAGTACCAGTAATAGTAAGTGCACTCGGGACCGTACTAAAGACACGGAAAACGAGATTGGGAGAAGGATTGGGACTATGCAGGCCACAATACCACTGGGAACTGCACGGATACTGAGGAGAGTATTGGAAATATGAAATATACGACCTTCAGTTGTTAGCAATGGCCGAACAGCCAAGAGCATGGTAGAGACGGTACGAACCACAGTGCTGTCTTGATAGTTGAGGACAGTATGAGAGGACTGGATACCTTTGGAGACAATAAGCCATCAGTGGTAACCATCAGGCTATCGGTGGGAAACTGCGAACCACTGCACTGCTGTGGACTTTGAGTGTGTTAAGTTAAGGGAAGGAGACATGAGGAGACTTGGTGTCCCTCAGTCTTCAGTGATAACCATCAGGCAACTGGTGTGAAAATGCAAATAATAATAAGAATGATAATAGTTATAATGATAGTTGGAATAGATAGTCTTTAGATGTATACATGAACAAGCTTTGAAATAGAAGTCAGTGAGAACGACACTACTTCGTCTTCATCCTAATGAAATCAACCAAGCTTGTGGTCACGTCTTGCAAGACCATAAATCTACACATTGATCATCTTGACTCTGTCTGTCTTGGTAGCCTAAAACCCCGCTCGGCCCAGACCCGTTTAATGCTGATTAGCTACAGCACAATTAACCATTCGCTATAGCGCTTTTTATTCGTTTTTTTTTTTTTTTTGGCGTAGTGAATCTAGTAATGTAAAATTTCCAAAATAAATAATTGGAAGAAAAATAAGTATTGACAGCCCTCGTACACTTTGATTGATTTAATGTAACATATGTTTGAAAATACATTGGCATACCGATACATTATAATTCATCATGTAGCGATTCATATTTCTCCAGCTCCAGAGAGTAGCTCTCGTTGACATCATCACAACATCATACATATTTAAAATTATTGCTGGCACAATATCTGTCTATGCTAGGTTATAATGACCTCGTTTTTCGTTTGGTTAGGTATTTTTAGAGGGAGGGGGTGGCTATCTAGAGCAGTAACAGAGGTGTTACTAAATTCGTAACACAGGAAATATCGTTTTTCACGAACGGAGACTGCTGATTTTCCAGTTCAACTGGAACAATACCAATCATTGTTAATTTTTGTGAATGAAAGACGTCAGAGAACGGTGGAGAAAATTATACATGTATCAGTTTAGTCAAGAATTGTAATATTATCTTGATTTCTTTTTGCATTAGATGAGACATTGTCAACAACCATGAGAAATTAACCAAGCTGAGATTGTTTTGTTTAAACTTCTATTTTCTAGAGAAGTCCTTCCTGGTTGACTTGGAACTTGTTATTTCATCGGTTGCTATTTGCAGTAATTTAATTATATCAGGAAGATATTGAATATTTTTCTTGTAAAAGGCATTTAAAAAAAAAAGCATTGTATGTTTGACACCAATTATGAAACCAGAAAACTCCCAGAAAATGCATAACTCAGCCAACACAATGGCAAGTAAAAACTGAAAGAAAATCAGTTCATATATAGCTATGATGCAGTGGAGTTAACAGTAAAACATTCCTGAATCTCCCCGAGAATTGAAGCTTTAACCCAACACATCTTTCTTAAAAATGTCATTGAAATTAATTGGGACCTTTTGGTGTAAGCAACCATGAGTGAATACATAAATGCATTCGAAAACTGGATAAAATTCTGGATCCGCCCCTAAATTGAAACATTGCATCCTTATTTTATTGTCCACCCTTCCACAAAATATCATTGATATCTATTGAACACTTTTGGAGATATTGTGTGGACATATAGCCGGGGGAATATCTCTTTGAAATCCCAGATCCACTCTAAAATTTTAATCAATCTTAATCTTGATCAACGTTTTCCCTGGGCTGCATGGCCGTGCACAAGTAAAAAATATCATGCAGTAAACATTCTATGCCATGCGAGATATGAAATTAAACAATAATGAAATTGGAAATTAGAATCGATGCACCGATTAAACGTTTATTTTTATTGTGCACTTTTCGTTTAAAGCAATTGACCTTAGTTTTTTAAAACTCCAGAGAAAAAAAAAACAATGATTGTCACAAATGTAAAATGTTTTTTACATGTTCCACCTTTCAAGTTAGGAACAGGGTTTTTGGTCCCACACAGGTCACGGAAAATCATTAGGCACAAAGATCATATAAAATAACATTAAAAGATGCTCTGTGTAGTTGCATCTATAGCAGATTAAAGGTACACACACACACATATATATATATATATATATATATATATATATATATATATACATATATCGCTCGTTCCTACCGGCGTTCTAATGTGAATAAAATGTCTCAGTAATAAAATGAAGAAAATGTTACGTAGTTCAACAGGAGGTTTGGGAGAGATTTGACAGAATAAGAAGTTGGGTAGTTTCATAAGAGGGTAGGAAGAGAGAGAGAGAGAGAGAGAGAGAGAGAGAGAGAGAGTGTGTAGAAAAAGGAGTAAGGTTGTCTACTGAGGAGGTTGGAAGATTTTTGCACATGAAAACCTATGTCTGTTTAACATTTAGATAAAAGCATAGATTGGCAACGGAGATTGAAAAGGATAAGGGAGAGAACGAGAGGGAATAAGTGAAGAGCGAGAGATGGGCAGAGGTAGGAAATAATGGGGAATCTCATTTGTCAACACTCGTGGAAATTCTACGAGTTGAGCTAGTGATTCATTGTTAGCTCTCACTATTACGGAGGGGAAATCCACTCGTTGGGCGCAATTTTCAGGTTGTTTATATGGAAGGGTTTCATAAGACACTTAGCCTTACTCATCATCATCATCAGCAGCAGCAGCAAGTTAGCGTCCGCTGTTGGACATAGACCTTACACACGATTCGCCAGACCTCACTATCATGGGCATAGCGGATCCTATACTTTCTGCATTCATCAATCTCCTTACGCCATCGTACTTCCTGTCGGCTACTGTTTCGCATATGATTTCTGGGGATCCAAGTCGTGAGTCCTAATGTTCAGTGGTTGTCTGACATTCTTGCAACGTGTCCAGTTCCATTGGCATTTGAGTTTTGGTAACAGTTTCTATGATGTCTAGGACTCATGTCTTTTCTCCGATACACTGTGCTCTCTAATGATTTCTCCATGTGATGTTAAACATGATTTTTTCATGTGCGTGTTGCATAATTTGAGGGTCAATCTTTTGGTTATGTTCCATGTTTCAGTTCCCTATGTGACTATAAGAAGGATACATAGGTTGTAAATCCTTCTTTTAGGACTAGTGGGATTTTCCTGTTCTTGAAAGTCGAACCAGCTCTACCGAAAGCTTGCCAACTTGTAATTTGTCGCTTTATTTCTCCTACTTTTGATGACTTCATGGAGTCTCGCTGTCCTTGGTAGATTGAGTGGGTTTATTTTTTCAGCTCTTTTTGATTCCGATTGTTGTGTCTGTTCCCAACATTTTTGTTGTACATAGCATTTGTTTTGCTGAGGTTCATGTGGAGGCAAACTTTTACGCTGGCTTCAATTAGTTCTTCCTACATTATTTTAAGATTGTGATGGTTCTTAGCAAAGAGGATGGTGTCGTCAGCAAATCCGAGGTAACGTAGGAATTCACCGTCTTTTCGGATTCTTTTGTGTTCCCTTTCGAAGTTTCGGAAGATCATCTCAAGATAGTCAGTGGAGAGTTTGGGTGAGCTGGCACAACTTTGTCTCAGCCCTTTTCTAGCTTAAAGGGCTTAGTCTTCGTGTAGCTTGATGCAGAACAGCTGTGTCGGTTCTGACATACACGGGATCTAAACTTTGTTGTATTATTGTGTCAATGACTTTTAGGGTTTCCTCTGAATCGAACGCCTTTGAAAGTCAACAAATGCTATAGCTAGTGACATTTTGTATTTTGTGGCTTCCTCTTTTAGTTGGTTTGAATGAAGGTCGATGGTCGATTAGCTTCTTCTGAAGCCAGCTTGTTCCTGTGGTTTGTTTTCATCTAGCTTTTTGGTGATCCGGTTGGTGATCACTTTTAAGATATGAACAATCTTTTAAAGGTACCTTAATTCTAAACCTCTGGCTACAATGCACCATTTTGGCCGCTTCGACACCACATACAGATAAACAAAATCAGACTTTGGGAATTAGATAGATAGATAGATAGATAGATAGATAGATGGCAATCCGATCATTATTATCGGGAAGAGTGTAAGATCTGACAGCAATTTATCAATTTTTTTATTTTCAAAAACTTATAAGCAAAAACATTATCTGTGGTCCTATCAGTAACCGAAAAAAAAATTGATGGTCATTGCTCAAGCTGTCATCGAGTTACGGTATCAGCAGAACGGACAGTCATTTGTTTAATCAAAGAAATAGTAAATTTCTAGTTGAGGGCAAATAAAGCCAGACACAAAGTAAGGGTCGATTTCAACATCAACTGAAAAATTAATGTCTTCTTTGTCTGTGCTACCTGTCACAACAATTACCAAGACTAAAAGATTTAAGACATTTTTGTTGACTTTGTTAAGGAAGACAAATCTACGTCTTCTCACTTTGAATGAGATACTTTGATAATACAAAAACTCAAGGCTATCAAGGTAGCTAATCCAGTTATTGCTTCCCAGGTCTCAAAATATTTCATATGCATCACACATGTAACTGATGAAAAAAACTGCAATATCTATATCTAAAACATCTGGAACATCAAATTTTCTCAAATCTAACATTTCCCGATTATTAAAACGCCGTTTTTATAACAACAACGTTTCAGAATTAACCGCTGAGAATAAAGAATTTTAAAGTATCGAAAATAAACTTCATTCGTAAACTAAGGTTTTGATAGAAAAAATCTTCAAAAATGAATCTATGAAATTATATTTTTCACGACCCCAAATATATAAAACAGCAACCACAAATAATTCATTAAATAATGATAGTTTATTTTTAGGGTAGTTCTTTTTTTCCGATTAACGGCATATTTTCTAAATTTCTGGCCGAGGTTTCGAATATAATTGTTACTGAATTGATTCGAACAGGGGCCTATTTTGATGAGAAAGTAACCACGTATGATACCGTACAAAAATTTCATAAGATTAAGTAATGATGGCGATAATTGACTTGACAAATATTTCCATATTTTTCGGATTTGAAGCTGCCATCATCTCACATGCATTCTAATAATTTCTCAAAAAATTTGTAATCAGTGCATAAACATGTTTGATTGATATGCTTTCTAACCAATTTAAAAACCGGATAGAATAAGCACAACATATTTATTGGATTTTAGTGGCTAAGACTTTTGTATTTGACAAGGTTGAGGTGACATCAGCATTTTCCATTTTTTTTCTCATAAAGTTATGAGTAAACACTAACATTTTTAATCAGCATGAGTATGATAACACGAAAATATGAACACCCTACAAAATGGATTGAGAAGTCAATGTCTATTAGACAAAATATGAGGCTTAAAACCAATTTTTCTTGATCTAATTTGGACGATAACATCGAAATGTCTGTTTTGGTTGATTTTGTTGTCTTAACAAACGTTATATAAGGTTAATGCAAATTGATTCTCACTCATGTTAGTCATCATCATCATCATCATCATCATCATCATCATAATTTTAACGCCCGTCGTTGGACAGAGACTTTCCCCAGGATTCGCCACAATTCTCTATCATGGGCGTCGCAGAGCAAGTATTTCCTGAATTTTTCAAGTTCAGTGGTCCTGCATATAGCATTTATGAAATTGTTTTACGTTCGCATCTTATACTTCAGCATAGATGATATTTCTGTTTTTTTTTTTTGTTTTTTTTTAATCACGTAAGGGTCAGAGGTAGAATTAGGTGTAGAGTTCGGCAATCTGGGATAACGGTCATGGAAGTATGATGTTTAGGTAGGAAGCCATACTACGAGCTTCTGACCGCATTACTTAACTTGCATTCTCATGTTTTCTTCTTGCTGAAACTCATCTAGACTCTACACGGCCTTGGGAACAAAACGTGATTAATTTGGTTATCCATTAGATAAGGTAAAGCTAAGAGGTACATTTACTCATAGAAATACCTACAACAAATGCAGAGTGCAGTAGATCACCCAGAAGCCAAGGCTGTGCTAAAGGCAGCACAAACTGCGCAGCTGCATAGAGCACAAAGATTTCAGAACTTCCAAAAATACGTCTTGAAAATATGTCGATATTTTCGTTTTTGGCGGGTAAATATTCCCAACTAAACTTGTTTGAGGATTCATCTCATATAGAAATAGATTTATTGATCTATAAAGAACATTGTGTTAGATCAAACATCATCATTTTATAAATGTTTTTTTTCTATTTATTTAAAAATAATAGCTGAACGCACAAATATAACAGATCCCAATAAATATTATGCATTCGATCTGATCAATGTTAAATTCGATCCTGTCACTAGCACTAAAGTGTTGAAGCTGGAGAGAAGCCAAAAATATTATCAGCCAACTGCAATGGTTCTTATTGGGCACGTTTAAAGTTCGAAATAAATGTCCGTGTATTTGGAAATATCTACACATTCAAGAGATAGTTCCGGCTCACGATTTTGCCTCGGTACAAAGATTTTTCCCGCTGTCCCTGTGTAGCAACCTAGGGGTTGGGGGTACACCAAGAGGTTTTGCCAAAAGAAAAAAATATTTTCCATTGTTAGGATCCCCATTCATCGAATAGATAATGCCAAAATGGTATAAGTACTGAGAAAAACAAGAATCACAGCCCCAGTTTTCTGCTACAAACTGGAAATAAAGGTCCAGCCAAGCATCATGATTACATAGTAAGTGGAACACCTCTCTGAAACCTTTCAGAACTGGAAAAAAACTCAAAAGACATAGGACAAAAGAATTAATTTCTCCGTCAGAGTTCGAACTCAGTACCCAACTTCCATTGCTCGCCACTTTCACGACTAGACCATCATTAAAACCAATAATTTATTAAAAAACCAAGTCCACCGATTCCATTTATTGTTCTTTTAACTTCCCCCTTCTTATCGTTGGAACTTAGATTGATTTTTGATACATTAATTTTTAGATAGAAACTTCCAAATTAAGGTGGTAAAGTAGTTTAGACCCTGATTCGATGTGTAAGGACCTAGGAGGTCATTGCAACCTATCTGGGAATCAGGTTAAACCTATAGATGAATTTGCAGACCCTACAATACAACCGGTCAGGATGTATAACGAACAAAGAAACAAATGAACATCCGTTAGTTTTTTTAATAATAGCTGTGTACTACGTGCAAATAATACATCGTTTTAAAACATGATAAATGCGAAAGATAGCAAATCGTCTAAACAGAGACCATGTTTTAAGCAGTTTACTAACATAGCAATGCACACGTGCACACACACACACACACACATATATATATATATATATATATATATATATATATATATATATATATATATATATATATATATATAAATATATATATATATATGGGGTTATCAAGAAATGTATATGTATATAAATGATCCAATGGAATGATTATGAATTCATTAAATTATATAGAATTTCTTAATTGAAATGATTTCCCGTTATTTCATCGTTGATGTATCACTCAGCCTGGACAACATACAAAGAATAAACAATTAAAAAAAACGGGTATGCTTCAGTAATCAAAGCTGCAACCAATAAGGTAGTCGCTTAAAGTTAGTGTTGCTCTTATCATTGACCATTACCAGCTGCTGTTAAGCTCACTGGTAGGAGTAACGCTACGTTGAAGCGGCTACCCTATGAGTTCAAGGTTCGATTCCTGCAGCACCTGAATTAACTGATATTTTGAATTAATCGACTGAAATGACATGGATTTATTTTTATTTATACGTATTTAGTGTTTTGAAAAGTAAATCTTTCTCAACCACATGTTAAACTGTAAATATTTCTTAACGGGGACGAGTTATACGAACAAAATATACACATGGTAATATATATATATATATATATATATATATATATATATATATATATATATATATGAATGAATGAAATGTTACTTACGAATCTATTCATATTTTACCAGTGAGGGCTATTCTTATTATTCTTATGCTAAAATTCGTTTATAGAAAATATTGAAATATTCGGACTCACTTAATATAAGTACATTTAGATAAGTTGAGCGCGTTAGGGTTATTTCTGTAAATAACTAAGTGCCTGATAAGTGTCTACAGCTTGGATTATTCTATTTGACATTCGTTGGGATTGAGTGCACTATTGTTGACTTGTGAGTTGGTCATTCGACAATTTTGTCATTCTCCAGTCCAAGATGGGGTTGACTTAGAACAATCCTCGCCCGATCGAGGGTAGCAAACGTTGGGTTGAACCAAATCTATATACGAAAATAAAATTTCTCAT
>OY735206.1:46786901-46826901 GCA_963457665.1 Thysanoteuthis rhombus
AGCTTACCAGTAGGTAAGTGAAGACTAAGTTGACTCTGGTGAAAAATTATGAGATAGCAAAAAAGGCTCCACTCAGTTGTGAGGGAATCCAAGGCATTTCAAGAACTGAAAAATGGCCGGCATAATTCAACAAACCCTACACAAGCTGCAACTAAGGTTGCAAGATATGTAGAAACTACAGCCAAGTGACAAAGCCTACCAATGGTAAAGGAACACTGAGAGCAGAAACTCCTGCACGGTCGACATACACTTCGCACCCAATATGCCGATGTGAATGATATCAAAACCTATCAGTGGCTACGAAGTTCAGAGTTGAAAGCCGAAATTGGGGACCTCATCCCTGGCAGTTCAAGACCAGATCCTTCCTTCCAGGAATAACCTAGCACACATTATCAAAAACGGTGCTAACCCCAACTGCAGGTTCTGACACTATCGACCACATCATATCCGGATGTTCTACCCTAGCCCCTAATGAATACAGACTTAGACACGACAGTGAGCTAGTACATTCACTGGATAGTCTGTAAGCACTATGACACAACACGCACACTACATTGATATAAACAATGTCCAGAACCTGTAACTGAAAAACATGATGTGGCAATATTATGAGATCTCCGAGTTCACAAGGATCGGACCATCAAAGCCAATCACCCAGTTATAATTATTAAGGACAGATATGACCATTCCATTAGACAAAAAATGTCGGTAAAAGAGTTTGAACAACTGTCTTAGTACAAAGAAATTGAGATTATGAAATGCAGCAAGTCAAGACTCTAATAACACCTGTTATTATAGAAGATCTTGGGGTCGACAAATATCTTGGTAAAATACCAGAGTGCTCAAGCATCCAGAAAGTGTCATTCTAGGCACCGCCAATATCCTTTGCAAAGCACCGTCCATACAAATATTTTGTCTGTTATTCAACTATGCACTTTTTCTTGTGTAGCTTCCTGTGAAAACCTCTATTTTGGTATATAAGGAGCGAAAAAAAAATGCCAGTGTCTACTAAATCATAACATCGTTTCCTGTCCAAAGTTTCAAGCCGGAACCTGGTGTGCATAGAATACTACGAGACATCAATAATAATAATAATAATAATAATAATAATAATAATAATAATAATAATAATAATAATAATAATAGAAGAAGAAGAAGAGAAGGAGAAGAAGAAGAAGAAAAAGAAGAAGAAGAAGAAGAAGAAAAGAATATTTTGAACAGAAAATACATACACGGGGAATTCAAAAGACGGATACGAAATGTTACAGACGAGAATTCATGGGTATGGCTACGAGAAGGAAATCTGAAGAGGGAAACAAAATAGCTCATTATGACAGTCCAAAACAAATTTATTAGGACAAACTATCGCCTCCGTGGAAGAAGGACTGAGACTGTAAGCCACATAACCAGAGAATGTCGTCAACTAACCCAGAAAGAGTACAAAAACTGACAGAACCGGGTAGCAATAATGATGCACTGGGAACCAAACAAATGACGATGTGGACAAATGATATCAGCACAAACGAGAGACAGCCATAGTAATTAGAAACCACAAATTACTTTAAGACTTTGACATTCAAACTGACCACCCCATCCAAAACAAGATGGCTGGACCTGGTTGTCGTGGACAAGGAAAGGAGAACTTGCCAAATGATAGACGTAGCTGTGCCTGCAGACCGCAGAGCAAATACGAAATAGAGTGAAAAGCTAAGGAAATATCTGGATCTGGCAGAGGAACTGAAGAAAGTATAGAACATGAAAGTCAGGGTAGTGCCAGTAATAGTAGGTGCACTCGGAACTATACCGAAGATACCGGAAACAAGCTTGGAGAAAATGGAGATAAGAGGGAGGATTGAGTCTATACAGACCACAGAACTACGAGGGAATGCACGAATACTGAGGAGAGTACTGGAAATATGAGATGTACGGCCGCCAGTTGACAGCAACGGCCAAACAGCCAAGACAAAGGCATGGTAGGGACAGCACAAATGATAATAATGATAAGTGAGGAAAAAAAAGAAGGAAGATTTTGGGAACTCAACTCAATAGCAGAGTCATGATCTAAGGAACAAATACATTACCAGTTGTGAGATATTCATATTAATGACCACACGCGCAGCCTTGCAAGCTTTGGATGATGTTGATGGACTGGCTGTGGAAAGGAATGTGATAGGGCGAGGACTCGTTAGTACTAGGGGTTTCGTCGACTTTGTTCACATGAGGGTTGGGGACGACGCAACGCACAGCATGGAAATTTTGGATTTGACAGATATGTGTTGCACTAGAATTGAGAAGGAAAACCTCTGAGCAGTAAATCAAAACTGGAAAGAAAAGCAATTCCACAGATATATCAAGAAAGAGCAAAAGGAATTGTAGATTTTGATGATACAGAAAAGGTCACAAAGAAAACACATGAGAAAATCTGAATTCCTGTTAATGGCAAACAAGAAAAATACAGTATTAGCCAAAAATAAGTATACGGCCAACCACTGTTTCTTCGATAAAAAGTTAATTTTATTGTAAAAAGATATACCTTTTTTTAAAATTATTTCTTGAGAATAATTGTACATTTACAACAGATATTATTAGGTATTATTTACAACCAAAGACTGCACCAAAACTCTGTTGCTAGAGATATAAATAGACTATTGTTCATAAATACATACACCGCAATGGAAAAGTTAATTTCATTGATATATATATATATAGTAAGCTTATTTTCAAAGCAAACTTGATTTCTTTCTCTTATAGAGAATCTAAATAGATTTTAATATGGATAGAGCACCCAATGTCCGAATAGTTCTTATGAAGACATATTTATCGGTGTACAGGAGTTTCTTCCCGAGGTGTCCACATGTGGAAAAGGGCTCTCTCCAAATTTGAAGGAATGTATTATCATTATGCACAAACAGGAAAATGGCCACCAAAAATAGACTGACGTTAGCTGACCCAAAGTTCTATGTCAGGCGATTGGCTGTTGACAACCCAAGAGAATCGTCTGCACATGTTGCTAATGAAGTAATCCGACTGGTTTGGTGGCGTCATGGTGAAATTACCAGGAAAAGTTTTCGATCTTTAAAATGAAGCATGGTTGTGGAAACGCCATTTTCTGGGATCGTATGAGATCTAATGGCACCGGTGAGCTGCAATCCATCGATTGGACCACGAATGCTGAAGATTGCGTTAAACTTTTGGAAAAAAAAGTTGCCTTCACGTAAACGCTTTGGAAGAAGTCCCATCATGACGATGATCTAAATCATTCCGCTAAAAAGACAACATAGTTCCTAAAGAAGCAAAAGGAGAAAGTGCTTTGATTTAAATCCTTTGATCCTTTGATTTAAATCCTTTTATGGAATTTACTTAAACAGAAGCATTCCAGCGACTGTTTTGGCAAATCTATTGAGGTCATCAAGACTTCAAGCTGTAGTACAGAATAAAGGCAGCCACACCGAATATTGATTTTCGATAACTTCTTTGGCTGGGGTGTATTCATTTTTGGACTGCAACATATTCATATTTTTGGTTACAGAGTTTCAACATGGTAGAGGTTGGCCATGAACGGTACATTACATTATCAATTTTGATTGTATAATTCTCTATTAAAAAATGAATTCCTGTTATGGTATGTATATATATAAATCCTGTTATGTTATAGAAGAAATAATTTCATGAAAAAATTGGTCAGGGTCTACTTATTTATGGGCAATACTGTACAATGAGAAAAAATCATATTAAGACCAATATAGTCAGGTTAAATTAACTCAGAAGGGCTAACACGACTGATTAGGAATGGTGACCCATTGGAAACTGTGCAAACGATCAGGATGTGACTATGCAAACCAATGGTATATGTATAAAATAACATCTGCATTAGAAAAAAATTTCCTAAATTTTATGAAACTTCAGACGTTCTAATCAAATCTTGTCCTCGAGAAGAAATAGAGAAATTGAAAGATAAAGGATACTGCTGTTCCATCAGACAACAGATTAAAGCTGAGAAAAAATGAAAGGAAAAGAAAAAAAAATTGCTCCTTGCGAGAGAAATGAAAATAATTGTGGAACATGAAAATGACAGTTGTACCAATAATTACTGGTGCATTTGGAGCTGTTCCTAAGCACAAAATGGAAGTACCTTAAAGATGGTGTGATCACACACTGAACATGGTCACTGAAAGCAGCAATGTCACTATCATCAGGGAGATGTTCGTCCACAGACAAGGGAATGAAAGCAAACAAAGCTGGCATCGATATCAGGGAAAAAAAATGAAAATTACGAAAAAAAAAAAAGAAAAAAGAACTGTCCAAATACAAATACCTGGGGATCGATATCAACAGGGTGTGGGTTATGAAAACCGAAATAACACCGGTGGCCATCGGAGCTTCAGAAGAAGGAAACAGGAAAATTCACCAACCGTATCCAAGGTAACATTGAAAACTACGTTGTCTAAAAGATCACCCCACTCAGAACAGCTTGCATATTACGCACTGTACTGTGGATGTAAAAAGAAAAAAAAAAATGATAACTCCCCTATAGCGCCGCAGGACAAATATGTAGACCCAATTATTCATCATGCAAAACAAAGCATTAAAGATAGAAAGAAAGAAGTCTGTTGTAATAATAACATTTCTGGCAACGATAAAAGATGCTAGTCGTGATTATATCACCGAAAAGATCAATACCGAACAGACAGATTTGCATGAATATATATATATATATATATATATATATATATATATATATATATATATATATATATGTATATATATATATATACCTCTTCCAACTTTTTTTGGCAGAGGTTAATAATAATAATAAAAATAATAATAAAAATAAAATAATAATAATAAGAATAATAATGATGATGATGATGATGATGATGATGATGACGATGATGATAAAATAATAATAACAATAATGTTAACGAACGTCTTGAAGTTTGTAATACATTGGACCAGACAGAAATATCATACTGCGTATCTAGGTTGTATCCTCATAACTCACGAGATACTAGAAACGCAGGATTGGAAGTCGGTCAGTCAGTAGACGCCATGCTACAGGGGGGGAGACGTTCATTGATTGGCCAACATGGCGGCCGGCACATGATCGAATCAGCAAAAGATACGCCATATTCGATTGAAAAAAAAAAATATATATATATATATATATATATATATATATATATATATAAACAGGAAAATTGATCATTCTCAGAACGAAGTTTAGAAAAAAAAAACTAACTAAAAATATAAAACACCAATTGTTTAAGATAAGAAACAACCCCCCCCCAAACGATTAAAAAATGGGCTGACAACCCAACCCCTCACATAACACACCTATAGCCACACACACGCAAATATATATAACGAAAATTGCCAAGGCAAAGAAGACTATCTTGGGTGTAATAAAACAAAGTTCTGGAGGATTGAGAATTGAAGGAAAGCGAACTCTATAAAGTGCACAGGTTGTACTTAAAAATAACCATGAAAATATAATGGCTGACAAAAAAAAAATCACCTCATATTGTTTAACACCTGTAAAAGCCCGCAAAATTTGCGCATACTTTAATTTGCCAACCCCGACCGACAGTCTATCCCATGAGCATTTAAACTCGTAGCCAATAGCCAGTATTCACCTCAGTGACATTACCAAATAATGGCACAATTTATGGACCTCGGTAAGTAGGTAATTACATAGTTTTCTTCTGCGTTAAGGGAATTGCGACTGTGAAATTTAGGAGGAAGCTTTTCAGTGTTAACTTCTCCCGAACTAGTAAATAGCCCCAGTGAATCAAGTGAAAACTGATGAAAACATTAACGAATCGGTTCAAATTTTTCAGTTTTATGATGAGTAAAGTTGGGAAGACACGAAGAATAACCGACACCTTTCCAACCTCAATTGGCGTACAAGATTGAACTGTAATTAAACTGAATTTGACCCCACTTTCAGTGTTGAGATATTCCCAACATTGCACAAACACATATATTCATGTACATCCTCAGTACATTGTTTATGCACTCTAATATGGTATCTATGTATGCAGATATCTACACAGCTTATCATACGCTTGCATAAAAATAAAAGTCAGGCCTCTAATGAAGATGGATAACACTAGCAATTGATCTCAAAGCGTACTTGTTAATAATCATTACACAGCATACGCCCTAAATCTCAATATAACATGACACAGAATGAAACGGCTTATGGTAACTGGTACCTCCAAGCACTATTAAAGTATGTATTTATGAGACTCAGATTGCATCTCTCTCTCATATATATATATATATATATATATATATATATATATATATATATATATATATATATATATATATATATCCACACACTCTAAAGATGACATATGTTTGTTAAGAACTAAGTTCTTGTTTCATAAACACCCAAGCAGTTACATCGCACGGGCCACAAATTTGCACATGAGTTTAACTTCAATCAAGTAGGATGGGTCACGATGATATCTGGTGGAATCTCAAGTTCAATTTAGAGTCAGGTCAGATTTGGCAATATAAGAGAGACAGTTGCAGCCTACACTGTATAAGGGTAATTTGAGTATTTACTTGACTTCAGTATTAACACAAGATGGTTGGGATGTTTTCAGGGTGACATATAAAGGTGAATTTAGGTTCAGGTGATTTTTGGATTTAAATTCCAACAAAGACTACGGCACCCTAAGGGCTGCTCATTTGTATACATGGGTAATTTGAAGTTTTTCTGATCGATTGTGCAGGCTTGACAGAATTAAGGTTGTTTGGAAGGCATCCTCGCCTAATATTTTTGATTTCTTTACGAAATACAGTTTTTTTGTCTATTTTATTACATCTCAGGATTTTTTTGTGTGCTGGTTCAACGGGCGTTGGGCCACAATTTAGACGGAAGAGGGAGCATATAAACTTTCCTTTGCATCTCTCTCTCTCTCTATATATATATATATATATTATATATATATTATATATATATATATATCATATATATATATATATATATATATATATTATATATATATATATATATTATATACATTATATATATATATATAAATTATGTATATATATATATAAATTATGTATATATATATATAAATTATGTATATATATATATATATATATATATATATATATATATATATATATATATATATATATATATATATATGTATGTATATACGAAGATCAGGAGATGCAGTGAATGGCTGCTGTATCTAATATCAATTCAGGGCATTTGTTTGTTGTATATACATACTTCAGCATATGCACACGTACGTAGAAAAGAGGATGGATCAAAAAGTCCCTGCCTTACTCAGTTATCAGAGGATTTAGATATGGAATTTTCAATGTATAATGTTCATTTTTGGTGATCAATGAAGCAGCATTGGGTTCATGTTGAAAAGATAGATATTTGTCGTGTGGAATATTACTTTTTTTGTCAGTAGTTTGTGTTTGTTTTTCTATGTATCCACAATTCTTGTTTTTTTTTTCATTTAGATAACTTGAAGTTTATTCAGGTATTCCTAATGTCTTAATGTTCCCTGGCCACATTTTGGAAGATCATCTCAAAGTAGGCTGTGAAGAGTTTAGATGAGCTGGTTTCACCTTGACCTATTCTTTTTTCTGATTGAAAGGGCTCAGATTTGCTAACGATATCGTCCTCTCTGCTAAGAACCTTCATGATCTCCAAATAATAATACACAGATCAAATGAATAAAGTAACAAAGTTTGTATCCACATGAACAAAACAAATGCCATGTACAACAAACATGTTGAGGACAAAGACATAATGATTAAAAAGGAAAACGCAGGGCTGAAGAAAGTGGACAACAACATCTACCTGTGAAAACGAATCTCCTTGAAATCCTCGAAAGAAGAAGAAATGAAACAAAGAATCACAAGCTTTAGGGAGAGCAAGCTCAGCTCTCAAGAATGAGGAAATCCTATTCGTCTTAAAAAGAAGGATATACAATTAGTGCAACCGCTGATAGTCAGTTATGGAGCAGAGACATGGAACCTAACGAAAAGATTGACCCTCAACTGAGAACCATGCAACGTGCTCATGAGAGAGAACCATGCTCAACCTCACATACTCATAAGACAGCACAGTATATTCGAAAAAAGACAGGAATCCAAGATATGATGGAAGTCATTAAAAGACTCAAATGTTAGCGGGATAAACATGCTGCAAAGATAACGGATAACCACTGGATATCATGACTCATAACGTGGATCCCCAGAGATCATATGCGAAATTATAACTGTAAGGAAGATGGTGTGACGAACTAGATAATCCTAAAAGTATTGGCTCCACAACGCCTACAATAGAGATGCTACTGATTTGCACTTTTGTGTACTTTACTCGTGCGTAAGGGTACACTAAAAAAACATTTGTTTTTGTGGCAACGTTTCGATCGTTATTATATTTTGTGATGTTCGTAACTTACTTTGTGATGGATTCTAAATTCTTCCAAGATTGTTTTTTTTTTATGCATTAGTCCATTCGTATTTTGTCAAGGCTGGTATCGGCACCAATTTCAACTAGCTATTCGAGCAAAATGACACTAGAATGTCCACTGAGAAATCTATAAACTTTCAATATATTTCATATGTCACTGAAGGGATATGTTCAGAAATATAGCATCTGGACAAGTGACGTTGTTACGAGACCTTGGCTATCACATCTACTATTTCATTGGTTTCATTCAGAAGAAATCGACGAGGCATTACTCCAAAGTTCAGGGAATTTAGATAACGCACGCAAACACAGTGTAGTATAAATTTTCGTATGACACTTCGAAAAAGCTGCTCAGATTGTTGTATACATGCCCAAAGGGACTGCTTTGGAAGGAAAAAAAGTTTTTAAAAAATCACAATACATTTTTCATGGGCAGGTTTTCCGAAATTTAAAGTGGCACTTAGGAGAGTTTTGTTTCAGACATATCGTAGAGGATCGTTGAAAAAATATACTGTTTGTAAAAACAAATCTCAGCTCTTTCTCTCAACGAGGCTCTTGGCATACTGATGACAGGATTTTTTGATGGTAGGAAGAGACGCAGGGAGGTTTGATTCATGTCATTTTTCTTTAACTCCTGGCTGTGATCAGAATCGAACTCAATATGTAGAAGCTACTTTCAAACGCACCAGTTTTCAGATTTATACAGAGCTGACGGATAAAATATTTCAAATCCTTGTTTTATAACGTCAGTATTTAACACTTGGATTCATATACCGTTTGTAACTTCTGTGGAACTCTTCAATGAATAGGATGACAAGATTGGATTTTTCTTTGTGAATTGAATTAAAGAAAAAAATACCAAAAAGTGAAAAGGAAGTGATTTTAATCAGAGGTTACCCCCTTTGAATCACGTTTTGAATTCCCTAGAATTTTAGAATCAATATTGCAAAAACAACGACCATAATTGTCCAGAAAGAAGGAAGAAAGAGATATAAGTGCTTGCGTGTGCGTGTGTGAGAGAAAAAGACAGGAAAAGAAAAAAAGATGATTCAGCAGGGAAGTCGGAGTTGGATTCTTGTCCAATAAAACAAATAACATCAACGTTTAATATTAGATTGAATTCTTTAGACATTCTAAATTGAATTTTGCTTTCATCGACGAGACAGCAATGTTCTGTGGTTTCCTCTAAACGCCATTTGTATCACTCTACTACACACAACAAGCACACTCACACACATGCACACATATATATATATATATATATATATATATATATATATATACACACACACACACACATATATATATATATATATATATATATATATATATATATATATGCGTGTGTGCTAATCGGGGATGTGCGTTTAGCGCTCTGTCCTAATATGATTAACTTGACTTTTTTTTATCTTAATCGATGACATTAATTTGGCAATAACTTCTGTAAAGCTCAACAAGGTATGAAATATATGTCATCTTGTAGTGACTTTATTGTGAGTAACTCTCTTGATAACAGCAAAACATGAAAACTGCTCTGAAAAACGATGATGCGAACTTTTAGGATTTTCTACTCCAAATTTGATATAACGCAACCGTCAAAACTTTTTTGCTGTGACGTTGTCGTGTTGGTCGAGTGAGTTGAAGGCGTTTAAGAAAGAGAATGAAAAACTATGGTAACTGGGGAAGGATAGTTTGGTTCTTGAATTTTGATCGTCGTGAAAAGCGTGTTTGGCTCTGTGTGTAGGTTATTGCAAAATTCTGATACAGGCAGTAAAAAACAACAAAACGAAATATTTATATAAGGACTAAAAACAAATGTAATTTTTGTTTGAAAACAAAACAGTTTTCATAATGGAAAAGATGAGGAAGGAAAAGATGAGTATTGATGGGAAGATCCCAGTTTTCTTGGATTAATCTCGCCTCAGTGTGGGAAAGAGATTAAGATCTCATTTTCTTCCATTTTTCCCCGATAGATAAAGACAGGCGCGGAATAGCTTTTTTCCTGCGTAACAGATCACAACAGGAATACAAATGTTTGTAACGTCCGAGATCAATTTTGCTTTGCTCGTTGAATATATGAAAGTAACATTTAGACCCCTACCAGAGACTGACTGGGATCCTGTCCGGCTAGTGATAATCATAACAGCAACAACAGCAATAATGACAATGATGAAGTTCGATCGATATGATCTATGGAGAAGAGTTTTATTTAGTGCAATGTTATGTTCGCTGGAACTTTGATATTCAGACAGATTACTCAATCTGAACAAGATCTAATTATATTGAGAAAGAAAAAGAAGAAGAAGCATAATGAAGAATAACAGTCATAACCCAAATCCTCTAATTGAGATGAACTGCTTTTCTCTACTGATAACCAATTCAACGAGGACAGCAACGGTCTGAAGATCCAGGTGTTTCGCACCATTCATTTTCCCCTGAGACACATAATAGCTGAACCTGTCACCTTATTCCGGCCTCCAGCTCAACGCGAATCAGTCTCTGCTTTTTTTTCTCTCCTGGCTAGGAGATTCTTTAGCTCAGCTTCAGACCGATGTTTCCCTTGAACAGGAAAACTATCCTCTCCTCCCGGTAAGCCTGAACTTCCGAGCGACTCCCTAACACACGGTACTTCTTTTTGAGCTCTGAAGTCAGCCCTACGCTTCTGCTAGTAGTCTTCTTCAGTTGAAGCTTCTCTTCATACAGCTATCTCATCATCAATACAATATACGATCAATCAATCAATATATATATATATATATATATATATATATATGTGTGTGTGTGTGTGTGTATATTTCAGCGAGTAACTGAAAGTTCACCAACAAGTGCAGTAGAGCTAAGCTTATGGTCTCTCATTGGCAACTGCCCTGAATGTTCCTTCCCTTGCACTGACTGATTTAAGTGGGACACTTCTTTTTCGTAGCCCTCGGCTTTTCTGAGTGGTTTTCAAATGTATGGATGTCCAAAGTTGTAGTCATCTATTCTTGGCTGAGTTCTAGGTTTGTTACTGCAAACCTCTCAGCAAAACACCAAAGAGCCGACTTGGAGTTTTAAATCTGCTCCTTCAAGTCAACTATTGCTTTGGTCAGGGTTTGCTCGATGATATCTAATTCTTCCCCTGAACTCTTCCCGCACGTCATCCACAAATCTATATAAGATTATTTAGATTATTTTTAATCACAAAAAAACAGGTTTGCCGGAATATCTTAATCAGAATCGTATCCGGATGTAACAAGAAGCAGGAAAAAGTGGACATAAAAGAATATATATATATATATATATATATATATATATATATATATATATATATATATTGAAAATCAAGCCCACAAGTCTTTTTCTTCGTTAGGTAAGCTATGTTCTACCCAAGCTGCGGGCAAGTCCGATATCTGTTCTCATTCTACTTATCTCCGTTTTTTTCACTGTTAACCACTCACAGTTACGCCTCTTCCCCTATTTCTGACAATAATACAAGCCTAAACCGTAGAAATTGATAACACTAAACTATCTATATTCATTTATTCTGCAATGTTTTCTTTCTAAAACATACAAGGATTCTCTAATCTATAATCATATAAAAAGCAATGTTGGAAATTAGAAAGATTTTGAAAGTCAGGAAGAAATGATTTATATACTAAAATGAATTGCTTTTCTATTACATATGCGTCCGGAGCACAGTTAGTCACAAAATGACTTGTTCTGGTGGTCGTGTGTATATATTGATAGTGATTAAAAACTTTTTTCTTTCGGGTTTGAGAATGTTTCAATATGTTATATTACACGATTTATTGGAGGGTTTTACATGCAATGTAAGTATAATGCTAAATTGGACCCTTTTCTTCCATTCGTGCATAGGCAGAGCTTACAGGAATAAATCTCCACTCGTTTTGAATTAATGTTATTAATTTTCTTTTATTCCTTTTTTGTTCTCTTTTATCTTTTCATTTCTTATCATCATTTCAAAGAAAAAAAATTGTGGGCTTGATCTTCAATATATATATATATATATATATATATATATATATATATATATATATATATATATTTTATGTCCAATTTTCCTGCTTCATGTTACATCTGGATACGATTCTGATTAAAATATTCCGGCAAACGTTTCCTTTTGTAATTAAAAATAATCTAAATGATTTTATATAGATTTGTGGTACGTGATTATAGCAGGCTAATTAACTATTAATTTTATATTTACGCAATAATCAGCGGAGAAATCTCCATGATGAAAATGAAATAATCTAAACGTCTGTACAGAAGTTATAAATTATATTAAAAAAATCAGAAAATCTTACTGAAAACAATATCAGTAAAACGTGTTAAAACGAATACAATGGCCAAATTGATCAATCTGATTTTACAAAGTATAGTTACATGAAGGTACAGGCTACTGAAAATACCTATTCTGTGCAACGGCACTAATACTTTTTCGTCTATTTAATATTAAAATGTTTTCATTCAGGCTTTTCAAAAGTCTTCACAATCATATTGACGCATTATACAGGTATACGTATTTTACTGATCCTATTTTCTTTAAGATTTTCTGATTTTTCAGAATGTTATTTATAATTATATATTTTTTTTATTGTCTAATACCATAAGATATCAACACAAAATGCACGAGCATAAATCAATGTAAAGGCAAAATTGGCCAATCTTATTTTATAGAGCGTAATCATTTTAAAATTAGGCCAATGCATTAATATTTTTTTCGTCTATTCAATGTAAAGATATTTTGGCTTAGCGTTTTTCAATGTTTCAAAATTATCTCAACACATTTCTCTTATATATATATATATATATATATATATATATATATATATATATATATTCTTCTGAACGTTTATTAGAATGTTTGAGAAATTCGTCTTGCCTTGTACCACTCTAAGCTAAACTTGGTAAGTTACAGCGCTTAACATTGTATCATGAATAGTAATGTTACCTTGCAGATTATCCGTTTAATGAAGTCTATCTTGACTGAACCCCTTAAACAAGTTTATTAGATTAGAATGGTTACTCTAACGAGATAGCTAGCATACCTTACAGGCCAATTGGCTAGCGTAAGTTCAATGTATTTGTTCGCCTAGATACTACTCAGACCTTTCAAACTGAGCTTGGTAAATATTTTTGGAGCATCATATAACGTGATTTTTTTGCGGGAGGGGTCAGGCCGATAATAGGTAATAGAGTCACTTCATCACTTCAATGAGCACTTGAATACTCAGGCCATATACCAGTCTAAGCTTAGTATTATAGATATTTATTTGAGCGCCTGCAGTAACATAATGGGTAGCAAGCTTGACCCTCGTATCAGAAGTGTCTATAATCGCCAGGAGCTCGGCAACTGTGATGATGTGGTAGACTAAGGTAAACCTAATATATGAGTATTCATAAATACTGTTTCACGTATTCATAAAAGTCAGGGTCTTATGACATATATGAGAGCGAGAAAATTATAAACAATATGTTATTATTTTTAAAGATGGCATTTGTTTGAGTCTTGGCATGACATGCATCCCACCTTCTTCACAACTTTGCTGTCCACAAAAAAACTAGCAGTTTCAACACGACAAATTGTCATAATGCAGGGTCATTGGTTTCATGACATTTGGGTTCTACCAAAGATTACAGGTGTAAAATCGTTATAGGTGTACTACAATGTTCATATTTCTTCGATCCTTCTTTTTCCGTTCCCTCTGATGAGCGTATTGAGAGTTGATTCGCAGTTTGTCATCAAATGCTCCATGTTACCCTTTATGGTTTTTGTAAGCTACATGTAGGGACAACAATGCATTTAATGCAGAAGATATACAACGCTTCACGAAGTGTGATCAAGGCAGGCCACGGCACGACAATCCTTGAAACTGCAGGAATGATTGAGTGGGTAGATTTAGGTAGGTTTGCTGTCACTTGCTCGCCGAAGTAATCCGTAAAAAAATTGTGTAAAAATGCAGATATATGACCGATAATGATGAAGGAAGGACGCATGAGAAGAACGAAGAGCAGATAATAATACTGGGAACTAAGTAAACAAATGGGATTCAACCATGGGGAAAAGTGGTATCAGCGCAAGCCAGAGGCAGTTTTGGAGAATGACAACCACAAACTACTCTGGGACTTTGACATCCAAACTGACCACCTCATCCAGGCAAGAAGACCAGACTTAGTAATAGTAGACAAAAAAAGGAAGGCCTGCCAAATAGTAGACGTTGCTATACCTGCAGACCATAGAGTAAAAAAGAAGGAGGGTGAAAAAAGGGAAAAATACCAGGACCTAGCAAGGGAGTTAAAGAAAATGTGGAACATGAAAACCAGGGTAGTACCGGTCATAGTGGGAGCACTAGGAACTGTCCCCAAAACGCTGAGGGAGAGACTGGAGGAGATCGGGATTAGGGGGAGGATAGAGACCGTACAGACCACAGCACTACTGGGAACTGCACGGATACTGAGGAAGGTGCTAGAGATATAAGTACTGCAACGAATTGTAGCTCTGTCATGATATGCGAAAGAGGGAGGAGACGTTAGCTGAGGACCTGAGGAGACTTATTGTCACTCAGCCTTCAGCGATAACCACTTGGCAACCGGTGTGAAACTGTAAATCGTAGAATTACTGCGACCTATGAGTACTAGGAGAGGAGGGCTGGAGACTTGAGGAGACTTGCTGTCACTCAAACTCCAGCGGTTACCGCCAGGCAACTGGTGTGAGATTCCTAATAATAATGATAATAATAATAATAATGTACATGTGATATTTCTATTATTATTATAGCAATCGCAATCAGAAACAAATATTCTGCAATTACTATTGAAAAATAGTGCTATTATTCAAAGTTTTTTTCTTCAAATCGGGCGAGAGATCGAAGCTAATAGCCTGAATAATCAAGAATCAAAAGAGAGAAAAAGATATCGCAGTCCTTCAAGTTTTTGTGATGCCTCAAGCAGAGATAAATGCATCGCAAAAAGTATTTTGAAAAGATGTTCGAAGACAAACATCTGGATTTCTGACTGAACAATAAACCAAAGAATTTAGTCACTATGCAAGCTGGAATCTGAAAAGAGGACTCTATAAATGCCTCGACTGAAAACATTTGATCAATATTGATTAGTTCTCTAAAGTTCCACTTCATCTCTCTCTGCCTTTCTATTTATTTATCTCTCTCTCATATATATATATATATATATATATATATATATATATAGCGGCTGGGCGTTGCATTAATAATGACAAGAAATACATTGGTGATAATTGATATATATATATATATATATATATATATATATATATATATATATATGAGAGAGAGAGAAAATATCAAATGACTAGGATAGATTGATGTGCATGGACAGTCGATTGTACAGGATTGTATTTGGGATCTGAGTGCTCTTACTCTATCGAGGCACAACACTAAATGTAACAGCAATTTCTTCTACTACTCTCTTGATTCATAATTTGTTGAGGTGTGAGTGGATTGTTTATGTACTACCTCATCCATCTTAGCGTACCAATGACAGGGCCCGTTTTTAGATATCGGCCGATGGAGCAGACTGTTGAAAGAGGAGGATTCAGACAATTTCTAATGATATTTGCTTGAAATGATAAAGGTTGGTGCAATCATAATTCGAATTCTGAATAACGAGGCAAACAACCATTCCACATTGCCATTAGGGCTTTGATGGACGTATGTAATAAACGATAACGTGGAATTATATTTGCAGGAATAATAATAGCATAAAACTGTTTATGTAACTCTCGGTATCAACGGTTGGATTTATTACGTTAATGATTACAAATATAGTGACAAATATTAGAGGTATATAAAGTTAGTTGATATCAAAATTCACGGAATGATTCACAAACATGTTGAGGACAAGGACTTCATGACCCCACCCCCCACGAAAGAGGAGAAATCAAACGAAGAATCATAAGCTTTCGGGAGATCAAGCTCATCTTTCAAGAACAAGGAAAATCTCACTAGTCCTAAAGAGAAGAGTATGTACATCCACCTCTTCTTTACTCCGTGGCTATGGTTGGCAAACAAGCTTTCGGGAAAGCAAGCTCAATCTTCAAGAACTAGAAAATCCTATTAGTTCTAAAAAGAAGGATCCGAACCAAATGTATCCTCTCGATAGTCACATACGTAACTAAAACATGGAACCTAACCGGAAGATTGACCCTCAAACTGATAACCATGTAACGTGCACATGGGAGAAAAGACAGGAGTCCGAGATATCACAGAAACTATTAGAAAACTCAAGTGGCAATGGGTTGGACATGATGCAAGAATGTCAGAAAAACTGCTCAGCATCATGATTCTCAAAGATGATGTACGAAAATTTGTACCACATAAAGTAAGATGTCAGGATGAGGCAGATAAATTCAGGAAGTATTGGCTCCACAATTTCCATGATAGTGGGGTCTGACGAAATAGGAAATGTCTATATCCAACGACTGACGCAAAAAAGGCTGATGATGAAGGTGATGATTGTGATGATAATTCTATACATTGATTTCTACTTTCTTTTGAAAAGCTTAAGCAAAATATTAACTTCTTACCTGTGCCTAGAAAGCACAGATATAGATTATTGACAATTCAACCACTAGATTTTACATTTTGAAAAAAAAAAAAATGTTTGAGTAATTTCTTTGTTTTATTCAGTATGTAACATTCTAAAATTAAGACCGGGTCAGTGAAAAGGTATTAATGTAAATGTTACTGATTGAACATAGCGATTATATATATATGTTTAATCTAAATACTTTGCTAATTATTCTACGATGAAAATGAATTAAAATCTAGGTAAAACGGAATTGTCAGTTGTCTTCAATTAAGGCGAATGCTACTGACAAAATAGAGTCATTATCTAATTATAATTTGCCGGAAGTCTATCTATCTCTCCGTCTGTACTCACCTATCACTAAAACTACTCAATATAAACCATGACATTTCCAATGGCTATGGATTTGAAACCCCGTAAGTGTTATCACCAAATTAGCTTTTTTACCCCCCTCGCACTACCAATATGTTATACAAGTTTTTTTATGGGGGGTGGGGGGTTCTATCTAAATAAATGTTCAACAATGGTAAAAATACTTTTTGATTACGTAATAAGAGCATATTTTTTATTCTTTTTCTCAACTCAATCATCGGCGATAAAAATGCCTTCTATATTAAGAAAGAAGTAAAGTCATTTTTTACCTACCTCATATTGCGATGCTTCTTGGCTGTACATGAATACGTTAGTGGTGTTTTCATTGGTGCACGTTTTGATGTGGTACAGCTAAAATGCGCATTTTCATGACACGAAATTTTGGGATCAGATGTCATGTCTATCACATTGAGGGAACTTTTTTCACGTTTGGGGGTCAAAATCGATTAGGAACTTCCATATTTCACTTTTAGGGGAAATTTTTTTTTTGTCATGTTTCTAGGGGTCAAAATCGAAGAGGTAGATTTTTTTCTTCTTTCTCTTTTCTCTTTCTCTTTTCTTTCAAGTGCCATTTTTTCTCCTTTTGTGGTCAAAAAATTAAGAGAAAGACAAAAAAAGTGGACGGGAGCAAAAGAAAGAAAGAAAGAGAGAAAAAAAAGAAAAAAAAAGAAAGAAAGAAAGAGAAGTTGGAAAACTAAGAGGGAAGGAAGGGAGAAAAAGAGACAAAGACATAGACACAGAGACAGAGATACGGACATAAGCCCAGACATATCATATCTTTCAAGTTATCTGTTGGTGTCGCTAATGATGATGAATTTAAATTAATTTTTTTCAATGATGAGTTTAGTTGACCACTCACGAGGAAGAATTATATCATTCATAATTCATTTATTACAAATGATTTTTACTATCACTATCTTCCACTTGTATCCGTCAAAATCAAGGGGGGATCCTTATTTGTCTCACTTCAACGAGTAAAAATTCATGGCAATTTTTTTCCCACTTTCAGGGTTCAAAATCAAAAGGAATTTTATTTCAACTTTTCGGTATACAAATCGAAAAGTAATTTTGTTCAACTTTCAGGAGGTAAAAGTCGAGGGGATTTCTTTTTACTGTAAGGGGTAAAAGAGGGAGGTTATTTAACTTTTCAGTTTTGTATCACAGGTACTATTCACAAAGTGTCAGGTAAACTCCAACCCCACTGATGTTTACAATATTGAACAACAAAAAAAACAAAACGTAATTTTTAGCCCAGGATACTATCGTAGACATGTTAGTGGGGCCTAATCTAAATACACACGCACATTGCAACCCAAAATCTTATAGATTTCTGTTGGCCAGAATCAACTAGCCTCAACATTCAACAAGCTTGTTCTAATAACTACTCTTGTTCCAAAAAGTTGATTTTTACGACTGCCTTACGTTAGAAAAAATATTTCAGATTAATGCCAAAGTTATGTAACAAATTGTTCCTTATTTACAAATATCCTCATTCTTCCTTATTCTATTTTGAGCATTGACGCCCGATTTCAACTTTACCTCAATGGCCTCTTTTTTTAATATTAACACCAATTTTACATTTGCTCGACCCTTTCCTCACATTAACTAAACATCTTTTTTTTACCTCTGCACCCAACTCTTTCAACTAAGCCCCCCTTTTCTTTCCAACTGTGAAAAAAGTGGTTGTGAATCAATTTTAAAAACAAATTGAATCAAACGCTATTGGGTTTCCATTTATCTATCTTTCTCTTTTTTTTTTGTACAACAATTTATTCCACCTGTAAGAGTGGATATTCAGTCTAGTAAGTATAATGAAAACGTATAGAGAATTATTTTATAATGGATATGCTTTTAAATTTAAAAAGAGATCATCGGTAATAAAGGTAAGAATTAATGACCGAACATAGCAATCATATGCATGGTGTAAATACGTTGCAAATAGTATTTCTTTAAAAAAAAATTATCAGCACGATAGGGATTATCAGTGGGTTTGATAATCCGGCTTGACCTTCAAGAAGAAGAGGATCAGATTAGTCTTAAAAAGGGCTTGTATATCTGCTCAAACAGGTGGAATAATTGCTGTCCAAGAGAGAAATAGAAAGATAGATGAAAATCAAAAAGGGTTTAATTCAGTTTTTAAAATTGGTTTTATACAGCTCTTTCTTCACACTGTTGAAAAAAGTAAGCCAATGTTGGTAAACGGTCGGCTAATGTGAAAAAAGGTGCCCAGAATGTTAAAAAAACATAAATGTAAAAAAAAACAGGACTAATGTTTAAAAAAGGGACTTTAATATTTGCTAAAAAGTAAGGCTGATTAAAAAAAAAAGTGGGTGTTAATGTAAACCAAAGAAAAAAAAAGGTGGGAGCTGATGTTAAAAAGGGTTTATTTAAAAGGGGGAATGCAACGTTAAAAAATGAGGCAACTAGTCAAAAAGGAGTGTTCAAGTGGATTACTGCTAAAAAAATTGGCGTTAATGTATAGAAAGAAAAGGGTTAATGTTGAAAAGAGGGAAAAATTTCCCTCGATTTAGGCCTCTGAAAAAGAAGTTTTCCCCTTGATTTTGACAAAAAATTAAAATCACTATCCCCGAGCTTTTGACCTCTGGAAGTGAAAAACAATTTTACACTAGATTTTGAATACTAAAAGTGAAAAGAAATCCGCCAAATTTGAACCCTGGAGGTGAAAAAGAAGGTCCGTCCATATAATATATATAACCTCTGATCGCCAAATTTCGTGTTTTAGAAAAATGTACCGTAGCCTTACTCTGTCAAAACCCGCACTAATAAAAACAGCACTATTCAAGGTATTTATGTTCCACTACGAAAAATCGCGATAAGAGGTATGTTAAAATGTGTTATCTTCTTGAATAAAGAACACAATCTTAAGCCACATTCTGATTTAGGGAATTGATTTGACAAAAAATAACTGATCATTTTTGCAAAATAAATTACCATGTAAATCGACTGCCACTGAATATAACTCCGCCCAAAAATGTTCGGCCGATATTTTTCAATAACTAACTTGCTTAAAACACTACCTGTTGGTCAAATCCCTTCCCAATGAAAATTCAATGTCAAGTAGTTTCGGTTTAATATTGGTACATACAGGCAGGTGAAAGAGGATATATATGTATATATGTACTGCGATCACATTGAGAATAAGGACATAACTGTGAAAATCGAAGATGCAAAACTGGGGAAAGTAGACAATTATATCTACTTTGGACAGCGAATCTCCATGAAACCCACGAAAAAGGAAGAGATCAAGCGAAGAATCACCCTAGGATGGCAAACCTTTGGAAGAGTAAGCTCAACCTTCAAAAACAAGTCGATACCAATAATACAACCAATGCATCCTCCCGATAGTCACTTATAGAGCTGAAACATGAAACCTAACCAAGAAACAAACCTGCAAACTGAGAAGCATGCAACGAGTACATGAGAGAATTATGCTCCACCTTACATGGAGAGATCACAAGACAGCACAGTATATAAGGAAGAAAGCAGGAGTCAGAGACATCATACAATCTATCAGAAAACTTAAATGGCAGTGGGCAGGCAATGTTTCAGGAATGACAGACAGCCAATGGACATCACGACTCACAACATTGATCCCCAGAGATCATATGCGAAACCAAGGCCGACAGAATACAAGATAGAGAGATGAACTGGACAAATTTAGAAAATACTGGTTCTGCGACGCCCATGGTAGAGAATTGTGGTGAATCCTGGGGAAGGTCTATGTCCAACGACAGACGTTAAAAGACTGATTATGATGATATGTATGACTAAAAACGATTGTTAGATACTTTAGTATGTGAATTAAATTAAAAACATGAAGGGGATTGACGCATTGTCAAGAATTAAGTCACATGTTATCGAGTAAATAGGGCTACTTACTGTAAAATCAAAATGCATTGCAAATAAGTTTTCTTCAGAAATGCTTGGCCAACCGATGTCAAAATGATTGCCTATGATCAGGGATTAATGCAAAAACTACTGCTTTCTGAACGGGGCTAAAATTTGTATAATTCGTACGAATTGCAATATTGTTGATTTGATTTGCTCATTTCATTTGCGAAAGAAATTCGTTTCATGCCAAGGACGTCCAAGGTTTTGGTATTGGAAATTATAAACGTTTTTACTATTTCTTTTTCAAGTCGTTTTATTAGTATTATTAATTATGTGATTGTGGTGATCGCCGTGACAAATGCTATGCAGCTGTTTTGATATTAGACGAAAGCAAAAAAAACATATCTGTTTTCTTGAGCAATGGGAAAAATAACTTACTTGTTCAAGACGCAAAATAGTCCGCCTTTTCTGCAACCTTTTGTCTGATATCGATAACGTTCGCTTTGGTCACTTCATGAACAAAATATATGAACAATAGAAACTATTTTCAACGACAAGTTGTATTCTCTATGCGTCCACCGAGTAAGTTTTTTTCCCTTTCGTGATAATTCTATAGTTATTATTTTATTACTACGCGCGCGTATTCATTGATTTTCCACACGAGCAGTGTGCGAAAAATTCAATGTTAGTTTCCAAATGAGATCAAGTGACAAAGAGACTCCGTAATACTCCAACAGTCTCCTCAGTATTATTGCCGAATCGGTAATGCTGTCGTCTGGATTGTCTCTATTCTTCCTCCGATGTCTAATTCTTCAAACCTTTTTTGATGGGATCTCTGACACTGTTTTACGTTCACCAATAATAATTGGTATGACTGTCATCTTCATGTTAAAAAATTATTCTGTTGTCTGCTGGATCAGCGGTGTCAACTATCTGACTCATTTTTTCTTGTTTACAGTGTGTTAATCTCGCATTTTACTTTGAATCAGGTGATACGTTTGAATTTCAGTGCACAGGCCATTTTATATTTCTTCTCCCAAGGTAGACTCAGATTTTTGTGTGCACACTGTTTCTTTGCATGATTAAATCTCAGTTGTTTGCACAATTTCCAGTAAACTACCCTTCCTGCCCAGATATGATTTATTTTTTTCTGCTTCTTAGCTAGCTTGCTTATCATGAGATTGACAATCTTACCCAAGTCTGCCCATCGTCTACTTCAACTATTTTTGTGTGTTCTGTTTATCTTGGTCTTAATAAAGATAGTCATCATTGGATAGTTAGAGGCTGCTATTAATGGGAACTCGATTTCTATTTTCAAATCGCCTCTTCACAGTCATTTCCATTTCATCTCATCTGTAATTCCTTTGTTTGTCTTGGAATGTTCGTGTAGTTATTTTCTCCCCGCTTTTGGCTTCTCGTTTTGGAATTCGTCCTATTGTCAGTCGTAATTCGACTTTCGGCTGCCATAATTGACCTTTTTTTTTTCTTCTAATTTTGCATGTTGTATTCTTCGAATCCCTTGATAATGAGGTCGACGCTGGGATCAATGCTGAATGTTATTGATGTTGTATTTATAATTCTAGTTATTTTTATCATTATTATTACTATGGATATTTTTTGACCCGTTCACACTAGGTGCACATGAGTTGTACGTTATATTTGGTAAAAAATCGCCAAATTGATGCGTAGTTAATCTAAGTTCAACATTAATCCCAAAACAATTAAATTACACCAGGTTGGTTTGAATGATCGTGGTCCTCAATGAATTTATATGAATCATGCTATTTACTTACACGCATGGTAACCAATTATTTCCTTGTATACGACATGCCTGTTAGCCCCCTCCCCCATTTTCCTCATTACCACTCCTGATTTCTCTTGTTCGGGTTATATATTCTAAAATGAAGGCCCTTCAAGTCAACATGAGTGATAGACTTAGCTTTCATTTTATATCTCATCATGATAACGACATTTTGTGTCAACATGTGACTAGCACTGCTCTAACTCCCTACGTTCAGTGCTCGTCCAGGCTGCTGCTGCTGCTGCTAATTACTGCTCTTAGCTAGTATTTCGACAGATCTGTGGTTTGCATCCCTGTTCCTCGCGGTATCTCTAATTATTCCACTGATTTAAAAAGTGGAATTTTGGTCCGTGCATACTGTTCCAGAAATGTAGGAACACAGCCATTACACTCATATTCCACAGGTCGTTTTGTTCGGAGATAAGGTAATATCATTTATCGATTTTATCAGTGTCTTTTAGTTTTAGGCCATAGTCTGCTGGAATGTCCAAGTCTACTTTATGATAAATTCCAACAATTCACGAATACCGGTAATAAGCCAGTGTATATCAGTATCAGCGTCTGCAGCAATTACAAGTCCATCACTGGACAAATGTTCATTCCATTTCACCCCATGACGACTGCAATTGCGGTAACCATTGCTATGTCTGACCGGCGAACTTATCATATCACTCCACCTTGTGTATGGTCTTTTCTTACTGTTTTCACTGTCCCATGAGCACCAATCGGTTTGGCCATCCCCCATTATCTCTCCTCGCTAAGTGTCTAACCTATCTCCATTTTTATTGCTTAATCATTTGTATTGTGTCTTCCACTCAGGTTTTTCCTTTAATATATGTTGAATTTTTTCTATCTCTTAGACTTACTTCTAGTATTGCTCTTTCCATGGCTCTCAGAGAAGCACTATTTAGTTCTAAGTCAGTTCTCAGTTCGTTTTGCTGATTTCCATCCATCTATTGTATGCTTCACGCTTTGTGAACATTGGCAAGGCACTCTTCGATGTGTCTCTATTCATACCAAATGATTTCCAGCCGGGCATTATGCGTTGCTTCATTCCGCTTCTATGATCTTTCTCCAACTTCAGTACCTGTCCTAGGTGAATGTATTCTAAAACCTCACCCTGTATCCTTCTATTCGATTTGGTGACTTTATCGTTGAACACTACATCTGACTTAGTTCTATTCGTCTTCAAGCCTACATTTTTTTGCTTTCCCCACTCCAACCAGTGAACACGTTCGGTGATTCTTCCGATGCTTCTGACGTCATGGGAACGTTTTTTTAAATATTCTTCATGTTTATTTCCATTTCTCCTCTGTCAATTTTCGGAAATAAGATTTCAAGGCTCTCTGTAAATAGTTTAAGTGAGATTGCATTCCCTTTTCTTGCTCTTTTTCTTATCGTTGTTTTGTTTGTGTCTTTATGTAGTCTTATTATATCAGTGTCATTTTCAAATATGCTTTTGATGATTTCTATGTAATTCTCGTTAACACCTTGTTCTTGAATAGACTTGAAGACTGCCGTTTGTTCTACCGAATCAAATGCTTTTGCATAATCTACAAAGACCAAACAAAAGCAGTTTGTAGGATGTTAACGATTTTTCAACTATTATATGTAGATGGCCTATTGTTGAACAGCCACTTCTAAAGCCCGTCTGTTTGATTGGTTGATTTTCATCTAGAATGCCTGTTAGTCAATATGTGAGTATTTTTGTGGATAGTTTTTATATATTAAGTAATGCTATAATAAGGTGGCTATTGCCAAAGTCATTCTTTTCTCCCGCTGATCAGGATCACTTTTTCCAGATAGAAGTTTTGAGATAAGTCCCATATTTGCATACGATTTCTCCTGCATCTCTTACTGTCGTTATGCTATCCACACCAAGAACATTTTCAAGTTTTATACTTCCTCGTGCAAAAAACTACCGTGTCTTATTCTATGTCTGGGATATCACTAGTATTTATCGGTGTATCGGTTTGTGGAGCTTCTATTTTTGAAGCGTACAATTTCTCAGTGTATTCTTCAATTATTCTCAATAGGTTGTCTCTACATTTGATAATTTGCCATTTCTTTCTTTGAGTGTAAACATCTGTTAGGCCGCCGGTATTGTTTTCTCCCGTTTTATCTGTCTATCATTTTGTTAAATTCTGCTCTTTTGATTTCGTCCTCTTTAGTTTTATCTTTATATTTCCCCATTCCTTTGATTAATCTTAATGTTTCTTTGAGTGTTATTATTGCCTCTATTGTCTGTATTGCCAACCATCGTGTCATTATTTACTTTTGTAATACCTATCATCTCTGCTGCTTCCTTAATTACATTTACTATTTTTTCTTCAATTTTACTTTCGCTATTGCACAGTACTGGAAATCTGTTTTTTCTATTGCTACCCGAAAATTGGTACATATATATATATTATTAAGAAATGGATACATGATACGACATAATGATTACAAATTGCATCATTATATTGAAACTTTTACTTGAAATGATCTCCCGTTATTACACGGTAAATGTTTCATTTGGTCAGTGAAAAGAATGAACAACTAAAGAAAATGGAACTGCTGCAGGAATTGATCCTGTGACCGATACACTGGACGCTCCGACGTAGTGTTGCAATTACTATTGAACTAAACAGTCACCGTTAAAGCAAAGGCCCAAATAAATGTTTCAACTGTATATTCTCATTCTATTTATTTACGGTCTATATCGGCTCAATTTGTTATTTACCGTTAATGCAATGGTAAGCCAACAGTAAAGCAATTTAAATAGAATTATCAAAGATCAAGCTATAGTCAAGTACGGCTATGTACCTACTGAGATGAAATAGGGGCAAGAAGATTGTGTTCCGCCAATTTTCTGAATAGGGACTACCAATATGTTTTTAAAATTCTGGCTTTCTGGGGGGAATATACCAAAGTTTTCTGGCACCAGTTGGAAATAGACGATTATCTCATGTACAAAGCAAGCTTCAAAGAATCTCATAATTCTTTTTGGCAAGACAATGTCAGTTATGGCACAATGCATCATCTCTGCGAAGCAAACTCATTTGCAATAGCTTTCGAAACTTGTGTCACTCGGGGAAATGAACCCCTAGAATCTGATAGGGACTGATTAATTGCGCACAGCGCTGATATACGAAATCAGAATTGCGTATAAAGACATAACTAATTTCACCCACGAGTGCCTGCGCTAGGGAACATAACGAGGTGTGCTCAGAGATGCTAGCAAACGCATTCATGTGTATATATATATATATATATATATATATATATATATATATGTGTGTGTGCGTGCGTGCGTGCACATATTCACCAACAATTACTGTTCGAAACCTCGATGGCAAAACATTCACGCACAAATGCACATGGTTCCATGAAGAAATTTTTTTTTACTCTTGCTCAAGCAAACAAGAAAAAACATTTTTGTGGCACCGAACTGAACGTCATTTTTTCCATCGCAAGCAATTTTGGTAGACTGAAAAAATATGTCTAAAACGGAATAAGAACCTTACGAAGGACACAGATACAAGAGTCTAAAAAGCCATCGTATAACTTAAATTTTTGCATGGAGCTGAAACCTGGGTTATGTACCAGTGCCATCTGCGTTTCCTCGAACGCTTCCTTCTGTGTGGTCTTGGTATCATTCAAGTCAGCCATAGCCACAGACATTGATGAGACGCTATTTTCAACAGTCACCTTCGAAGTACTCTCTTCCAGCATGTACGTAGTAATTTCCCGAAAGATATTGCCTACAAATAGTAGCAAGCATTTTTTCTTGTGATATTCGGTTTGTGTGTGACTTTTGAATCCCCTGAACATTGGAGTATTGCATCGTAGATACAAGTGAAAAACATGTGATTTGGTGCAGCACGTATGGTATTCATGAACAATCAAGGTTATATCCTCAAAAATCATCACCATCATCCTTTTACAGCCTGTTGTTGAACATACACCTTCCCCAGGATTCAACACACTTCTTTATCATGAGCGTCGCAGAGGTAGTATTTTCAGAATTCGTCTTGTTTATCTCTTCAACTTGCATTTTGCCTACCTCAGTTGCGCATGTGATCTCCGAGTATCCATTTTATGAGTCGTGAATTTCATAAGTTGTCAGCCATTGTTGCAACATGGCCAGCCCATTGCCATTTAAGTTTTGTAGTAGATTCTACGATGTCTCGGACTCCTGTTTTATACCTGATATACTGTGCTGTCTTGTCATCTCGCCAAGTAAGGTTGAGCATGATTCTCTCATGCACACATTGCATGCTTCTCATTTTGCAGGTCTGTTTCTTGGTTATGTATCATGTTTCAGCTATCGTGAAGATACATTGGTTGTATACTCTTCTTTATAGGATAAATGGAATCTTCTTGCGCTTGAAGTTTGAGCTTGCTCTGCCGAAGGCTTGCCATCCTTGAGTTAATCTTCATTCGATTTCCTCTTTAATCGAGATTCGGTAGATGTTGTGGTCTTCTTTCTACGGTTTTGCATAATTGACTTCGATAGTTTTGTTCTTATTCTCGATATATTGTTAAAAAGGAAATTTTGTCAGCTTTTTAACAGCGCCTCTTGACAATCTGTATCTGTTGTGAAAAATACACAAACAAAAGTGATGATAGATATTCTAGCACATGCTGATAGAATTCTCTTTCCAATATATATATATATATATATATATATATATATACATATATACATATATTCAAAACCCCATATTCGTATTGATGATACAAGAGTTTTTTTTTATTTCACCCATAGAAAATATCTTCCACTTTTCGATAGACTAATAACAGTTCATGATGGTATACCCAACTTCGTGCTGTTGGGCTATAACATCTTTTTTTGTAACAAATGCAAAGTGACAAAATACACGGATAAAAAAAAAACTGATAAAATTCTCTCTGCAATAAAATGTCATCTATGCGAATATCTAGCTTTACACACACACACACACACACACACACACACACACACACACACACACACACACACACACATAAATATGAGACGAACAAGATTGCCTTAGAAGAGGAAAGTCCTGCGCAATGAATTTGCTCAAAACACAGTTATATTATCAGAATTTGCCTTTTGATGTGTTGTATTTAGACAGTAAAAAAACCTTTGATGCAATATATCATATAAACTGATATATTAAATCGTTGGCTTGAATATTTACTACGAAACAGACAACCTGTGAAAATAGTTCTGAATTTATCAGGTATGTGTAAGCAGTGGTGTGCAAAAGGGATCAGTGAGTAGGCCAGTATTGTTTATCAATGATACACCAAACATAATCTGTAAAATGTAAAGATTCTTCTGACGGTACCGAATTGCTTCATCCAATTTTGTCACAGGTAGACTAAGGGAGAGAATAGGAAGACCCAGATCAATTAATGCCATGGTCAAAAAATTGCTATAAGCATTTAATATTGATGAATGTAAGGTATTCGATGTAGGATATAGAAAGCCATGTTATAAATAGAAATATACAAAAAGTCATATCGTGTTTTATCTGATCTTGCATCATCATCGTTATCATCATTGGTCTCTTCACGTCTGTCATTCATCATAGACCTTCCCAAGAATACGCCACACTTCTCTATCGTAGGCGTTGTAGAGCCAGCAATTTCTGAATTAGTCTAGCTTGTCTCTCCATCTTGTATTCTGCCGGCCTTGGATGTGCATGTGACCTCTGGGGATCCATATTGTGAATCGTGATGTACATCAGCTGATTGTGATTCTTGCAACATGGCCAGCCCATTGCTATTCGAGTTTCCTAATGAATTCTATGATGTCCGGACTCCTGTCCCCTCCCAGATGTATTGTACTGTCAAGCGGTCTCCTCGTGTGAGGTTGAGCATAATTCTTCCGTGTGCAAGATGCACGCTTCTCAGCCCATGGCTCTGTCTATTGGTTAGGTTCCATGTTTCAGCTCCATAAGTAACTATTGGGAGGATGCATTGGTTGTACACCCTTCTTTTTTAGGATTAATGGGATCTTCTTGTTTTTGAAGGTTGAGCTTGCTCTATCAAAGGCTTGCCATCGTACGGTGACTCTCCGCTTGACTTTTTCTTCTTTTGAGGGTCTCATGGAGAGATCTAACTTTGGGTGTTATCTATTGAATAGTTCAACAAGAACAATACAAGACACACAAAAAGATCAGAGATTTTGGCCAGCAAGGTTCATCTGACCAATCCTACTCGCCTAATGTTGCACTATCTGACCATGATTTGTATAGATCTATGGAATATTTTCTAAGCAGTGGAAGCCTCCAAAATATGGACGAGGTCAAACATCGGCGCTCAGGTTTCTTTGCATCAAAGCGAGCTGCCTCTTGTAAAGATGGATTTGAAAAGTTGGTTTCAAGATGGACAACTGCAATAAACAACAGTGGCTGTTATGATATTGATTAAATTCATGAGAGTATCTTTCGAGAGATATACAAAAATATACATCATTTCGCTTCAAGATAATCAAGAGATTATCGGCGATACACCAGAGTATCACGACACACGGTTCGAAATATCTTACCATAAATGATGAACACGATTTTGGTGTTGTACTAACTGATGAATTATCATTTTACGAGAATATTGCCAGAATTGCGGCTGAGGCCAACAGAATATTCGGACTGATTAAGAGTACATACTGACAAAGATTATTACCTCGTATTATATAAGTTATATACGTCTGCATCTTGGGTATTGTGCACATGCCTGGTAATTGTATTAAGATAAGGATTGAACATTTTTGGAAAATGTTCAGAAATTTGCAACCAAGATAATATCTGAATTACAAAATATAAGTTATGAAGATACGTTGGAAGAAGATTAGAAAATGGAAGGATCAGAGTGACTTGAAAGAAATGTTCAGAATTTCGCAAGGTTTACAATTAAACGATACTAATGTATTCTATTAAAAAAAGATACAATGGATCAGGTGACCAAAAGATTCAGTAGAAGTAATCAGGAATAGATCAAATATTAAAAAAATTATTGCACTAGAGATGTAGGTATATGAAATGGGTTACTAAGATATTGAATGCTTCATCGAAAGTAGACGCTATTAAGAAGAGTTATGATATTGATTACTTGAATGCTTCATCGAAAGTAGACGCTATTAAGAAGAGTTATGATATTGATTACAACAGCAGAATTGTTTAAGATTTTTAATGTGGTGCAAAACTACATTTGTTATGATGTGTATTTGTATTTACAATTTGCATACGTTTTTTACGCCATATAAATGTATTATGTTCCATGTATTCATTTCCTCTGAAAAGTCTACGTAGAAAAATGAACGAAAAAATACGTTTGTCTAGAGACATAAATCTTATACATCACCACAGAATAAATGAAGTATTCAACAGATGTCCAGATCTCTAAATACATTGAATGCATAATTTGATCTTGCGTCTGTCGTTCGTGTGGGTTTTTGATGAAAAAGAAAAAAATACGTCATTGTTCAGGCACGAAATCAGAGAGAAAATCAGATTAAATCAACGTTTGATCTGTCAGCCAATACTCAAATGCTTATGGCAAGCCAGACAATGTTTGCATTAAAGGTTATGAAGCAATTGTTTTTATTGTGCCGAATGAGATAGCAATGCAAGCAGCTATGAGCTATTTCAGCTATCTATTTGGGTTTTGTGGATATCTGAAATGTCTCCAGGGTAGGCATTACCTATCTGCTGCAGAATATATACGAGCAAAATATGCAACCATTGTTTTTTTTCCATTTTTCCATTATCTGTAATTTCTTGCACAACTGTCATCTACGATTACTGATGGCTACAATACATTACGTTGTCACGCCTGAAATCTTGTTTTTTTATAGTACGTTGAAAGATTATTTAAACATCAGAAACAATGAATATTCAATCGAATTATGATCCATTTAAAGCAATAACTTTTTTCTAACGATCCTATAGGAGTAATATACCATCCTCATGAAATTCATTTTGTTTAGTGATCACAAGTAAAAGTAAAAAAAAGATATAACTCCCTCATTACAGAACTTTTTATCATGGATATGAAATTCAAGTTGTTTGAAAAGATTATCATTTGCAGAGGAATGGCAAGTGTGTATGGAAGACGCTGCAAGATTTCAATTCATTAATTTGAGACACGGTCGGCTGAAAGATGTGGGGTCGGGAACAGTCATGGGGCATTCATCTAATTCATTCGGACCCAAATTCTGAATTCTCACATTTCTTATTTTCCGGAGTGAATTGGTTGCTGCTGAAGTCCTAAATTCTCCAATAAATGCGCCAACTGCAGTCCAAGAGCCGTCAGCCACTACTTTTGATGCATTCTCACCATTGAAAACAGGTTTAGACTTCTCTCAAAGTCTATCATTTGGGTCCATATCTCCAGACCAACCATCAAGAATTATGCTGAACAGCTTTCACTGATATAATGTCCACTCCAAATGATTAATTGACATCATCAGCAGAAAATTGCCTTTGAAAATTAATGTAACTTTTCGAATGGAAAATATTGCTGGTAAGGGCCCCCAAACCTCCAATAATTACAAATTATATCTTTATTAATATCATATCTTTTTAAAAATGCAATGATATCAGTAAATCAAAATTACACATCCGTCCAACAGGATGATATTTACTGCTACTTTTTTTTCTTTTCACCTAATTCTTCCGTATAGAAGAGATTCCTTTCTCAGCTTCCAAATCGTACGATTGAAGAAAATCATACAATGAGATGGCTGAAAGTTTGCATTAACACCAAAACCAACAAAAAGAATGACTTCCATAGTTCGGATTCCTGAAGGAATAGAAATTATCTGAGAGCTTTGAATCTGTTTCCCCATTTACTCTGGAAAACAAATTATATCAGAGACATGTACAAGTGATCGTTTCCGTAAAAAAATACTGTATATTTCTTGCATATTCGACAGGTTTTGGAACTTAAAAGGTACCCTATTCTCCAAAAGAAAAAAAGCTTCGGAGATCAAAAGGTAACTGCAATAACTCTTGTACCTCACCATTGGAGAAATGTTTACCATTTCCAACCAGTATATGAGATGCAGGGGGACTTTGGGAATACTTCGTCTTATACACTGGAAATAACATAATTTATCGTTCATAAAATCCGATTTTTAACGCTTCTTGGTCACAGAAAGCGTTGGCATTAATCTTGTCATTCTCTCTCAAATTGAGGAGCACATGCTCGATTCCTGGCTGCTTTACTCAGCTTCAATATTAACACCCCAAGAAAAACATATTTCATGTAAAGTGCCTATATGCCCTTTATTACGTCCAACTGTCTCGTTGAATCGTAATATGCACTCTCCCTGTCTCTAACCATTACTTTCAGCGCAGAACCTGCTTGAATGACAAACTTGATTCTCAGGCAAATTGCAGCATCCCATGTGCAATAACCTGAATATCTTCGAATGTAAGTCCGGACACGTCATATTATTGAAGATTATATTATATGACAAGGTCAATATCGACGTAGCAAAAGAATTATGTATGCAATGGAATAGTTTGATTATTCGTGACTAGAAGGGCAGAGAAGTTTTTAGAATTTTACAAGAAATCAGTCACAGTTTCCAGATTCTGGACTTTTTACTTTATTACAGCCATCAAGTCCAAATTCCAAACGCCCAGTTCAATATACTTTCCGATCAGCTTTCGATAAAAATCATGTAATTAATGTGTAATAAAAGTTAAAAAGTTTTAATGGTAAAAATTATAGTTTTGCTTTCTTAACCCGTCAGGCCGTAGGCAGAGGAAGAATCGATCAAATTATGGGGCGGACATTGTTTGTATTTCCATTCAGTTTTTACAGAAGATGGCGTTAACAGAAGTATGCACTCGCTGGGTGCTTTTTAGTTAAAATAAGGTAAGTTACAAATTATTCCTCGTTGCTGCGTACGAAAATTACGATGGATTTCGATAAGAACTTGCCTCGGTTATGGCTGACGGCAGATGGATTTGGCTGAGTTAAATTCAAAATGGACGAACTGTCCAACTAAAGTATTCCGTCCATCAAGATGACTTCTTTTCCTACGACTAATCACGCTGCGTTTAATTCTCTTTTGATTCAAGTGACCAGGAGTCATCTGAAGCTAGATGTTATTTGCTCTGTGTGACATTTACAAATATGTATTCACACTGTTGGGGTGCACTAAAAGCCAGCCGAGCACAGATACTATGTAATTGCCGAGATCGGAAAATATTAGGAAAGATAAAATTATACTTCCACAACGAGGAAAAAGGATGTTTAACACCAGGACGCTCAATAGATATTTCAGATATCTAATACTATCAATAATATCTGTTACTGACAGGGGTTTAATAACTGAAAATAAAACAATACTGATACCGTTTGCTTCATACACCTAAAAAGAAGGAAATCTAAAAGTCCACCCTCGCTTTTGACATCCAGAAGTGAAAAACTGTTTTTGTTCGAATTAGAACTCTGAAAGTAAAGAAGAACACCTAAATTTGACCCCTACGATTGAAAAACGATTCCTCTCAATTCTGTCCTCTAAATGAGAGCAAAAATTCGATAACCCAAGTTTTGGCCCCTACGATTGAAGAAAATTTCTCTCACGATTTTAATCACTGGGAACGAAAAAAGTTCATTCTCGATTTGGAGCCTTATAAGTACAAATACTACCTCTTCGATTATGACCCGAAAAATGATGAAAACAATACATTAAATTCTGACCCCAGAAAGTGAAAAGAAATTTTTCCCACGATTTCACTTCGAAAAGTGAACAGAGAGGGACCCTGTCCCTGATTATGATCCATAAAATAGAAAAAAAAAATCCCCCTCAATTCTATACCCCGAGATTGAAAGAAGATCTCCCGTCAAGCCTGAAATTGGAAATGAATATCCTCGGTTTTAACCTACAAGAAATAAGAAATAAAAGTTTATGCCATATAATCTGTGTAAGCCCCAATCCCAAAATATCGCATTTTGGAAAAATGACTTACCCATCTAGTACAGGTTTCAGCAGTATTGTTGTATCATAGATAGAAACCCCTCTACTCGTTCCAAATTTAGTGTTCTGTAAAAACCTTTCAAAACTTCATAAATGTTTAAGATCACCGTGGATATTTCGCACGCTCTAATCCTGAACAGTGTAGTGATATCTTATATAATTATCTCTGTGCACAGTTTTGGATAAGAAAGCGAACATGACGACAAACTTTAATGATTCTAAGTATAGATCATGCTTTTTTTCTCTTTTTCCTTTCTCTCCCTTACAGGGGAAAAATTGACCGAACTATCATCTGTCTGTATCTTGAAGATGAAAAATAAAATCAACATTTATTTTCATCATCATCAGCCTTTCAACGTCTGTCATTGGACGTTGACCTTCCCCAAGTTCTTCCAGATCTTCCATTCATGAAAGGCCAATATTACCTGGACTTGTCATAGATTTTCACGCCATATTATTTTTTGCCGATCACAGTTTCGGCACTGATCACTGGGGACCCACGTTATTAGCCTTGATATTCAACGAATGTCTAACAATCTTGCAACATGGCCTACCCATTGCCACTTGAGTTCTGTAATGAATCTTATTTTATTTTTTTCTATAATATACTGTGCTGCCTTTTAGTTTCTATACGCATGATCTTTTTTCCTACACGTTGTATGTTTTTTAATTTGAAAAACCAGTCTATGCATTTACCCCAAGCGTCTCCATTAATCACATACACCGAACATTTTACAGCGAATATTTCAGATCAAAATTCTGCTAAAAAGTACGCGTCAAGCTACAGACTTACAGGTTCACTTCTGTGATAATTCAGTGGCTTTCTTAAAGATAAATCTGACCTATACCTATATACATGGGTTATCAAAAACACCTATATAAACATATATACTGACGGATATGCTATATATGTTTTCATTTACTAACAAAAATATGGATACACACTACCTTTTTAGAAGGTATTTTATCCTTCCTAATATCCATCACTTTTTATGGATATTTCTACGTCGTCATCCTACGAGCATTAATCAAATAGCAGATCAAAAATAAAGAATAAGCCTCAAGCGAGATTAGAACTAGCTCCCCTAATCTTTACGAACCTGTTCCATCACAGAGCCTTATAGATTTGGCAATGAGGGCTAAGCAGCGGGTCTCAGACGTTTTTTTTTTCTCAATTGCTTTCGACTAATACTTTAATTTTTTGGTAATTTAGTAATGAAAGACACTCATAAACCACGCACATGTATACATACATACATACGTATATGTGTGTGTGTGTGTGTGTGTGTGTGTGTGTGTGTGTGTGTGCATGTGTGTCTCTGTTTAGGTATGTGTACCTAAATGGATACACATTGCTTCCATGGAACTAGCACCGGCGCTACATAATCATACGATTCATATAGTCTTCAATTACGTTTCTTCAACCTTGTCATCCGTGTATCCATATTAACATCAGATTATATTAGGTATTCATTAAATTTATACGTACTTGCTTGGCACACAGCCAGATAATTCCCAAACATCAAGTCCATCTTTGAATGGAATGGACATCATATTATAGAAGACCGCTTCTGCATTAGAATGTTCTAGCTAATTGCATCTCTAACATGACGCCATAACATTAGGCAGAAGATGAATGTACCAGTTACTTTCCAGGCGCTTCTTATTTTTGATCTCTCATCAAAAACTCAAAATAGACGAACCTATAATTCCATGTTGGATGAAAATCGACCCTTATACTTGCTTGTCAGTCAACTGTTTATAAGAATTCAAGAACTCTTTGACATAAACCAACGTTGACTCAAATACAAGTTCAATATGGAAATCCTTGTTCATGATTACCTGCGGTTGTATTTAGTGGAACCTAAAGGAAACGATAGCGTTAGAACTTTCAACTAATAAGTCTGAAGTGGAATAAATACAGTTATTCAGTTATCTACATGAAACAAATTATATTGGACTTTGGCTAATTTCCCTTGCGTGTATTAATGCACTTATTGGTAATAATTGAGGATTCAGAGCAGTTATGCGGACAAGGCGGTTAATTAACCCTTACTGGGCAAATGTTGCAAGATGCCTAATGCCTGAACGAAATGAAATAAGCCAAAATTGTGCTTATTCGTATTCACTGGTTATAGAAAACTATTCTTCCATTAAATAAAAGGATTCCATACTTCGGACAATTAAAAAAAAAAAATCAATAATATTTCCCGAAGTCAAAAAAAAAAAAAAGAAAAAAAAAAAGTACTTTTTAGAGAATGTTTATTGAAGTACTCATCCATGTTGGCTAGTCGGGTCAGTGATCGTTACTACGGTGATTCAATTATCGAATTTTGGCCTTATCATCACTTGGATGAGAACACTATTGATGCATATAGTAAGAGGATTTATACAAAGTGTATTGCTGTGTACAGCTCCAATTGAAATGATTTCTTAGCCCTGATAATAATCTGCAAGGCGGATCTCTCACCAACTGAACCAAACTGACAAGTCTCATGTATTCACAAGATTATTCTCACTTGTTAATGAAAGTGGAAAACTGTAAAATCTGCTTTATAAAATATCCAGCTAATCTTTATTTTCATATATCTTAAATTTGATTTCCCTTCACGCACCCACACACACACGAATACGCTTATGAACAATGAAACAAGCAGTAAAAACGTTAGCAGATTTTATGTGCATAAATACACTTCAGTGCTTTACCATAAGATACTGCGGTAGCGAGTTCTATCCCCACAGAATTAGAGTTCATCTTACAGGATAACTGCAAAGACAGACATCTGACATTGATCAGTAGTTAGTGTAGTTAATTCGAACCCCACTGGGTGCCCTACTGATGTAGATCTAAGTTAAGTTAGAGCTTAACCAATAACTATACGTATGGGTCCCTTGTCAAAGTGTAGCATCATTGCTGGGGCACCCGGTGCTCGCTTGATGATCTCATGTTGTTGCTCTTCGCCAAACTCATCTAAAATTAGCCAACATTCCAACATGCATATAGACTGTGTCGCAAGTCCATTTCAGAAATATCAAACATTTTTATTCAATTTATTATTCTTCCCAGAGAATAATTTGCCATCGTGGATTGGAGGAATTTAAACCCAGACGTAGATCAGATGCAAAAGCCAAACGAGAAACAGATAAGCAACGACAAGAGAACCGAATCGACCACCGGAAGATTACAGTGCAATTTCCTTGCATTGTGCTTGGAAGAAAAAAAATGCTTATCGAGGATTTAGCATCGAAGTTATCGAAGACGGCGTTCTGGACCTTTTCCGATTAACAAGAATCAGCGATGATGATTTATTGCCAGTCCAAGGTAGATTTGACTTTACTTGACCTCCGTTACAAGAACTACCCTAATCAAATTTAGGGGGAGTATACTCTTCACTGTACGTCTATACCGTCACGGTAAACCAAAAAGAAAGATATATATATATATATATATATATATATTTATATATATATATGTATATATATATATATATATATATATATATATATATATATATATGTGTGTGTGTGTGTGTGTGTATGTGTGTGATTAACATTTACCTTGATTTGAAATCACGACCGAGTGTTTGCAAGGCGAATATTTCACCAAGTACTACGTATAAAATACAATTCTTTTTTATTACCGAAGTATTATTGGCATATTTCACCCGTATCAAAAAGTAAAGTGAGCTTACTAAATAAATAGTGTAAACATTATTATATAATAATTGCACATATTTTTCAAAAGAGTGTAACGATATTGTACATAAATTGAACTATGTTTATCTCATGGAGTGAATCTATAAACTTTTTGAAATATCTCATATATACAGGCAGAATTCTTTTAGCTACTGGTCATATACATATATACTTTAGGTCCATGCGCTTGTGCGTTTGTGTGTGTGTAAGAGAGAGAGAGAGAGAGAGAGAGAGAGGGGGGGATGTGGTGGATATTGCAAAAGTATTTTCATGTATGTATGCTAGTAGTTTTATACGTGATTAATGTGGTGCCAGCATCTGTTTGGCGCCTGGGTGTCTAAAGAAAGTTTGACTTTTCTTATGATTCAGTAGAGGGAAGCAGAACTTATAAGATAGAATGGAATTGCAAAGTCCACAGGGGCGTTGGGGGAGGGGGAGAGAGTTTGAAAGAATGCAGACCCATTTCTATTGAAAGGTATAAATAACCAGTCAGTTGGCATGTCGAGTAAACAGATCTACCAACTTTCTTGTATTCAGAAATATCAGCGATGCGGACAGCCAGATTGCTTCCACTGATGCTCTCTCCATGTTGAAGATGATAAGCAGGTATACAGACTTTCGGGAAAAAAGACATCCCCAATGTCAATTATTTCGCTGTATCCGGCTGTCGGTCATGAGCTAGGGAAAGAGAATGAAGGCCATCGACTTATCATAAGCCCACTGGAAGGACACGAGGGAACGGAAGTGAAGCAACCTTTGGCGCAGACAGTCAACGGCAGCAGGCAAGGGGTGAACTGAGACGGGCATGCGCGTTTGAAGCTATATGGGTATCATTTATAGATCGGATCGTAGCTACTAGCTGATTTTTGATCTGAAATATTCACTGCATAAAGTTCGATCTATGTCCTTAATATTCACATTTAAATTAAGTTAATTGAAAAGGAGAGAGGAATTAAGTTGAAAGATAAGTATTTTTTAGCGTGAAATAAATGTCTCTTTCCTATCACCAGGCCATAGATTCAAAGGACGTATATATAAGACCAAGGTATCTGAATGCTGTGAACATCTATATTTGTGTAATACTGGTCAGTTTATGTCATACCGAGTGCCCCATAAATATAGCGTTGTACCAATGTTAGAATAGATCTTGAAAATAAAATTCTCCACATTTAACCTAAGCAAGTCGCCTAAGGTTTTCAGTTTCAAGCCAGATACATCGTGATTTGATATCGATGTATTACTTCTAAATACCTAATCAACTCGAATTATTCCTGTTTTGATTATGCAATTATATATAATCAGTTGGCCTTATAGAATAGGGAGATCCTGGTGGCATTGCTGTGAAAAGAACAGAGATGGAAATCTAAGAACGGGACATTTTATGTTCACTTTGCACTAAATTCGTCAGGAAAGGCATACATCAATCTCTTGCTCACCCCGCATCTATAGTTGACAAAAATGATTTCGGCAGAGCAAACTAAACCTTTACGATGAAAAAAAATCCCGTTAGATCTAAAAAGAAGGGTTTATGACCAATGCATCCTCCCAATAGTCACCTATGGAGCTGGAAAATAGAACCTAATCAAAATATTGACCCTTAAACTGAGAGCCATGCAATGTGCACATGACAAAATCATGTTAGAGATCACGTGGAGGAATCAGAAAACAGCGCCGTATATTAGAGAAAAATGAGGATCAGGGACATCATAGAATTCATTGAAGAACTCAAACGACAACATATGGACATCATGACTCACAATATAGATCCCAAGAGATCATATACGAAACTCTGGCATGAAAAACTAGACAAGTTCAGAAAATATTGGCTCCGCGATGTCCATGATGGAGAGCTCTGGCTAATCCAGTGAAAGGTCAATGCTCAACAACAGACACCAAGAGGCAGCTGATAGGAGACTTATAACTCAGATTCCAACCATAGAGTAGAGCTCCTTTGAAGCGGTCAGATGCCAACTTTGACAGTCTTCCAACAGCTTCAGCTGCCAAGCTTATACCGGACGTATTGCCCCGCTTCCTTTCGGACTACGTCGACTGTGTTGAGTGGGGAATTCAGTCGACTGGGTAACTCGGGGGCGCTTTATGCTTCACCGCGTTCAAAAGGTGCACTGTATAGCTTCTTGAATATTTACTGTTAAGGTAACATGATATCACTGTTAGGATTGAATGAACATGTACATCAGGAGTTCTATTCACTCTGATAATTCCACGTATAGAAAAAATTAACGATAAGGCAAAAACAGTACAGCACAATTTTGGTTTGACCTCGGAA
>OY735206.1:46834401-46869401 GCA_963457665.1 Thysanoteuthis rhombus
TCTAAGTTAAGATGACGATGGATAAGTTCGTATTGTATATATTATAAATAAATCCGGAGATATATTATAGGACATGTCAGTTTGAGTCAAGGGAGCTGTCAAGGGATTTCTTGGTCTTTAGTTCAGAGCAGAGTTGAGAAATGCTGTTTTTATACAACTTTTTGGTTTAATGTGACGGGATAAACAAACAGCAAAGTGTTTATTCCCTTAAATCAGGTAAGGATTTTTCTTGCTTTTGTTACGGGAAGAAAAACGAAGTCAACTCAGACTGACGTTTGATAAAATTGCTTTAGGTTATTTCAATAGAGTTTTGTCTTCAAAATACGAAATAAAATTAAATACCCTTCTACATTTTCTTTTTAGATTAACGTATTTATTTTCAAAGTAAAATCATGGCAGAAAAAGATTTTTTTTTTTAAAAGTGACCAACATCTTTCAAATGTAACTCAACCTGCCATTTGTAGCCCAATCTGGCATCCCAGCGTCTCTTACACGATTGATATAGCGAAAATGTTAAAAAATCTTTATGCATTCCCTGATTACGCTGAAAATTAGATTATACTTGCTAAAGTGAAAATAGAGTAAACCAAAAATTTCATCAGACAATGATTCCCTGACTACTATACCCATATTTGACTCATGAAATAACTGGCTATCGATTAGTGAAAAATCTCATGTTCCCATCTCCATTAGTGTCTAAGTTATTCAAAGGCCCCGGGTCGGGCTTGACATTGCACGGCCAAGTAGTGTCTTTTCTAAAATTTTAATGAACCTTCAAAACACCTCTCATTGTATGGGGAAACAGCATCCTTCCATCTCTGAACGTTCCCTAGATATGGGCAGTTCCCCGACCAATACATTCGATAAGAAAGACATTACCTTCTGCTCGGTCGCAACCCTCTAGGTGGGAAAATGAATGGAGACGCATCTTATGATGAATGGTCGTATTTCATAAAATTCATTAAGTTGCAGGATCGTGTGTTTCTTGACTTTCACAAGAATACTTTTAATATACTCTATATATTTACAACCAAAGCATCCTCTCAATAGTCACTCAGGGAGCGGAAACATGAACCTAACCAAGAGGCAGACCCGCAAATTGAGAACCATGCAACGTACACACGAAAGAATTATGCTTTAACTCACACGGAGAGACCACAAGATAACTCATTACATTCCTTAGGAGACGGGAGTCGTGGACATTATTCAATCCATTAAAAATCTCAAATGGCAAAGGACTGGCCATGTCGCAAGAATGGCAGACTACCGATAGACATTACGACTCACGACATGGCTCCCAGGAGATCACATACACAACAAAGGCTGGCAGATTACAAGATGGAGAGATGAGCTGGACGAATTCAGAAAGTACTGGCTCTGCGATGCCCACGATGGGAAAGTGTTGCGAATCCTAGGGAAGGTTAAAAGACTGATAACAATGATGATATTTACATCCGACTATAATGTTTTTCAGTATGTGACAGCGTAACTCAGAAACTTACGGCATAACTCCTCGATATTTTGTGAGTGCTAATGGAAGCCATGCAGACGCACTCATCTAGGTGATAACTATTAGATTTCTATCCATCTATCTAGATAATACAAAGTTCCGATTCTGTTTTTTTTTCTTTTTCTTGTGTGATCTCTAGATAGCCGAACCGGTGTATTGATGTGTAAGATGTAGGATTCGGGTAACCCTAAAAATAAGTTTGATCTGTCATTGAAGCTAAAAGCTCATTTTAGGCCTTGAAGCTGGAAATACGATTCGATTAGTATAGATATTCACGGTAATAGAACTTGAGATGTACTGCAAAACACTTAATAAATGACGGACTCCAAAGTTTCTTCCAGGGGCATTTGTGGAGGAATCTGACAGACAAAGGCGCTTTCAGATTCATTTGTTGGATTCAGAATGGTCTCGAAGCATTGACTGATGAGAATCCTTCTGGGAAATTAGAAATGGATGTTGAGACCCTGACTAACTTTGACTTATTCTCCTCACGGTTCAGCTGTCATCTTCTTGAATCAGAATAAGTAACCAATTAAGTTTTGCTGATTGAAACTGTTCAGAGATGCCGCTGTTGTCAGTCACAAATTCGATTGATGATTCTTGACAAAAGTGGTTCGATGACCTGAAAAGAACTTGTCCAGTTTTACACTTTTGACTATTTGGATCTTTTCATAGTTCTGATATAATGAAATAGATTTCTTTCATATAAATGGAGTTCCCGCTTATGAAAAGACAGTGGTTCTTCTGAATGATTCATACAAACATATTTGTTCACCTACAGTCCTACCTTGAGAACATCAAATCAAGAAATGAAAATCTATCAAATGTTAGTTGAAATTGAACAATGCATGCAAACCGAGTGCAATGGAAACTTTAGCCTTTGTGATCCGTGTCCTGTGAGAGATCACTGTATATATATATTCAAAGGATTACCGTTAAGATGACAGTGAAAAGTCGATGCTAAGGTAAGTAATTATTTTCCATTGACAAATTTCCAAAACTTGTGAGTGGTACTTCATATATATATATATATGCAATGCTCTTCCGTAGGAATAAAGCACTGGTGGATGGGGAATATATGCTAAAGAAATATATCGTTTATATTCAACATTACCGACCATCCAGTTCCGTGGCTAAGAGGTAGGATACCGGCCCCCGGGTCTGAAGCAAAGATTTCAATCCTACATCGTGGTACTGGTGTAGGATAATGGATAGTCTATAGCCACACTGAAGAGTTGTACTACAACAAAGTAGCCGTCTGTTGATGACACAAATATATATATATATATATATATATATATATATATATATGCGTGATGTGCCCCCCACCTGGAAGTAGAAAAATGTAGTTGCACATTGCTCTGCTTGACACTATTCAGAGCTGGTCTGCCACATGATGTGGTTCTGAATTGACTTTTTTTTTCTTGTTGCTCTTTTCATCGTGTTTGCAATGCAATCTCTTTAATGACCGTGAAAAAAGAGAACATAGATTGTATGAAGTGTTTCTATTGTTTTTGAGGGAAAAAATCTGCAACTGAATCTCTTGGAATACTTCAGGGGTCTTTTAAGGGAGAAGCTTTAGATAAAAATACAATTCCATGAGTGTTATTCGCGTTTCAAACTTTGTTAAATGTCACTTGAAGACAGATAATGATTTGGCGAACCCTCAGAGAGCCAAAAGTACAGGAATGTCCACAAAGCTCGAAAAGAAATCATCAAAGAGCGTCCATAGATCACTGATGATAAATCAGAGTTGACTGGTTTGTCTTGGAGTTCTTGCTCTCAAATGCTAATAGATCAACCACGAGGATTATGATAAATATATACATGGATCTGGTTTGTCCATCAATAGAAACCGTCACATGACTGATGTATTTTGGCAGCATGTGGTGTTGGGAGTGACAAATTAAAGATTTGGGAAAAGGGGAGGCGTTCACTTTCTCAGCTTTTGTTTGGTAGTGATCACCCCAAACGTCATGATTTTTAAGGAAACAAATGTGAACAAACTAAGGCGCCTATTGCGCAGAAATTTACATTGTAAACTAAACCTTCTATTCAAAAAAATTGGGGAGGGAATTATAAGGATTTTTTTTGTAGACGTAATAGGGACTCCAGGTCTGAATTTTCACTCCTATCATTCCATTACAGTTATGGTTGACGATTTCTAATAGATAGACAGATGAGAACTGACTGAGATTGATAGAAAAAAGTGAGAGTCGACTAGCGGTACAACATATACGAGTCAGATAAGAACAACCAACCTGGAAAATATGATATTTTGCAAGGATTATGGAAAGAGAAGCACTCCGGGAATCCATTACTGGATTATGTTCCTTCTGATATGATTTTCTGACTAAATCTCACGCGCTTTTTTTTTTCCTAATGATATTTCTCCATATTCAGTAAAATTTCTTCCCTTGTTACTTACGGTTACTTTGATGAAATTCCTTTTAGTCGTATGAAAGCAACAATCATTTGAAACTCTAAACATATGTGCATAAGTTTCCCGGCTATTCGGAAAAAAAACCTTCCGTAAGTTGGAATGGCGTTAAGCAAAGATACAATTTCTTTATATGGATTTTTTTTTGTTGGCCATCCGAATCGAAAACAGTGATAATGATAGGCTGGAGTAGTGATAGATATAGAGGTATAAAGCACTGAGACCCAAGAGAGAGAGAGAGAGAGAGAGAGAGAGAGACAGACAGACAGACGGACGGAGACAGATAGACAGACAGACGGACGGAGACAGATAGACAGACAGACGGACAGAGACAGACACACAGACAGGCGGACAGAGACAGGCACACAGACAGACAGACAGACAGCGGGGAGGGATGTTCTCTGTAAAGTTCCGCTGCAAAACAAACGCTGGACGCTTTTTGCCACTTTTCAACAGAGCGAAAGAGTTACGGTAACATAAGGTGAGCTTACAACGATCGAGGAACGTCTGTATTGATTTTTCATTAATCTTAGCTTTATACGACTTATTGCGACGGGAGCATGGCTTAAGGACAGATTCCAGGTGAGACATTTCCAACGGCAGTTTTAAGAATAGGCTTCTGGTGCTCATACGCAATAATGCAATATCTTCATTACGTTTTTCCTTTATTTAGCCTCATCGTTATGAGTCGTTCCTATACAGCATTTTGACCAATGAACTATCCCGTAAAGATGATGATGATTTCAAATGGAACCGTTCAATCAAAGATCCTACTCAGTATACCAATAATTTTCTGTTGAGTTCTAATGAGATTGTAGCTTATTTTGGGAAATACAGTGATAAAATACTACGAGGAAATGGATGTAAAAACCTCCCGATCAAAGTTTGACTCGTTCAAATTGAGCGACATTGGTTTCATTGTTTGTCCACAATAGGTCAATGGTCAAATGATCATATGAAGCGCTGTCACCTCTTCCATACAGCTCACGATTAGAAAAGCAGACAATAATCAAATAACGTTCATTACTATTCCCCTGGGCAGCATATAAAGCAAGTGAAGACATCTGTCACTGGAAGCAAACATTAGGCTGACGATCCCTGAATTTCAATTCTTACAGATCATTTGGCGAAGAAAAAAAGATATATTTTGTTTTCTTGCCTATCAGTCAAAGCTAACATATGTCGGTTCAGACCATCCATATTCAGGATACCTCCCTCCAAAATTAGTAGTCATTATTTACTCTCCGCTAAAATCTGCTACATAATAAGCTGAAAACCATTCATCGTTGCGTATTGTATATGATGTACAGAATCTGTGATTTTTGTAATATCATAGCAATTTTCCAAAGCATCAGTATATTGTCTGGCTGTCTAGAATCTACTCATGAATTCAAGCCACAGAGCTGAATGTGCTTTCGAGAAACTTTTGTGAGGAATATAAAGACGGAATATGTCAACCGTTTGAAATAGGGCGTAGTAAATACCACAAATTGGTGGTTCGAGGGGTCAAAACGTCTCGTACAGCAAATTTCAATGGAGTGAAAAGTCATTGTATTTTCTCCATTCGATAATAGACGACGAGCCACACTAAAAACATTAGAACCTCAACGAATCTGGTTATTGTATATCGGAGCTCAGGAAAAAATTATTCAAATGCTTATATCGAATAGATGTTGTATTATCAGCCGACGCGAACGATTTTGAGTCTTAAGGAAGTTACTTCCAGGGGGACAAAACAGCCATGAAAAAGGGTTCTGGCCGAAAAAACATGTTGTGAAACCACGGATGTAACCTGTTTCATGACCCCACTGGAGTATATGTCGTAATGAGAAAAACTGTCTTATGGTGTGAAAAGTAATCAATATCATTTTGTTATATTCCAATTACAATTTTTTTCTGATGCATTTGAATCTCTTTGAGATTTTTCCAAGGAATTTAAGTGAATATATATTTACACACATACGTACATAAATACTTACATACATCCATAATACACGTATTACATACATACATTTGCTAGATGCCATCTTTCTTTGGAGTTCACGCAGACTCTTGGCATTATTTCACTCAAATACCTAATTGGTCTCTATTCTAAGGCTGTTAATAGCACTAATAATGGTTTATATCTCATCAATTTGATGTGAGATTTTATCAAAAACTGTCAGAAATCGTTTAAGTAGATGAGCCAATTATTTCAAATGTTTGATGGTGTATATTTTCTTGTCAACAAAACATACAGTTTGATTAAATTTTATCATGTAATACGGTCAGAAAAACAAAGAAACAGACAGATAAAAGACACACCATTTATTACATAGGAAGCTTTTTCTCTATGCTTCACCCGGTATTGAGTCCCAACTCCAAGATTTGAATCTGTTTAGACAAGTGCACGAATAATGGAAGCAAAACTCCACCGTCTGTTTTAGTAGCCGTCACGCGAAGCTGTAAATTCCCCGAAGCCATGAAAGATAAATCGTGATAGCATTTCGATCCCAAAGATTAATGTTTGTCTTACCTGGACATCAGAAGTCTGGTCGTAACTCTCACTGACTGCTACTCCGTCTTTAGAATCCTTTAGCTGAGATTAATCTGAAAGAGATAGGGATCTTTGTTATGAACAGATTTACTGTGTTATCCACTTCATACTCTAGACCAGCACATCAAAGGGAACGGTCTGAGCCGAGGGTTTGAAACAACAAACAACAACATTGGAGACTCACAGACGTAATCAGTTGAAATCACGAGATAATATGACCGAAACTATTACAAGTCTTCCTATTATCTTGTGTTGTGACGTGGAGATCTTGTTCAGGTTAATAAATTTAGTTTTCTTTGTCCTAGTGTCTGTGTATGTCTTCACCAAGATCTGTCATTCCTTGGAAAGAAAATTCAACACGATCGGTGAACAACGTGAAAAGTAGAATCTAAGTAATAGGTTTGATAGGGTTGCTTAGAAAAACCACTGCATAAATATATGAGTCAGGTTTCAAGCCATTTGGAAAAAATTAACAAAGCAACAGTATACCTGTATATTGTTATAGATTGCATTAGATTAAATAGAAACTTTTTTGAAATGATCATCCGTATGGACATACCATTTCGCCAAGACAATCTAGATAGAATAAACAAACAAAGATGATGGGGCTGCCGCAGGAATCAAACATGCAATCAATAAGGTAGCCGCTTCAACGCAGTGGTGCTGTCACCAGTGAGCTAAACAGCTGCCGGTAACGGAAAGGCTCAAATAACTGTCTCAACACCAAGATCCCGTCTTGCTTATTCACGGTCTATATCAGCTCTATTTATTTCTTTCATTGCGACAATTATCTCATTAAGAAATGAATATATGATCCAGCAAAATGATTATAAATTGCATTATATCACGCAGAAACTCCTCCTTCCATTGTTTATTCTATTTACGTTGTCCGGGCCAAATGGTACATTCACCGTATAATAACGGGTGATTATTTCAAACAAAACTTCCTATGTAATATAAGGCAATTTATTATTATTCTATCAGATAATGTATTTCCCAATAACATATATGTATTTCGCATTTTGTGAGGATCCACTGTACTTAAGAATGAGAACTGCTTGCACAGAATGGATAACAGAGACACACCTTTTTGAAGCAACTATTTTACATTAAAATCTTCTGCCATCTTTGTCCGTAATATGTAAGTGTTAGGCTTCTAAATTTTCGTCTCTGCACATAGTTTGCGTTAAAATCCCACAATTTCGGCTCCATATTGTTTTGATTGCATTGAAGTGATTTGAAGCTCGCATAAACATAATGTGCCAGATTAACCGAACCCTGTTTCAGTGCCATTAATTATTTCGTCATCTGAACCCCTTTTTTTTCTTCTTTTACTGTAAATATTGGAGAAGATTGGGGGGGGGGTAACATTATGGATCATGGACTCTGCAAAACCAGTTCAAACCCTAGCTGGGACATTTTGTGTTCACTTATTAATGCCCCCGAGAAAATTTACAAGTCCATTCAGTCCAGAAGATGAAGTGAGGGACGCCACTTCAGTGGCTTGTTATCTTTAAGTTTATTTCATATATTGCAAACGAAAACCGTGCAAGTGATAACATACTTTTTATTGTATGGCGTATACAAAAGTTCCATTCTGGTCCTAAAGTCAAAGGTATCAATTTTCAGCTCAATCCGACAATCTACGAAGCAATCTCGTTGACGTATGGAATCAGGGAGTAGTTCTTTCAGTGCGTTAGGACAGTACTGCCCTGGGGCCTGCTGCTTCTCCAAGATTAGGCCAAGTTATTTTTTGAGGCCCTAGGCCTCTTGCGCTGAGCAATGTCAAGCCTCAGTAACCAATCCTCGGAAATGGCATTTCACCGGCGCAAAGTGTGTACTGAGAACAGATTTTATTCACAACACAACTTAATCATCCAAACACCTCATTATACATTAACAGTTCCATTTATGACAAAGAGGCGGAATCAACATAAATTACATCTCATAAATTCAAAACCTAACACCAATGATAAATTTTGAAGGTAATATTTTTAGAATTATCTCTATACGTTCAAATATTCTGGCGTACTTAGGACCTGTTTAGACTGTTTTAAAGGTCTCTGTAAAATGGCAGGTGATTAGTTTTCAAAGCAGGAACGGTTGAGGCCGTAGCCAGTGCACTGCACTTCTTTATGGTTTGATGTACACAAGCTGTGTCTCGGTCTAAAATTCTTCAGTACTAAATTTCAGCTCGATCCAACAATAAGTAAACTTCATTGCAAGAAACTGCAAATGGTGCAGACCCCCTTGCCTAATAGGTTAGACGAGTTGATTTTTGCTTTGCTTCGATAATATACTAGCTGAAGTACCCAGCACTGTCTGAAAAAATCCTAACATAGAAATTGGCATGGTTATGATCAGTACGGAAGAGCGAATAGGCGAACCAAGTTCGAATCCCTGCCGAGACAGCGGGTGTTCATTCTGTACTAACACGTTGAGACATGCTAAGGTTTACTTCTCTCTATACAAAGTCACATTGCTATTAGGTAAAAATTGTTATCTTGCTATGATGTTAGAGAGATTTATAGTGGGCGAGAAGTTACAGTTATCTAATCAATCTTGTTTTCAGTCATCCTTCATCGTTCTAAAAGACGACCCCCTCTTTTCTGAACATAGAAGTAGTTGTATGCGCACATTAAACTTCTATACATTTCCGAGATTGAAATCCCGAAGGAGAAGATGGAAACGCCACACTGAATTTATTACACCGAGAAAGAACTATGTACCAGAGCTTTTACGAATAGCCAAGGCAAATCTGAATATTACGCAGCTTTCAATTCCAAGAAGTTGATGTTATAAAAGAAAGGAAATCAGTCACTATTTTAGAGCTCTGATTGATTTAAGAATCCCAGCAGAAAATGAATGAGTACGTAATTTTTTCATCAGTTTTAGAATTTACAAAGATTTCTGCAAGATTGAAACATTCTGATGAAGATTTTTTATTTTCTATCATCATTTTCTGGTCAGCTGGTAAAGACAAAAATGACGGAAAATATTTGATTTTAAAACTGTACTTGATCGCAAATAGACCGTTTGCACGTGCCTAAGAAATGATATAAACAGGTTTCAGCTGTCTACTAATATTTGGATTTCAGATTGGGAATAAAACTGACAAGTGATTGAATCAAATCATTCTGCAAAGAAATTCGGGACGAGGAATATGAAAGCAGAAAGGAAGACAAAAGTAAATGGATGAAAAAATTCGCCATCACAGTGAATAACTGAACAACCATTGCATCAAAATTTGGAGACATGTAAAAAATAATTATGGTTAGAATGAATTCTATTTATGACATCAGTGACGGTCTCAACGGGAAACATCTGAAATAGAGTAAAATAAGTCTAGAATAATTTAGATTCTGGAGAATCTAGATGTTATTGATTGATTGATTATACCCGTCAAAATGAATCCCCCAAAAGATCAGAAAAAACTTTTGAAAGGCTCTAGTGGAGTACTGATGGTCAAGAGTGTTCGAAAAAAATAAACAGATAATCATATGAACCCAGACATTTATATGTATTTATATAAAGATCATTTCTAATGATTATGATTGGCTAAACGGTAAAAGTGGAATGAAAAAATATTGGGTGGGCCCAAGAGAAAACAAGGACATCCTGAAAGTAAGAAAGAAAAAGCTAAATAAGGGAAGAAACAAGGAAAGGGAGAAAAATATGGAAATTAAGCAGGAAGCAAAACATAAGTCGGAGGACTAGATGACATAGCTGTATATAGCAATGCAGGTTTCCTCCAAAATCGGAAAGAAGACCATTGAAACCTTCCGTAAGCCGAAATAACTTAAGCAAAGAGACAATTACCATTAGATTATAAAGGGCAATTTTCTGAATGTCCCCAAAATTTCAAAATAACCTCCTCCAATAAACTTGGTAGCTTGATGTCTTCCCTGAATTCAATATGGTACAAAATAAACTCTCGTGAAGGGGGGGGACACACGTGTACTTTTGAAGTAAATTCAATCCTCACTCAATGAAGCTCACATGTTATCTTGTGCCTGACAAACCTACACTTCTTAAATACCTATATAGTGTTCATTTATCAATGTAGCCTTGCAAACAATAGCTACTGGAGTGAGATCTATACTTGCAGAACTTAAAACTTGTGGTCGTGTTCTGTACTGAAGTGTATATATATACACACACATATATACACACACACACACACATATATATATATATATATATATATATATATGAAAAAATTGAAAAATCGTTCAATAGAAATTCAAATATAACCAAGACTTTTTTCACAAGTGATAACAAGTAAGTAATTAATAAAACTGAAATGTCACGTCTTTTCAGATTTTGATAATCTCACAAAAAGAAAACTCGTTCGATTGAGATCTGTCTTCAGGATTTTGGTAAAATTAATTTTAGAACTGTCAGAACGCTGCTCAATTTTTATGGAAGTATAATAAAATTAGAGGCGAGCAATCAGCTCTCAGACAAACAAGAATCATTATTGGTGTCACTCATATTTTCAGGTGTTTTGCGAAATTTTTTTTATTGTAAATAGAATTAAAATGTTTCTACGCTTGGACAACACGATAATCATTTCGTTTTATTATCTTCTGTCGCATCTAAGGCATCTTTATAATGCTATCCTCCAAAAACCTTTTGTATTTTCCAGCAAAGATTTGTTCTGGGTGCGTTTTGCAGACTTTCAGGGAATCGAATCTTTTTTTCATGGGGACAATTCTTCTAAAAGACCAGAATGAACAATTATCAAAAATATACGCTGAGAATGGCAGGTGAATGAGAACTTCCCGGCCAAGCTATGAGAATTTGGGCCTGGTCACAAAGAACATTTACCATATCCTGATGGAATATTATTGTATTATATAATATTATATTATTCTCCAAACTAATTCAGGATACTTTTCGTCCATTGCTGTATTCATGTGATTTAATTATGCATACATATATATATATATATATATATATATATATATATATATATATATATATATATATATATATATATAATTGTGTGCGTGTGTATGCGTGGTTAAGAGGAATTCGAGCGACAAAAGCCAGGTTTTCCATCTGGAAATCTTTAATTATGATGTGGGCATGTTCTGATACATTTCGATGGTTGGTAGCTACTTTTTTCAGAGGAACTTGTAGCAGTTGCAGAGAAAACAGTATCTTTTTTACATGTTTGAGATTTGAGGGAGGAAGTGTGGGGATTTGTTTGCTTTAGGCTGTTTAGTAGGATTGCGAGGGGAGGTGTTTGTATATATATATTTGAGAGTCTTATTTGGTCGGGAATAAGAAGGGTATCAGGTATATTTCTCTCTTAAAATTCTTGTCACCTTCAAATTGTTATCGTACCAACATTCCGTCGGATCATTCATCCATCCAACAAAGACCAGATTCTGTGAGCATTAAATCCACTTAGTAATAAAGCAGGTTCACGACGGAAATGCTTAAAATATACCGGAAATCGCTTTTTTAATTTTTATGTAATGATGGGGATAAAAAAAATTCTGTTGCTTAAAAACAGGGTTTTTCAAATCAATATTTTATTAAGTCTTCATCATTCTAGCCTCAAATAAGTCTTCACCCTTTTTTAATCAGACCATACCGCTCCCTCATTCGTACAGTAAATAAATTTCATTGATCTCAGAGTTGCGTATAACATGAATCCATCTAAAATTCCATGGCAGTGACACGGAAGTATTTACTCATTTTTCGAGATTATTTTGTTTCAGTCTAAATCTCAGGTACGAATCGTTGTTTTCATGAAATATTTATCCGTTCCAAATTGTTATTCTCATCATTGTCGCTTTTTTATCACGTGACATTGCTGTTATCACACAATCTTTTTTTTCCGATTTGCCTACCCATCTTCGCTGTTTTTCAGATTGAGATATTGTTGCTATTACACAATGAGTCTTTCTAACTTGCACCCACATCTTGGTTGATGTAGTAAAAAGAAACTGTTATAACATTATGATACTTTTGGACTTGCATTCGCATCTTTTCTGTTGTTCTCTTTACAATCGTTATTATCATTTAACGATGGTTTTTCTGGGTTTTCTTGTTATTAAAGAATCACTGCCCGTGTGAACTTTGGCCTTCTTCAGTTGTTTGTTAACACAAGTAGCCTCATCCAGAATTCGAAGTAGGTTAACTTATTCCGTTTGCAGAGTCCTTAACCTCACCATGCATCCATCATCACGGACAATCGGAAAAAATGTCAAAAATAATACTGTACTTTCTTTTTCAATTCAAACAGTTGTTGCTAATATACACCCACATCTGTTCCCATAAATTGAAGCTTCTTTTATCTGCTTATGAATTTGCCTAGTCATCAGAAGAATACCAGTTCGTTATTTCATCCATTAAATACTTGAGTTGAAGATATTCGAGCTTTTAGTGAGCTGTTGTATTCAGGAAGAAGAATTATTCACTACTTGACAGGATTTTATGGCATTTGATTCGTATAATCTCTCGGTGCATCACTTCAGACATGCTTCTATCAACTGTCGTCAGTTCAAATATTGGATAGTTCTCCGAGAAGGATTTCAATGGCAGTATATCGTTATCAACGCAATATTACGACTGTTGGTGAGCCAATATCTGCCGCCTCCTTTTGAATATATCAGTTGCTTAAATAAGGCTAATATGGATTTCAACGTGACTTTCTTTGCTTAGCAGCTAAGGCATTGGAGAAGCCCTGCTCTGTGTTCAGTTTGGAATCGCCTAGACACATGGGTAGTTGCTTGGTTTCGTCCGTATATCCAGTGCTCCTAAAATCGACTGGTCCAACCACTTTTTTCAATGTTTTTTTTTTTCTCATTTGGGATTCGGGTGATTCCACTTTTCTAACAAACTCTACACCTGACGAGGGCAAGGGAATATATGGACAGAAACAATTGTTTAACAACATTGGGTGGACAGAGAAGGGATACATTGCCGGAACGAAGTATAAATGTTCACGACTGTTGTCAACTATGATGAGAACGTTCCCTTTCATTTATAAACATTTAAAAATCAAACATGGTATACTTGATATCATACTCTCAAAATCTCCGAAAAAGGAAAAACACGGTATAAGTAAGTCAGTGAAAAAGAAAGCTCTTTGAGAATAAGTTTCTGAAAAGCTTTCAGTGCTGTTGTGAAATGAAAAGTACAACATTCTTGATTTATCCTCCCAAATGCCTAAGATACTGTAGATCAGTTTTAAAAAAAATCCATCGGTTGCACTATCATTTTCTTGGCATTTATGTTTCATTCAATTTATTTTTCTGATTGCTTCAAAGTACGATGGAGGTGAAGGATTTTCTTTTTAACTTCGACATGATTGGTAACTTGTCTCGGAGACGCCTGACATCTTTGTAGCAAAAGTAAGAGAATTACTACTTGAGACAACTTTCCGTGCTCTTCTAAGCATTACCGATAGAATACTCACGCAAAAGTAGGCTTTGTGTCGAAATTCTCACGTGTAAAGGACGGGATACAGAGACTGTTTCGTTGAATAGCGGTCATAACAAAGAGATAACACACACAAAATATTGCGGTCAGAAAGACCGGCGCCAAGACATCAGGTCAGCAACAGACGAACAAAGAGCGCTATCCGTACACTGCGTCAGGTTGAACAAATATTTGGCATGATATTCTACAATCAAAAGGAAAGTTTTTTTTTGTTTTTTTTTACTTTCAAGAATGGCTACAAAGTAATCGATGGGATTAGGGAGTGCGAATGGTGTAAAAGTTAGTAGTGTGGACAATGGAATCGGCAGAGCCGAGTTCAAACTCCGGCCGAGTTAATTCACGTTCACATCCTATTGATACCTTTTGGAAAGTTCATAAATGCCCTCTAGCTCCAAATATGGGTAAAATAGCCGGACTGACTGGACTCTAGCCCTGGAAAGCAATTGGCCCATGAGGAAAACTCAGGATTTGAAACTAGCTCATCAGAAAGAAAGTTGTAAAGGATGATCTCAGATGGCCACTACCTTACCTAAAAAGCACGTCTATACAATCATGATACGATTTCGGAAAGGGTTTTGTCCATCACTGGTCACAAAATGAACAAAAACAATACATCTTGTTAAACAAACCGTTTGAGTTATCCTTTCTTCAGAGGCTGCATTATATTAAAGCTTTTTTTTAGTCGTTAATAATTGATGATTGTTCACTCTCCCCAGTTTATTTGATTATTGTCAAGTGATATTAGACTGTGTTCTCGCATCTAATCTGACTTTAATCTGGCTTTTGGCGTCAATTGTTTGTATTTCAATGGGATTTGAACAAGAATTATGGAAACGTCTGATTTGGCGCCTTGAAATCCTTTTCTAGTCTCTTCTCTTAGATTTACACTGTATAACACTAATAGGATAAGTACAATAAATAGATAGAATACACTGAGAGTTAGTTGACAGAAGAAAGTGAGGGGTTTATCTGCTCAAATGATTGATTGACCAGCTTGAATATATATATATATATATATATATATATATATATATTGAGAGAAAGAAAGAAAGAGAGAGAGAGAGAGAGAGAGAGTAATTCAGAAATGCTGATATATATATATATATATATTATATATATATATATATATTATATATATATATATATTATATATATATATATATGTATATATATATATACTGATTAAGAATTGTTGATATAGATATGGAAACATTTTTCTATCAACCACTCAAGTAGATAAACTCAAATACATATACATGAGTGTGCGTGTGTGAGTCATTGTGCGTTTGTGTATTTGTTCCTATGTGTATTCCTGAAATACATGCATGCACATGATCTTGAATCTTAGCACGTATCTGCTGAATCCAATGCATAACAGTGCATGTAAACCAAATATGGTATCGAATTTTTGTATACATACTTACAACTTTACGACTGTAATGATACTATCAAAAGTAAGTATTAGGGTGTGTAATTAAAGTTGTTTCTTCGTCTCATTCGCCGAATCTTTGGGCAGTACTTATATATAATATATATATATATATATATATATATAATAATAAATTGTGTTATATTAAATAGAAACTGTCTGGAAATAATCTCCCGTCGTTACACGATTAATGTATCACTTAGCTTTGATAACGTAAATAGAATATACAATCATAAAAAATTGTCTATAGTCTAAGTGAGACATCAACTATGCAACGACGGGAGATCATCCGAAATACGTTTCTATAAGATATGACGAAATTTAAAATCAGTCTGTAGGATTATATACATCCATTTTTCAATATATACATATTGAATTAAATTCGAGATAAAAAGATATATGCATATATATATGTATGCATATATATATATATATATATATATATGTGTGTGTGTCTGTGTATATGTGTGTGCGTGCGCACGTGCGTGTGTGTGTGTGTACTATGTATGATAGAGGCAAAAAGAAATAAGTCAAGCAATAAAATGAAAAATGATTCACTCGACCTCCATGATTGAGAGAAATTGATGAACGTGGTAGATTTGACAGGAACTTTAAACTGAGTTACAAACATATAATTGGAACTTTCGCAATTAAAAAAAAAAGCAAACGAGAAACACAAGCAGTCAGGAACAGTCTTTTCATATGAACCAACCATTATTTATTTAAAATTTACTGCTCATGAATATCGAAACAAGCACAAACTCTATGTTCCTTGCCGACGATCGCATTCTTTTCAATTCTAGCATTGATCCACTGTAAGGTCATACAACTGAATAAGTCGACAACAATTCTAATATAGTGATATTAGTTGGCCTTTAGAATCTCCTGGATCGATTCTGAACAACATTGCAGCAAGATAGAAAAAATATAAAGTTTAATCATTTAGCGATGTGATTCTGTTTATTAGATATTCCGAAGATTCAGCATTCACAACCACAAAACATGACAAAATGCATGCTTTGTTGTGCTGATTGCAGGAGTGTTTGGTTTTCCATGTGCAGAATTTCGGTTTTTAACCCTCGAAATCGAGCAAAATTTCTGTTTTGGTCAAATACCGAGAAGCACTAATACATAAGGTCTTACATTTTGGCAAAATGTTACACATACATTACAAATCGCCATTGCAGTAAAAATTTGAAGTCACTTAAAAAAAACCCTTCGATAGATAAATTCTATTTATGACATCACAAAAGTTTTCAATCGGAAAACATCTATAAAACCTTTTCTTTTTTGAAAACCATAAAACATCTCTATTCTTCAGAATCTAGATGTTATTAATTAACCTGTCAAAAGAAGGCTCCGAAAAAAATTAAGATCCAAAAATCCCGAAAAATAGTTTGGAAAACATCAATAAAATTTTTTTTTTAATAACCACGAAACATCTCGATTCTTTATAATCTGTATGTTATTAAAAGAAGGCTCTGAAAAGATTAGGATCCCCAAATCCCGGAAGATATTTTTGGAAGGGGTCTATTGGAATACTGATACGAACTCTCAATTCGGTAAACAAAATGGTATGACCAGGAGCGTTGGAACATGTGCACACAAACATTATATATATATATATATATATATATATATATATATATATAAGATATAACCTTTTGTCAACTTTCGTGCTTCTGGATGTTTGATACCGTCAGAATCAATCTGCACCTTTTTTTTCGAATTTATTTAATTCATTTTCACTCCCTATTGTAGCTACAAAGATGCACACAGTAATTCATATTCTTATGCATTTTGTATACTGTATTCATTTGAGTTTCCTGTACAAAGGGAATTCAACATTGTTGACCTCATGTGATATCGGATTAACCTCAAGCAAACTCGGCCTCATCCTACCCAAGGTTAGCTACTGATCCCAGTGAACCAACTGGCTCGCACTTTCAAGACTTCTTATTTCCTGCTGAGGGTCAATTTAACCTAATTTATTGGAAAACGAATCAAAGATATCATAGTAACCATCACTCACTAGCAATAGGCTGGCCAAGTTGCCAGAGTGTCAGACAACCGCTGACTATACACTCAGCGATCATATGCGAACATGTAGCCGGCAAAATATCAGATGTCCTGACAAACTAGACAAGTTCATAAAGTATTGGTGCAATGATGCTCATGATAGAGAGATTCTGGTGACCCCTTGGGAACGTCTGTGTTAAACAACTCACGCTGAAAGGCTGCTGCTGCTGCTGATGATGATGTTGTTGATGATGATAGAAACAGGTCTCAAACTGAACATATTAGCAATGTTGTTGTGATTATCGCTCGTGTCTGTCCTAAAATGTTATGATGGGATCTTGCAAAGATTTAATCCCAAGGAAATGTGTCTCAGGGGAAGTTTATTTGCAACATAACTCATCAGTTGATTGCAAAAACAAGTGAATGGGAATATCAATGGGAGATGTTTTACCCACATTAAGAAAAAACTTGAAAAAATGTGAAAATCTCTCCTCAGCGTGTAAGGAAGCGTGGAAAAAAACATGTTTCAACTCAAAGAAAAGACATAATGTTGGTTGCATTTTGCAAAAACAACGATCGACATCACGTGAGGACTGTGGAAGGTCTGTAAGAACTTCCTGTAGCAAAGTGAGTCACATTTATTAACTAAGTTGGATATAGGAAGCTTTTTAACTAAGTATTTGACTCAACCATCAAGAAGAGGAATCGAGAACATTCAAGTTCACCATGTAAATGTTCATTATGTAAATGCTGAATATTTTTCAAGTTAATGATAAAATCAAGGTACTATGTTAAGAAATATTTTGAATTATATCAATTAAGGATTTCTTACATTATTATGCAATTCTTTCAATAATTACTTGGATTTAGTTCTCAAATGCGAAAGGCGGATGGGCGTTCGCCAGGGCCAGCCTTCAATACTTCATTGCCGCTGTTAGTTAGAGGTCAGCAGGCACAAGCCGACAAATCCCTGTTCTTAGCACACAATACTTTTGAAATTAATGTACATTTTTTTTCTTCAATCACATAAATTTCAAAATTTCATATAATGAAAATGCAGGTTACTTGAATAATGCACCAAGTCTGCGTACAATTAGTTCTTTTAGGAAAATTTAATCATCAACAATTAACTTAATAAACTGCCCGTTCGTCAGTGAGTATTAGATTTCATTGCCCGTTAAATTTCGATCTGATTGAAGAATATGAACCATTTAAGAAGTTATGAACATCAAAATTTCAGAACAGTTGGTTTTAGAAAGACACTATGGCCAGCTATCAAAATAGTTTTTTGATTAAAGTGTACCATAGCCATATCTCCAGAATTCATCATAGTATTTTCCTTTCCCTACGACGCTTTCATCTCGGTGCGATGACAAATACAGTCCTTAACAAAAATTACGTGCGGGAAGAGTTAGATGGAAAGATGAGAAATGCATTTTAATGTCGTTCGAATAATTTTTCGAAGGAAACAAGGCTAATGAAAGAAAGTCGTTTTTGTTCCGGGAGGAATATGTGACAATAAAGTCGTTTCCGAAAAAAAAAAAAAAAAAAGGGTGATCTTTCCATTTCTGTTGAAAACTTCGAACGAGTTTGCTGATATATAAAAGTGTTGAATCCTGTTTCATTAAACCTCATAAGTCAATTTGCTAGCTAATGAGGAATGATTGTGTATATGTAGATTCTTTGGCCCTTTTCATTCGTTCTCTTACTTTTCTTCGATTCTCCTTGGACGTGAGTCAGTCCACATCTAATGTTCAAACACAACCAACTGCAGAAGACAAATCAGGCCCTCGAAATACGTTACGCTCACTTATTAACGTAGTTGGCTCCATACTTTATTTCTCTCGTAACCTTTTGTACATCAGATCACCCGAAAATCCAAGGCTGACTTTGTCTTATATCCTGAATCAAGCCAATAAGTTTCTTCAACCATTTATAATTACAGAGAGACAGACACAAGGGAACACCTATTTCACAAGAAATAAAAATAACCAATATCAGAAAATACTAATAATCAAAAAAATGTATTAACCTATGATAATAAATCCGTTTGATATAAAAAATTGAATAACTCATGTGATTTTTCCCAAGAATATAATACGAGAATCAATTAGTGTTACGATAGATGTGGAGAATATTCAATTGCAAAAAAATTGTCTTCGAGCTGGCGACACGTGATTCAACTTTAATAACCACATGATAGCATTAATAGTACGTAGACTGAATAAAAATGTGAATAACCACTAATTCTTATTGTCAACTCTTAGAAACGATTCAAAGTACAGGTTTGGCGTAGTCATGATATCCTCAGCATGAATTATCAATAATTCATTCAATGGAAGATTATACTAAGGTGGTAACGTTGTGACTTTATTGCTTCGTTTTTCTTCCTATATATGCATTACAAAGGTGTATATGAGTATTTGTGCTTTATCTTTGAACTATTTGTTAGCAATATGTGTCCTGACATTTTCCATTATTTCCCAATCCTACTGTCAATCGGTATGAGTTTTCTTCTTCGTCTATCAACAGAGATAGGAGAGGTAATAGAGACAAAATCAGTTTGTGGATGAATCAGATAGTTGTAATTGTTATTTTATGATGTTAGTAAAGAGAAAAAGAAAGAAAGAGAGAGAGAGAGAGAGAGAGAGAGAGAGAGAGAGAGAGTATAGACTAATACTGAGGGATAGAGAGGTATAGAAAAAAAAATGGTCCACTTGAGTTGCCAATATTGTGAGTTAGCTGATCGCCGAAATTAAGTCAACTGAGGAGGAATTTGTGACCTCGGTTGTTTGGACCGCATCCCATTCTCTCTAATGGGAGGGAGAGATTTTCAGCCAGTCCCCCTAGCATCTTGTACGTCAACGGAAGTGTTCGAGCAGCCAAAGCCTCGTGATTGTGTTATGGGGTCGGAGAGCGTAGGCTTGATTAGTGACAATGTCGGTAAGATGCCAGTTTGTGAAGATACTAAATATGCGACTGCAACCTTTTGCGAATGCACACCTTAAACTCCAACGTATTCACGAAACTAAAGCCGTATTACAAAGATGTTCATGAGGGGTGTAATAATCCAATATTTTAAATATAAACTGGAACTTTTGTCTTTGTTCTCAGCATCACAACTACGTTCTAATGAAAAAAAAAAACAAACAAAAGAAAGGAAGGAGAATCGACATTAAAATAAAAAAAAATTTTTTCTGATTATATATATATATATATATATATATATATATATATATATATATATATATATATGTATGATCAGAAAATTTCTTTCTTGTTTTAATGTCGATATATATATATATATATATATATATATATATATATATATATGCGTGTGTGTGTATATATATATATAAAGAATTTAACAAATGAAACAAAATTGATGCTACCATATACAAAGGCTCAATTGTCATGGGGAAAGGAATATAAAGCGAATGAATATTAAATGGAACAAAAATAAAATTGTTCCAAACATACACACATGCGTAGGCATATTTGCAAGAACAGTCCAAGGGAAATGAACTTAGTGGAGACTTTTCGGTTATAACTGAATTGCAGATGACTTATCAATATTGTAATGGGAAAAGAATAATAAAATAAGATGATCGAGAAACCCGAGAAATGTTTTCATGCATAAAATGAAGACATGAACAATTTTATTACACTAAAACATAACCATAAGTCATTCGCTTGAACAAAGCGTTAATAAATATTTCTTACTTTGATCTTATGCATTTCTCGGTTCTTCAAGAGAAATGTGTTTTGCCCAATTATCTTAAAAAATACGTTGTAACTATGAGTCTTTAAAAGAGACCGTTATTGTTTTGTTTTTTCTGAAAGCGACGATTGGTCAACCTGCAAGTCGACGGCACCTTTTTAGCATGATTTTTTTGTGTTTTTAGAAATTAAGGATTTTTAGCCAGGACTTTTCGAATAAAATTATATGCGATTCTATTCCTTAGACGTGAGTGCATTTGTCTTTTTGGGGGTGGGGGCTGGATCGAGAAAAAAAAGATAAAATAGTCTTACATTTACTGCTTTAATTTTTCATAGTTTTAGAAATCATTACTCGTTTTTTGGGCGTTCAACTTTTCAATTTTGTGATGCAGGTTAAATTTATTTGAACCATGGTTAGTGATTGAGCGTTGGGGTATCTTGGATTCAAAACGGACGCTGCATGATATGAAGATTTTCGCCCCGATCGGATCTTAATTTTGGGAACCTTTGGAAATGTCTGTCATGACATTTTGAATTGTCAACACTATGCCATCAGATGTTGCTTGGTATATAATGATGACAAATACCATACCTAATCAAGGGGTCGCAACGAACAAGGTTCAGATGTACTCTAGCATTCAGGAGAAACTTTGAGGAAAGGATGGAACAGAATCTTTCTTTTACAAAAGGTTCTGCGAAAAGTGCTGACTTGTTGTTCTTCATCTTGAGCAAATCGATACGCTTTTAACGAGGAGACGGTGGTGATAATTTTTTCCTTTCAACGTAAATAGTGGAAGTTTCCTTTGCTTTATTAGCAATACGTGCATAAGAATACTCGCATGGATTCGTTATTGGGTTAATTTTTATTGTTTTGGCAGTACTAGTTTTAGACAAACAGGCCAATTCTTCCCGAGCATTTATTTTGCACGTAATGTTAATTGCAATCTAGAATTTATTTTACTGTATTGCTATGACCGGTTTATTTAGGTACTGTATGCAGGCATAGAATATATTAGCCATTACATACAAAGCTTATACACGGAAAAAGAATGCTTTTTTATTGAAGAAAAAAACAAAACAAAACAAAATGTAAAGCGAGCATAAGAAAGACCGTTGAAAAAAAGTCCAAATTAAAAAAAAAAAGCGTAATGAACTTATAGACATTGAAAGAACTTTTTCTAATTTCATATTTTTAGTGTGTAATTATTTTGCTTCAATGCATTGAGAAGGTCCATATATTTTCTATTTTTTGATGTATGTTATAAGTTCTTTCTACTGTCGTTATGAATTTTCAGATGTATTATTGTGAGATATTGAATTTTTCAGGCTGCTGTTCTTTCCATCGTATGTGCTCTGCTTATAGAATAATGAAATATGGAGGACAGTTGAATTCACTTAAATTTCGAAACAAAAAGATTTACGGAAATGGAAATTTGAAATAATAGCACTGAAAATGATGGATTGATGTTGGTGATTTTTTTTACAGACGCACATGGGAGGCATACGGCATACTCGTGAGAGAACTGATCCTCAGGTGTCGAAGGCAGCTATTATAGCTATATATTATCGTCTTTTCTTTCTTTCTGTTAATTTCATCATGATTCTTTTTCCTTTAATGTTTGCTGTGATTTTTTGGATTCTTTCTACAGAGAGAGACGTACAGAGGTTCATATAATATGTGTTTGAGAGAGACAAAAGTTAAGTGCAGAGGTTACAAAAACGAAGAAAATAGGCTTAATTGAAGAAAACAAGAAATGGAAAATGAAAGAAAAAAATAAAGAAGAGAGAGGCAATTTATGTTAAAGAAAACTGCAAGACTCAGGTGTATTATGAAGAGACTTTTTTTTCCTCTCTGATTTTCTTGAAAGGAATCTCCTTTCCCGACTCAGTGAGATGTTCAGACATTTCTTTTGCTGGTTTGGTCGCTTCACACGCATACTTGCCGGTTGCCACCTGGGACAGTTTCAATTTTTTTTTCTCCCTGGTACAATCATACGGGAATGTTTACTCGGAAATATTTGGGCGAAGTCCGAATTAAATTTAACGCGATCATATTTTGCGACCGATAAAAATCACGCGTCGCAGTTCAGGCAAAAATACCTTTTAAATCTCTCAGTTATGCTGGTGTTTGGACATAGAGGAGAGCCCGTTTGTGATTAATTAAGAATCACATTACCTTGAAAACAAATATACTTGGATTATGGAATGAATACAGTCTCTGATGACAACGGGGGCTTATACAGATAAGGAAAAATTAATGGGGAATAGTGCAATCAAACAAGTAATTAGGGAATTAGACAGACACACATGGATTGAGAGGCTGGTCCTCGGATGTACAATTGTACAAGTGGGGTACCAGTCCGCTTGAATTTTTTTTCTTCTTTTTTCGTCTTTTTTTCGTCTTAAAATGATTTTGATATAATTTGTAATGGAGAGAGAGAGAGAGAGAGAGAGAGAGAGAGGAGAGAGGGAGAGAGAGAGAGAGAGAGAGAGAAGGGGGGAAGTAAATGTCCTATATTCTGATATTTTGTCCTATATTAACTCGTAAATACCATATACTAACTCGCAAATGTCCTACATTCCAATAACTTGTCCCGTATCGACATGTAAATGCATTGTAGTCCCTGGGGATAAAGTGAACAGAAGTTAGAAACAAATGTTCTATAGAGCTCACCTTCAGGTCACCTTGAACAAGTCCTGCTTCGATTTGAAGAAAAATTGATGACAGAAAACTCTCACAAAATGTTGAATCGGAAACGAAGTACTCATTCGAACAAAAACAGAAGTTCATCTTTGAATTGCATTATTTTGAGTCGTGTCCAAAGATTCTTGTTTCACCGCCTATGTTCACATTATTCCTAATTATTTAAGCATGTTTTTGAATTTCTCTCAATTTTTTACTTTTCATTTTCTGAATTTTGCAAGTGTTAGTCTCTTGAAAATTGATCGATAAATGGGGGGGGGGGGGAATGCGAGAAAGATGAATTCGTTCACCAGGAATAGATCACGTGTCGGCATGTAGCCAATGGACGCAAAGGATTCACAAATCTTTCGTTGAATCAGTCTCAACTCGGAGCTTGAAGTCATCACACGGGTATTGGTCTCTCGCAACCTCCTCCCCACTTTCTTAGGGGTTGAGGCTCGAGTTAAAAGGACACCGAGCTGATTGTGACGTTGACTCTCCCCTTCCTCTGTCCACGGGCGCAATCCGAAGTTTATTGAGCGCGAAGTGGGATCAAGATCACATATTCAGCTCACTCTTTAATATATTCTCTCTTCTTCTCCGTCTCTTTTCTCTTCTCCTCCTTTCTCTATCTCTCTTGATTTTTCTCTTTTTTTTTCTCTCTTTCCCTCTCCTTATGACATGCACTCTCTTTCTTCCTCCACTACGAGCTGTTGTCCGAAATTTAGAACTGTAATGTCTTCATATTCTTGACCGCTATGTTTCACGGTCATCATCATCATCATCATCAGTCTTTTAACGTCCGTTGTTGGACATTGACCTATCGCAGATTCGCCTCACCTCTTGATTGTGGGCGTTGCTGAGCCAATACTTTCTAAACTTGTCTTGTTCGTCCCTCCATCTTGTATTCTGCCAGCTTCGGTTGCACATGTGATCTCTGGGGATCCATGATGTGAGTCGTGATGTCCGTTCGTTGTCTGCCATTCTTACAACATGACCGGCCTTGTTCTGCGTCTTTGATTTTGATGGTTGTGTTCTTATTTCTGACATTATTATTGCACATAATCTTTGCTTTGCTGAACTTCATGTGTAAGCCAACTTTCTTGCTCTCTTCATTCAATTCATCTAGTATTAGTTGGAGGTCGTGTAGGTTCTCTGCAAAAAGGGGTCATTTCATCTGCAAATCTGAAGTCGCTCAGATATTCGCCGTCTACTTAGACTTTTAGTCAATGTCTCTGAAGAAAATCTCAAGGCAGGTAGTGAAGAGTTTGGGTGTATCACTTTTTCCTTCCCCCCATTTTGTTTTAGCCGAATGGGCTCAGTCTCTAGGTAGCCTGATAAAGGAAGGCAGGATTTTTCTTGTTCCTTCAATCCTTCACGTACGTACACTACTTGTACACCTGTAACTAGACGATAGTCCAACATGTTCTTTCGCTGTTATCACACAGTCAAATAACTTTCAAATATCATATACTCAACAAATAATTGGTAGTTATAAGAAACCGTCAACCAAGACTGTTGCCCAAACCGTCTCAATAGGTTTCTGCTCTTTTTAAGTGAATCCTACTGGCTGGTTATGTACCTATGCATCACTCATACAGATCTCAAAGCTAGAAGCTAGAAGGATGTGATTTTCGACATTCAATCTTCATTGTGTCAAATAAAAATCGATTCATTTTTATCAAATCCATCCCTAAACATATCAAAAGTAAATGGGTGTGAAGTGGTTCAATTTACACTGTAAGTTTATACTAAATCTATCTCAACCTGTATTTTGTGAATGCAACTGCCTTCGAGTACAAATGCTCTCTCATTTGAGCCCAACTGTCTATGAATTTCCAAACCTTTTCGTTAATCCATCAAAAGGCGAGAAAAGTAACTGATTTATCAATGTCTCCCTATTCCAATTTCCTATTGAATAATCCAAAACACGGAATGCTGCCAAAAGATGTTGATTACGTGATGGTTTTTATTGAGTGACTAACCAGACCTATGTCCGATATTTTCATTTCTCTTCTTACTCACACACACACACACACACGAACAAACAGACATACATATATATGTATATTTATATATATTCACACATGGATATACATACGCGCACGCATGTGCATCCAATATGATATTACCATACTGTACTGCGCATGCATGAACAGACAGCGTCCCGTGGGGTTACTCGGACGACAGTGGGATCTCACAGCGCATGGTTGAACACATTTGAATCGAGTTACGCAGTCTGCCGAAGAACACCATTGTGAGTGAGCGTTTTTACTAAAGTTACATTCACAACGACCGAACCTGCTCATCCATGCCTACAGAATGGGCCTTTGGTCTGTCAGCCCCTAACTTCCATTTGAGGTCGAACATGGAGGCTGGATATTGACCGAGATTTAGGGGAACAAGACAATACAACTGATATCAATTCTGGATATTATTGTACACTGTTTAAAAAAAAAGAATGGGTGCTTGGATATGTAAGTGAAGTCCCAAGCGATTAAATCACCGTTTGCTTGGTCTGAGCTTTTTCCCTTGTTAATATCAAATGAATTCCCACATAGATACCGTATACACATCCTGGAAACACATGGTGAGAGCAATCACTCAAATTATGCAGTTGGTCGATATCAATGAAGTAAATTGTCAACAAAAAGTCTTTACACAAAGCGAATACCCAATATAGTACAGTAAACAAAACTAAAATGTTGATGACTCAAGTTGTACTTTTGTTTATACCACATCTTGAAATGTTTCTCATTCAGAACTTTAATAGACCTTCAACCGTAATTTTGCAAAAAAAAAATCTGTTCGATTCAAATTCCTCTGAGAATTTAACTTTTACGATGTGAACAGCCTTCGCCTCTCGCCTGTAATTCTCGAGATGTCATTAAATTAAGTATGGAAAGAATTCATACGTTGAAAAAAGGTATTTCCACAAATATCTTTTTAGAAATGGTGTCATGAAGAGATTCCGTCATAAATGAATAAAAACTGAGAAAATTATCAAATTTCCTTCATTAGTCGAATTGAATTCTAGTACATCACCAAAATGCATGTGTATATTTAGCTCTGAAAAATCATCGTTTTCTTTTTTCTTTTTAATGAAAACGCAATTTGCAAATAAGGTAACCCTTTTTCATATACATTAAAAAAATATCTTTTTCAGGCTTAACTTTTGGAAGAAAATGGAAAATCGCTGACAGAATGCATGCAGACAATGAAACAGGCACGTTTTTATGCCCACTTCTCTATTGCAAGACGATTTAATGTAGCAAAGATCATCTCATATGTTTATATAATCAGGAGAAGGCAAGATTTGCAGTAAACACTTGTGGCATATAGCATTGTCCATAGTATGTAAGCGACTGGCACCATTCTGAGGAATTTATCCTGAATTTGGATGACACCGGAAAATCATGCCTTAGATGAAAATTATACTACGTCTGTTCCGTAATGATTGCTGATTTATGAATACTATAAGCAAAAGTAACAACGATTATAGCAGAGAGGCCGTAACTATATGCTGAATTATACATTGAAGTTAACACCTTGTTTTAAAGCTACAGATGAATCAATGGGTCGAATTTTTTTTTTACTTTTCATATCTATTAACTAACTGTTGAAATTTTTACTCAGCGTAGGCAGTGCTTACATTGCCTATCCAGACGACTCGTCCCTAGCATATACCTGGATATATGCATACATTCTATCAAGAATTTTATCATTATTGAAAGAAACTTTGTCAACCATTATTAGTTTTAGTCATTTTTTCATCTTCTTTCCAGTTTCCACTACTAAAGCTCTCATATTGCAGTCATTCGACACTTTTGCATATTGGCAGATTGTAATTTAAATATAAAATGTGAAGAAACGATTGAATCGATGATAACTCACCTGAGTACATTACCTAGGGTTTTGACAACATTATAGCAAAATTTCAGCAAAATCGAACGAAATTCGGAAGATGTTTCCCAATCTTAAACAAAAATAAAGTTTTGCTTATAAAATGTCGACAAACTATCGGATCGGTTATAACTCACTATCCCCGAGGTACATTCTCTCCAAAAGCCTCCATACAAAATTTAATTGAATTATATTTCAGAATAACGAAATTATACGATTGAGAAAATAACACAACGTTGACGACAGACACCCATAGCGAATTATAGTTCTCGACTTTTTTTCCCGGTGGGGACAATACACGACTTCACAAGCAACATCAGCTATCTTTTATTTTTCCCATCCTTTTCTTAATCGAATATATTCTTCTTGTGTTAGTAAAATCTTGCCGAATAAAATGAATACAAGAGAATTTAATTACTGCCGCCTAGGCCTATAAACTTTTTTCCTCTAAAGAAATTTATTCAAACGAAACAGATAAAAACACAGCAGCCCATAAACAGTTGCAAAGAGAACAAACACAATTGCAAATAGTAATCAGCTTAACCAAAACATTTGAGACATACCAACTGCAATACAACTTGCAGTGTGACCGCAAGAGAATTACTCACAAATATTAACAGAATTACCATTATCAAATATTGTACCTAATAAATATGCAGCCAGATATTCAAAATCTTTCTGGAAAGTATCTAACCATTTTGAATATATCGAGAGTCGCTCACATGGCATTGATGTAACTTGGCGACCTATCAAAAGAGACCTTACTGCACATTCGTGATCAGAAACTGCCTCGTGGGGTTACTCGGTCGGAAGTTATATGTCATTGGTTAATATTTGCGTCTTGTGGAACCGCTGCAAGAATAATCAAGCAATGCCTATTCTTTACATCCTGTGCAGGATTTTTTTTTGCTAAAGAAAACAGAGCTTATAACTCAACTGGACCAATATACTTCCCTTTGAGGCCTTGGAACATTTAAGAGGCCACAGACTGAAATAGTGATGAATGATTTTCTGTATGCATGTGGTATCCTTTTTTGACAAGAGGCTTGGAACCTGAGGAGTGCTCTTGAGGAGGCTGTAGTTGGGAATGGGAGACCTGATTATTGCATCTAGCTTTTGTGTGCTCTAAAAGCTGGCATCTTCTGACGTATACAGTGCAGTTATTTACAATGCTTGGCACGAAGCCAAATAAAATTAAAACGACACAGTTGCACTAATATTTTTGGTGTAGACGGCCCTCCTTTAAAATCAACATTCGGAATTCTGTCTTTTCAAATGGCTCGAATATATAGACCACTAGCATCCATGGGAAATACGTAACTATCCAACCCAGCACATGGGCGATTATATGGCTTGTGTACAGAATTATTTCTTGATCAAATAGCACATGGCTGTTTTTTTTAACCAAATGTAAGATTTGGAATAGCAAATGACATTTTACAATATTGAAACTCAGAATCTTGTTAAACTGAACCACACTTTGAACATGCAGTCATGAAAATGAATTATTTACAGTTAGTTTGCGAGACTATTTTTTATGAGCCTCCGTATTCTGAAATTTAGTCATGAGAATGGTAAGATGAGATTATTTATTGAATCAATACACATTTGATTATCTTGAAAAGAGAGGAAAACCATTTTAAACGGACGAACAATAAAATGTTAGATGACGAAGGTGTCGATCGGAAGTAAGAATCATATTTCTTCACATTTATTGAGGGAAAATTAGACCAAGAAGCTACAGAAAGACATTACAGCGTATACCAAACCAGTTGGAAAGTAATTTCATTGTCTTGGTCCGAAATGTTTACTTAGAAACAGATGATGGGTTTTGATACCCCGATTCGTGGCTAAGTTATTAGAATATCTCATATCATTTCTGCATACTTATGACGACAATCTATTGAATAGCTCTGCCGTACATTGACTAAAGGTAGAATAGGATTAGTGAGCCAATCAAAACTTTTATGCATGACCAACACATAGTTTATGGTGGTTGATTGTTCAGTTAACGATGTGCAGCTGTTAGGAAAAGTAATTCGATCTTCACCACATTTTCTTGTTATTCATAAAACGTGATTATCAATCCAAATGTAAGCGGGAACAAAAGTGCCATTACACGCTAGATTTGAATCTCATCGAATTAGCAAGTCTATCACAAACTGACGCAGAAACATTGGAAATCTTTACGACTTGATAAGAAGATTGTATAGCAAGTTTAATAATGTGAATGCCTGGCGTGGAACCAACTTAGCTTATCATTTCCCCACGTCGCATATTTGATCCGTGCTTAGCACAACACAGTTATAGACCGGTGCGAAACTTAGGTATACTGAGTAAATATCTATATCTACCGGGGGATATCTGTTAGCAAGCTAGTGTCACTGATACATCGTGGTATATTGAGATCGATCCTCAATTTATACCTCACTATTGTGTCCCAGTCCCAGACTAAAAAGCAGATACTCTCTCTCTTGGGAGACATTCCCAATAGAGGCCCGATTTCTATTGCATGCGTCAGCTTAGTGATACTACCAAGTTTCAAACCAGGTTGAATATATGACTTTATACTTACAAGTTGTTTATGGTAATTGAAAAGAGACCTCTGTCCTAATGAGGGTGTACTCAATTAGCTACTGGGTTAATAGCGTAATTTGTCCTAATGAAAACCTTCCAGCACTCTTTGCTCATTTGGGGAATTGAACCCAGTCCCTTCCGTGTGTGAGGAAGTCGTGCTAACCGTCACACAATCCAGGCAGACAGTCCCAGCTCATGCTCAGTAAATATCTTCTTCGAGATGCTTGCCATTTTGCGTGGTCGGCAAGCCAGTATAACTGATTAATTCAGTCGATTGAATTTCCACTGAGTGCCTTGTTCTTGAATCCTTGTACCAGAATAACCTAAATTTAGTAAATATCTTTGGGGTGCTTGCCATAGAGCAATGCTTGGTGAGCTAGCTTAGTAAATACATGGTAATGTAGTGACTTCGATACACATGAGTGTCCTATCAATATGATCTTGCACCAGACATTGGTCGTTACACTCTAATCATTCACACAAAGATATTTTAAAATCAAACAACTGCTATCATGTTATTTACAAGTAACCAAAAACTACCCTGTACGGCCTGTATGTTATAACAAATAAAAAAAAATGACAAATGTTCTTCTGGAATGATAAAACACTTTTGAATTTAAGTTAAAACACATACAAACATAAATGATAATAATATTTACGTTGATTCACTTCACGACACATATGCGACCTTCTGTTACATTGTAATACGCTGCAGATTGTTTTATGATTTTCCATATAATCAGAATCGTTTATCCTTCCTTTTCAAGATCCAAATGTATTTGATAGCGCTGTTTGGATCTTCTGCAACCAATAGGTAGCTGCTGCTTTAATATAGCGTTGTTCTCACCATTGAAAGGCCAGGGCCAGTTAACTTGTTTTTTTTAAATTTCCATTTTGTTCATCAATTGTCCATATCTGCTCTATTTGTTTCTCAGCACAAGCAATAATATTATCAAGAATTTGATCTGTTGCTTCTTGCATTTCAATTTGATCGAGAGAGGACCCACTAAAATTCTCAACGATGTCCATATGGTAAGTGACAGATAGTTACTTAGCTTTTAGGGATGTTGAATTTCTTGAGCAGAGATGTTTCAGCCAGTGGAGGAACGTAAACGTGGAAGTATAATTATGGAATGATTACAAGATTATACGAGAAAAAGAAAACCTGTTTCAAATATTCTATAAAAATGAATTATTTTACACTAATCATTGGTATCGTTTGCAGATATATTAGAACATTTGTAACGAATGTTTACTTTGAATTTCTTGTTATATATAAACAAGTGGGTAACATGGAAAAAGTACCATATATGCAGCGTCAGAGTTGTTAAAACACTTCTGCAAGAATCATTAAAAAACATACCCATTCGAGTCACATAACGACAGAGACGATATAGGTAATGATATTTTCACCACTTTTAAACATATTCTAGCTTTAAAAAAAATAAAAAAACACTCGATTATAAGTAGATCATATTAAAGAAGAGGCATTATTTTTGGAAAAGCGTTATAGAAAAGAAAAACAAGAGTTTTAAAATCAATTGTATTGATAGATTTCAATTTAAAAATTGTGTATAAAACTCTAGAAATACATTGGTATTCTAAAAAATGATTCAAGTTGAATTCATTGATTATCGCTTCTATTTGCTTTGAAAAGTATAGATTCTGAAATGAGTAGTTATTGCACGTCAAAAAAAGGGGAAATAACTCCTGATAAGTCCATCAATGTTTATCTATCAGGTACTTGTCTAATCAAAATGCTCTTTTTATTATTCGATAGATATTTAGTGCCATTCCACCAAACAAACGAGAGAGAAAAAATGAACAGAAAATACGAGCCGCGAGTATCAGTTGGGGAATTTCCCTGAGGTAACTCCGCAGGAAGTGAAGTAAGCCATCAAACTAACAAAAAAAAAAGGGAAGGCCCAATATCATCAGTATTGACCTTCTCAAAGAGGATGGAAAAGTCATTTCAAGAAAACTGGCGATCTTATTCAACTTACGCATCAAAGTCCCAAAAGTAGGGGACACAGCAATCATAATGCTGTTATAAAAACAAGTAAAACCCGGAAGACCTCAACAGCTAACGGTGAATAAGCCTACTCAGCTGAATCTGCAATACCTTGTACATTACTGAAATTGGGACATAAACACGTGACTAATCTCTTTACTTCAGTTTGGCTTTTTGTGAGCTTTAGACTTTTTTTTATTTAAACGGCCGTCATACTATGGAGAAAAACAGGAATTATCTCAGTATGGATTTGATATTATAATATGACTGGATAATCAATATGTTTTAAACTGTCGGGCTTCCCTCTCCAGGAAGAATAGAACTCACTAGGGCAGAGCTTTTGAAACATTTTTCAATGATAACACACTTCTTCAGGTTAAAGATTTTGCAAGACATTAATTGAGTTTTCTTAATCATACCACGTATATAATGTCAACCAAGCAGTTCAACTGACTCAGAAAATGCACCTTTTGATTGCATTAGCTCCATTTTGGAAATAACTGCTGATTCCATCGATGGTTGTGAAATACAAAAGGCAACGTGAAACAATATAAGGAAAAGCAACTGTGATTTGGAAAAAAATAGTTTTGCAGAGAGGTTCATTGTGATTATTTGGAGAATTGGAGGTTACAGTTTGAGTTAGATTTTTTTTTAAATAGTTATTATTGTGAAATCGTTACTGTCCCTAAATGTATTTTGCTTCGCATTGGTCCCCGTATTTAAAACCGACTCTGATTGTGAACAGTTTCAGTTGAGAGATTCAAGATATCAAAGAAAAATCGGAAAAAAATCCCATGTGGCGTTTTTACGTCACTAACTTACGGGAATAGGCTATTCATCATAGAGATAAACGTCAAGTGCCACCAAGGTCAGTTTTCGATTACCCTTACATCATACCACAAAGTTATATGACACTTGATTGGGCATTGTGACACTGTGGCTAAAAATCGACTCGTACTCGTTTTGGTCTAGGAGAAGACATTCAACTCTTAGGAATAATGGCGACAATTCAATAAATTGTCACCTGAAATTTTCAGGGGAGTTGTTCTAGCCTTTGTATATTGATTTATTAGGAATAATTCTCCTGTATATGCGGGTTTTTTTATGACTGCACTTTGGCCATCGAGGCACACAATCTTCTCCAAATGTCCGTCGTATTATGGAATATTTATATCGTACCACATAACACATAACCACGTAACATTTGCCACTTGACACGTATGTCGATTTCGGGGCCCCGAAGCTAACTAGACATGTTTCACCAACTCCCCTAATTTTAGGAAGGTACTGATTCTTGGAAGCCCAAACTCATCTTTTCGTCTTTTGAAATCAGTAGATCCCTCGTGCTGTTAATACCTACGCTGCACCTACTGATTGGATGATATGTACGTAGAAAGTGTACTGATTTCTTCAATCGTCTTAGTCTTCATATTTATTTTATTAAGTTACCTTTATCCTAAAGAGAGACGCCTGTGGAAGATGAGAGCTAACGCGGCCGAAAGTTGTAATAACAAAACAACAACAACAACAACAAAAAAAAAACAACAAGCGAATTAGCTGATATGAGCCTGTATACATATAAGTGAATTATTATATCAGCGAGTGAATGCAATTGTAAAACCATTTATTATGGTGGTATTACCGCAGAAAAAAAAGCAACATATAAATGAAAAAAATAATGGTTGCGTGCAAACTTCCCAGGCGCTCTTTTCCAAAAGAAACGTTTTTTTTTGTTTTTTTTTTTTGCTTTAAACCTTGGCTCACACCTATTAATTCTGGATAATGAAAGCAAAATCTATTGCTAGAAGGGTAACTTGATGACGCTAAATCGGTGTTTCATGCATAAGATCAATACATTGCTTATGGACACAAAATTGCATATAATGTCTGCAATTGCAAAGCACGATTTATGAATGGAACAACTGGGATAATAAAAAAAAAAAACTACCAGTTTTACAAATGCCATCAAGAAATTGGTCATCCTCATGAATGAATCAATCTATTGAGTTTGTGCAAAGAGCCTACCTCTTGCCAGAACGTCCGACGACGTTGTCGATGAGGAGATGCCATCGCATCTAATTGTCATCTATTTTCTCCTGTTGAGCATGATCAATTGCAAACGCGTACCTCGAAATACACCAGGCATCTATTGTATTCAACTGATGTTCCATGAGGATGGAAGCCTCCTCGTCCTGGCCTCTTGTAAAGCAGTCAGCCAAGAGGCAAGACTTATGCGCGGGCAGACAGACCAACAGACTGTGTGAAATGATCTGATAGATTCGACTCTTTATCGAAAATACACTGATATTTTAGACGTACAATACCCATCGGTCGAGATAAAAGAGAGCCTGATAGACGCAGACGGCTTTAGCTTATCAGTTGCGATCATTGTCCGACCGAAAATCGGATCAACTGGATCTCATTCAAGTGAAAGACGAGGACAAAGTTATTATTGAGGACAGAATAACACTAGGTTATTAAATTGTTTCTTGAACACGATAACCCATACGATTATAAAACAACTCTTTTGGATAGTGCAGTTTTGTTTAGTGCGGTTCCGATGTAGCACAGTTAATATATTGCTGTTATAAATATATCTAATTAAGTATAAACTGAAGAAAAATACGTTAAATCATAACTGCACAGGAATTTAGAAACGAATTACCCGCACTATTCAATATATATATATATATATATATATATATATATATATA
>OY735206.1:46871901-47034401 GCA_963457665.1 Thysanoteuthis rhombus
TTTTGTTGATGGAAAAAGGACACCGGGATTCACAAGTTTCGCGCATGAGCATTTATATAAGTGTAAATATTTTTTGGAACTAAGTTCTTTGGTCAAATGGAACAAAACTTCAACTTCTTGGCCACAAACCAACTCGTAATCCATGGCAGAAAAGATGGATATGCTCATTATCGAAAAAGCTCCATCTCCGCCTTAAAGCACTTCGCTGGAAGTATCACGATTTATTTGTTTGTTTTGCTTTTTTTACTCTCAGTTATACCCGGGTGCATCACGTGTTTAGAGGGATCATGAATAGATCAACATATCGGAGTATTTTGGAAGCAGATTTGACCTTTTGGGAGCAAAATTTGGAGCTTGAAAAGGGTTGGATAGATAGTGACGATACAGCCAAAGTAATTTAAACATTATTCGTTCAGAGCAATGTCGGACTGCTTCAGTGATTTAGTCAATTTTTGACTTGAATCTAAATGAACACTTATGACAAAGATTGAATTGATCAGAGGTTGTTTGAAACAAAGAGTTGGTCAAGATTTCAAAGGAATGTTCCAAAGCACTTATGGAGGGTTGCGAAAAATGTTTTAGAGCTGCAATCGCAAACCAGGGCGACGCAACTCAGTATTAAAATATGGAATCAATATGTCCGTATACCTTTTTTTTTACACGGATAATTTTGTTTATACTTTATTCTGCATTGTATGTTAAATAACATGTCTTTTTAAGTAATTGTTAATCACATATCAGAAATCAATACCTGTATAAATTGGAAGTAAATTAAAAGTGTATTGAAATAATAATTTGTAAGCTTTTTAATACTATCACCGCTGTAAATGAATTTTATTGCAAAGCTCAGCTTTGTCTAGCACGAGTCTACAAAAGTGACACCCAGCAAAATTGTAAAGGTTAATCAACATTTAGCTAATTAGATATGTGGGTACAAGAAGCTATACATACGTCTTGCAGAATACATCATGTTACACTACATCCGTATGATCAACGGTCAGGAAGATTCAGGCATTCAGTTTGGGGACTAGGGGCTGTGTATCTTGGAAGAAGTACCCATTTTAATGCACTACATCCGTATACTATAGCATTGTGTCTTTGAGAGGTGCACATATTTATTACCCCGTTGGATTTAGAAGCTTAGGTGACGACAAAACTCGGAACATGAGACGAAGACGAAATTGTCGACGAAACGAGGGAAAAAAGATCGGGAGAGATGAAATAACTTTGCATTCCTATTACGAAATGTTCCTGATGCCCCACAGAACTATGAAGGGAGAGAACAATGCTTGTTAGATTTAAACATCCCGTTAGGAAACCGAATAGAAAATCCTTGTTTATAAGTAAGGAAAAGCAGTTCATCTCCTGCCGGGCAAATTGTATCGTATAACCTTGGATTCATAAGGACATAAAAACTGCACTGCAAATGTTATTTGCAGGTTTCAACTTAAAAGATTAACTCCTAATTTCAGTGTCATACTTGGACGATTGGCATGTCTTCAAGGCTAATTTAGCATCCCAGATCTACTCACACCCTCACTTTCCCCTGTCTATGCATTTAAAACCTATCCTTACTCCCCCAATGTGTATTTCTCCCACATCTAGACTGCTATGCCTATGACAAACACCGATTCGTCATAAGTGATTAACAGTTTGGCTAATTCAACTTGCCAAATAAGCCCAACAACTATCTAGTTGACCTTTTTGTTCAACTGACCGACTCAGCTAAACGAGAAATCTTTGTTTGGATTCTAAAAGTGGTACAGTACTACCTAGAAATACCTAAGCGACGAAATAAATCTAAAAAGAGAAAAAAAAATAAACGAGAAAAACCTTTTTGACTCGATGACCAATTTTAAGTTTGCTTCCTTAACTACTACTACTACAACTACTACTACTACTACTACTACTACTACTACTCAGATCTCTTTTTTAGAGTCCGAGTGAAATCATTTATCCGTATTGATATTTTACGTTGAGATACGTATGCATCGAAATGCACGTATAATTTTTATCACCAGTTTAAATGTTTTTTTCTCACGAAGTCTTTAACAACAAATTGTTTTTTTCCTATCTAAGCTGAAGGGAAATTAAACCAGTCACCAAACATATCTAACTTGGTACTCAGAATTCCTGTTGATGCACTCACAAAACCAGGGACTACGTACATATTATTCACATAAGTGCATGCGCACGTTTGAACCCTTTGCTGGCTTTTAAATACTTTAATTTTCCTTAGTGCTTAACAGAAAAAGGCATCCTTGAACGAGATAGCGATTAGCGATGAAAGTAAGGTTTCTATTGGGAATTCGAAATAAAAAATGAATAAAAAGGCTAGATGTACAGCAGTTTCCAACTTTTCAAATTGAATAGGAAATAAGTTATTCTCAGCAGCGGATGGGCTTAAGGATTAGTCATAAATAGCAAGAGCCCGATTTAACTGTTACTGCACAATTCTGAAGCGAACAACTGGCTTGTTGAAATGTCAATTCGCAAAAGAAAAACTTTTTTTTTTTCTGGGTAAGAAATTTGACCAGTTGTTCTGTTGCCAGAGAGCAGTCCGTCCGCACACTATAAATCTAATGAAGAAAATAATCAAAATTCCCAGATGGAAACGAACAGAGAAATGTAGTGCAAAGTACAGACCAACCCTTTCAAAATATCACTACTTTCACTTCATGCAACACTTTCGGTTTCGCCAGCAGTTCCAACAAGATATTTAAGAGAGAAAGAAAAACTTCAAAGGAATAATCTAATTAAAGCAGGGAGCGTTTTTTTAAATGATTTAATACTCAATATAGCTGGCAGTTGGCGTAAAGATAAAAATTTTAAAGAAAGACTTTGATGATTGAATGATGATGCTATAATTTTTTTTATGAATAAAAGTTTTTGTTGATGTTGGAAAACGCAAAAAAGATTATGTACCGATCAAATACAAAAATTTTTTCATTGCAATATTTGTGTATATTTATGTGTATGGTGTTTGCATGCAAGTGCATTTGTAATATATATATATATATATATATATATATATATATATATATATATATATATATATATATATATATATATATATGTGTGTGTGTGTGTGTGTGTGTGTGTGAGTGAGTGAGTGAGTGAGTGAGTGATTCTATTTAAATATCTATTTTTATATCTGTTTATATGCATATATGTGTGTATGTCTATTTCTGTGTGAATTTGTGCAAGAATGTCAGAATGTGTGCAACAGAGTACTGTATTGACAACATATACGCCTGAGGAAAATACATGCCTCTCAAATCATATTGTGATATTTTTGCTGGAATCGAAAATTTTGAATTCTCTCCACAGGTGTCATACGTGATCGAATTCCCACGATCATGTCCTTAAAATAAAAACGCATTAACTTTGAGAAATTGCTGAATAGGTTTATCAAGATTTATTATAGAATTTAACAAAAGTGTTTTCCAAATCAAAATTTTGAGCCCAATGATTGACTCTTTCCATAAAATATTCATTGCTTCTATACATCAACAATTGATATCATTATTGAATTTTTTATTCAGTAATGCCTGGAAAAAATAATCGTGGATATTCATCATATATATAAACTCTATTTCTGTATATAAATACACACACATATACACATTATATATATATATATATATATATATATATATATATATATATATATATCAAATTGAAACTGATAAGGTTATCCTATTTTAGTTAATGAAATTTGGAAATTCATATCTGTGGAAAAATACAGGAATATATATTTGTCATTTGCATTTTAAATGAAATTTGAAATAAATGGTAATGAGTGATAAGTTCTTGGAGAGATGCATATTCCTACAGAAATACACTACATGCAGACAAATATAGATTCGTATATACATGTTTATCATTATCTACCATATCTATGCGCATATGTGCATTGTTTCATTGAAGCTTCACTCATGATTCATGCATACATATTAGCAATCCCTTATATGCAATGTTATATACAATATATAAGCAAACAGAAATACCATGTATACGCTGGGTCATTACGTCCGTAGCCTGAGAATTGAATGCATGAAATGTGATCTGAAATTCTAATCGTATAATGTTCGATCTATGGGATCAATGGAGAAATATTGAGAATAGAGTATTAACAAAAAATGAGATCACATCGAAAAATAAATACTTACTGTACAAAATAGATGCTTTTCCCAATATTGGGCTGCAAACATATTGATGTACAAACACACACACACAAACACACTTACTCACAAACACACACACACACACATCTCTCTCTCTCTCTCTATATATATATATATATATATATATATATATGTTTTAGTGCAGTAGCATAAATACCCAAATATATACACAAGTATAATTATACAAAGACAAATGGATACAAATATATTCACATGCAACACAAACACGTGCTTGCACACAGATACACAAACACACACACACACACATATATATCCACACGCACACACATATATATATTCGTATATATTTGCGTATATATGTTGAAACATATGTTTATATTTTTTACCTTCAGATTTTTTTCGAGATAACTAAGTGAATTGTAAAACTTGACGAAACAGTTTGTTTTCAACACTGACAGACTAGGAACTTACACAGAAATTCATTCAATCACGTAGAAAGAAATGGAAACTTGAAAAATACGAAAGAAATCATCGGAAGCTCTCATATAATGTACTTTAACTTGTCCTCCCGAATTATGTTCGTTTTTTTTCAACACATATTGGTTTTACTGTCTTGACTCCATGTTGCGATACGCAATACAGATCGCCATTGGCTGAACTCCCACCGAATAATTATTAGAGAGACTTCCGTTTCCCGTTGGAGGAAGTTCATTTCTCATTCGAGTTGGACTCAAAACCTTCCATATTTCTGTCAGTTGTGCAAATATGTAAATATTTGTCCGTACAGAACTCTCAATTTCTAATCGTGGCCGTTGCGTGCAGGAGGAATATTATCCAGTGAGAAAAGAAGACGTTTTTCCGTTGAAGGTTTACTTCTATGGTATAAATGATATTTTTGAAAGTTGGAAATCATTATGAACACATCATTAACATCTGGACCCAAACAAAAATCATAGCCCATCTGTTATTTAAAGGTTGGAAACGACAAAACGTATCAGTTTCTGTAAAGATAGCCAAAGTCGTTTTTATTGTCTAAACCGTGAGTCTTTCAAGCGTTCTCAAATAAAGACATCCATAGGACACGAGTATAGATCCATACGGCAGCGTATGTACTTAATCTATTTGTAAAGTATTTTTTTTAAATTTCAGAACTTTTAACGCAATTAACTGAAATAATTGCTATATATAATATAGTACATACAAATCTCTTCTTTTTATCCATCTCTCTATCTTCATTAGCTTCTGTTATAGATGTAAGGTCCACTACTGTGGAAACTGCTTCAAGAGGTTGGATGATTCTGCGCAGTTCTGTGATCTCTCCATGTGATATTGAGCACGGTTCTATCATGTGCACGTTGAATGCTTCTCTCTTTGAGGGTTGAACTCTTTTGCTCTTTTCCTTCCATTCGTCTAGCATTACTTGGAGATGGTGGAGGTTTTTGCAAATAGGACGATGTCGTCAGCAAATCTAATCTGTGATCAGTCTAGACAAGCTGTGAAGAGTGTGGGTGAGTTGGTATTACCTTGCATTACTCCCATTTCGAACCGAAAAGATTTGGAGTCTTTGTATAATCTGATAATGGACTGCTGTGTCGGTATATATGTTGCAATGCCGACATGTACAGGTTTTATGTCTTTTTGTATGATAACATCGATGGCCATGGGGATTTCAACTGGGACAAAAGCCTTCTTATAGTCGACAAATGCTAGAGCAAGAGGAATTTTATATTGTGTTAACTTATCTTTTAAGTTATTTACTGAATCGATCGGGTCAATGGTTGAGTAGCTTTTTCTGTGTTTGGCCTGTTCTCATGGTTGGTTTTCATCAAGTGTTTTTGTAATTTGGTAAGTGATCTCTTTAGTAAAAGGTTGATACATACAATTGGGTAGGCTTATTGGCCTGAGGTTGTTTAGATCTTTTGGGTTCCCTTTCTTATGTGATGGCAATGTTTCATACTTCTGTGACTACATTCAGTCTTAGGCATAAGTAAGATAGTATGGTGATGACTTTACGAGCGTTTTTGAGTATGTCGATGGTGATGCTATCTGGTCCAGAGACTGGATCTTTTTTCGTTCGTTTGATGGCTTGTTTCAACCCCCCCCCCATGAATTTATTTCTGGGAATTTTTCAAACTGGTTATTCGTAAGTTGTATATCCAGTTTGTTGTCTTGTGTCCTTAGTTAGGAAAGCTAGATTTTTAGTAGGATTCTTGAGCGCGCTCGACGATTCGGTCTTAGTAAGGTAGCTGTTTTTTTTTAATTCACTAGTTATTTACATTTTTTCTGTACTTAGAGCATTTTAATAGTTTTAAAGCCGTAACCTTTTTCAAGAATGCTTTTGATGACTGCTATTGTGTATCTTCTTTTAGTTTCTCTTTGTCTCTTTTGAATGGTTTTGTTTACCTAGGTTGCTTCAGTCTTTTCTCTTGTTGTTGTCGGCGACTTGATATTTCTGCGTTTTCCGTGTCATTTTTGGTTTCCGCCCGGAGTGATGGTTACTGATGGTTTGATTGCTTTTTGGCTTAAACATATTGGCAGCTTCTAACACTGAAGTCGTTAATTCGTTGCCGAGCGTGTTGATGTTTTCTTCTGATTCGATGAGAAGTTCATACCTATTTTTCTGTTAGGTTCACGTTGCAGTAATTCCTGAGAAAAAGCATGAAGCCTTATCTCCTTTCGCTCCATCCAATCACCGAATATTTTGGGAAATATTGTGGTGTTTGAAGTAAAAAAGAAGACACACATACGCACACTTATATATATATATATATATATATATATATATATATATATATATGTGTGTGTGTGTGTGTGTGTGTGTGAGAGTGCGTTGGCATTTCATATATATGTTGTTTGTTTTATTCTGTACGTCTTATTCGCTTCTCGACGTTGTGCTTAGAGTTCAGACACGCCTCTGATAGACTGAACTGTTCAACGCTAAACACATCAACTTTTATTGCAATAAGCAATTAAAATTCTATTTGCCATCTGACGTTTTATGAGGTGACACTGTCTTTTAGTGGCACTTTTCTTGAATTATCACTTCCCAGCAAACATTATATACGTGAAACCTTTCACTGAGATGCATCATTATGAAATCATTTCTGATTTTCTCTTCTTCCTGTTTCTCCTACTTTATTTATACGCTTTTAAAAAAATTCAACTAATCACAATTTATGCTGAATTCTCCTGTTTTTTTTCTTTAAATTTTTGGGGGGTTTTATTACCTATAAATTTTGTAACAGCCCATTATTTTTAAGTATATATAATAAACTTGCTTGGCCATTGGCTCCATCAATCATTATATATTTCCGTTCTTTGGCAGTTCATTTTAACTATTTCTATTTTTTTTTTTTTGTATACGTTGAACTTTGTATTTCTTTCATGGTTATGCAGTTTTCTTTATTATATATTTCCTTCCCTTGGCATTTTATTTTAACTAATTTTCTTTGGTATACATTGGACTTTGTATTTCTTCCGTGGCAGTGCTGTTTTCTTTTTGTGGTCCCCCTTTCTTTGTTTTTGTTCTAACATTTTTTCTTCCCTCTTAATTTTGTTTTTTTCTATTTTTCCATTTTTTCTATCGGTTGTTATTCCTTTTACTTTCTTCCCTCCTTTCACTCTTTCATTTGACCTTTCATTTTTCCTGTGTTTGATTATTTCTTCTCACCTTCCATTCTTTTATTTGTACTGCTTTGACTGATTTCCTTCTAACTAATCTATATTTGCTCCATGATTTACCAACTTCTTTCTTTCTTTTTCTCTCCTTCTTTCTTTCTTCCCTTCTTTCTTTCTTTCCTTCTTTCTTTAGGTTACTTCTAAATCTCATCTGAACGCATCTTTTTTTTGAAAAGTTTTTTCCTCATCTGTTTTTTTTAAATAATCATTTTATCGTCTTCTTGTTTTCTTTATCTCTATCAAAAATCCAATGAGACATCGGAAATACTTTAAAACAATTTTTCAAGCTGGCTTCAAGCCATTATTTTGATTTCCGTGAACATTATTCCAGGAAATTCCATTCAAATCTGGCAGTGAACCAATTACATACAGGATTCATGGATATATAATAAGCTTAGTTTAGTTTGGCACAAGCCCGAATAGGAAATGCCCATTAGGTAGGTGTTCTTGCGCAAATTTGCTGTATAGGTTGGACCTATTTGCATTGAAAATCAGTATCAGAAGTCCTAAATTTTTGCTCGTATTTGAACTCTGACCGATGGCATCAGTGAGTAATACGAAACGATGTCAGTCAAAAATAAGCCTTATAAGCTGTTTTTTTCTGATAAGCTAAATCCCTGATACTACTAGAGTGAAAACAATAACAAATATGGCAATAAGAGATCTGGGAAAATAAGGATCAGTTAAGGAGTTAGATTTGATATTGATCGGGAAGTGCAACTGGTATGAATGGCCCGACTCCCCAAGGCACAGGAGATATGAGTTCGAGTCTAAACGAGAACCCATCTTTCTAATTCCGATCTGTGCTGTAGACGAACAGCCAGAGCGGTTTCAATGACAAGCAACTGATATAAAAATGGAAGAAAATTGATAAAGCTAACCATGCATACATATATGATGTTGGGGTCAGGTTCGGACGGTGAGTGGATGAGCAACCAAGATAAGGAATTTAAGAATCAATCAAATCCCTTCTATCTTTATGTCATGATTTTCAAGGGTCATGGATATAAAACAAGAAATATTTCTCATAAATATTTTCATGAATTAATAAAAAGAATCAACAGCAAGGCGACGCTTAATTCCAATCTTTCAATATAAAATAATCCCATGAAAGATTGCACAAAAATTGATTAATATTGAATGGCTGAGGGGAGAGGCTTGAGAGAAAATGATACGTGGTCATTCCTTTCCAACAGGAAGGATTGGCCACGAATCACGTTGGCTGTCCGGAAAGTATCAAACTAGTTCTTATAACGAAAAATAGCCTACTGAGGGTTGGAGCGTCTCAGTCTCTTTTAAAGTGTCCCCCTTGGAGCCCAAGGCATGTCCATTTTAGTAAGTTCTTTTATATGCTTCGTAGCGATCAAAACGAATTCTGCAATAAAAAAAATTACAGGTCCTTGAGACAAATCGTGATTGCACAAAGCTGCACAAGATAATCTGTTTCTTTGAATAATGCTCAAACGACTTTTGCCTGGAAAGTATCCATCCATTCATTATTAACGTAAAAAATAGCCAACAGTGCCTTAATAACTTTCCAAGTGATTCTTTTGGTGCCTAACACGCTCAGCACCCCTTTAGATGCCTCGTCGCGTTCGAATAAATCTTGTCCACTTTGAAATCTCTTTGGAGAAGTCGCAAAGAAGAAAATGTGTACTCTACATGGGTTGACAGGCGTGGTTGTTGCAATGTATTAACAAAACTTCTGCGCTAAACGTGAACAATCTATCCCCTCGTTTATTGTGGATGTAACCGTCGCATAGTAAACTAACTCACTCAATGGAGTCTCACTGCCAACCGATTAATCCCGAGAGAGATTGTTTCGTTATGCATGCACAGTAACGCCCCCTCCTGATTGGTTACCCAATCATAATAAGGCTTTCAGGACAAGTCTCATATACTGCTGAATTTCGATTTGGCCGAAAACAATAACCAGTCAGCAGATATTTGTAGTAGCAACAAACTCACAATAAAAACAACCTGAAGTAGGAACTAAAAAAACAGGTTTCCATGCACGTATATTCTTCTTTTTATTTTATTTTATAAAGCTATGTACACATACAGTCCAAGTTCATTCATAAGGATTAAACTTATTTTCAAAATCCTGTCGAAGTTGGTGTTCTCTTTGTCCCTCCCTGTAACAACAAGAACAATAATAAGGATAGGTAACAATCTTCACCTGATTCGGGGTTGAGAGTTCGTTAAACTCACGTTTAACAAAACTGATATGTAAAATTAACATTTCCCTACCGTAATTTTAAATCATGACCGAATAATTGGTCGGTGCCCCTCTTATCGACTGAGCTAAAATGACAAGTCTCATATACCTATCATTTATTCTTTATCAACACAATTCAAAAGTTGTATTTTCAGTAGGAATACTAGTAGAAGAGTTTGACCCTGCAGCAGCCAAAATTGTAATTGCAGTTATGGTTTGAAAGACAAGCATGTTAACCAGTGCTCACGGGTGAGGTTCGAATATAACACTTATCTGTCTATCTTGGCTACTGACTGCTGTAAATCAGTTTTGATAGGATCAACGTTTATACGCATAAAAATATCACTTCTCGAATATATTTTCAGCTAGAGGTCATTAAGTGTGTAAAGAACAATTAGACAATAATCAGCAATAACTGAAGCGTAGAATAAGTCAGTGAACCGACCTCTCACTGTTTTTGCTACAGTACAGACATATTCATATGCATTTGAGGTATAAAAGTACTTTACTACGTTCCAAGACTACAAAGTATACTAACATGGGTAAATGAATTACCAACAACTCACCCTCTATTCGACAGAATTATTCACGAGAGGAAATTCGTTTAGATGTATTTTATGTTTTTTTTAAAATTCGAGCATTAATTAGTTTTGAGTTAAAATGTATGCCTGACGATATATAACAGATTATTACGGAAGCACGCATGAAATTCGAGCTGAATTCATAAAGAAATTAACTGATTTGCTTTGGTTTTGTTGAACACTTTAGAATATTAATTTCGCGAATGAGTGCACTTTGCAAGATCTTCTGCGATCGATAAATGGATTTCTTTTGTCTTTTAAAAACAGAAAACCATGGCATACAGCCAAATCCCTTCTCGATGTAACCAACGAGGAAAACTGAAATTCTGCAACGATTTTGAAGGACAGCATTTCCAGACAAAAGTCATCTGAAACGATTAAATGCAACAAGAATTAACTTTCTTTTTTTCCTGTTTTTATTTGTCAGCAGTTTTCAAGAAAAGAAAAATAAAACAATCTTGGACTTACACATTACCGGCATTGGACAACGAACCGTATCCTCCAAAATAGAGAGGTTACTTTTTGAGTCTTGGAACGCTGAAAACCTTTCCCCGTATAAATTAAAGGTTTATTGCCCCTTCACTATATGCCATTTGGAATGGAAATAGAACCTGTAATAATGTAAGTATTTTGTAAATTCGAAGGGGATGTAAATCAAATTTTTGAAAGCAGAGATACCTGTATATACTTTACTTGACAGAAATTGTATAACTCAAATCTTGCCAACACCAACCTTGACTTGGCAATTTAAAATCAATAGATGTTATCACTATATGAATCTGTGAATTCCCTTTCGCAGCAGATGGACGTTCCCTGACACAAAGCCAAGATTATCCAGGAACATTCTATGCATATGAGCGTGAAATATATTTCCGGAAATGGCTTCCGCCTGTAAAATAGGGTCCTGTAGCGAATCTGCATGGTTGCAATGAAAAAGGGATAATTGGATTTGGAACATTCCAACGTGCAGCAAGGGTTGGGGACGTTTGGGTTTCCATGGTTTGACCCACTCGTGGAACCATTCCAATATCTTGTTTAATCTGACTATTTCATTTTGATATAGCGAAACGATATGCCTTTTTAATGATAGACAGGACAAGCAAGAGAAATCCATCTCAGTTTCTCATCTCTTTAGATTGCTTATACAAGTTTGGCTGCATTTACATTTGTCACAATCTATTTGTACTTGGGTATATGTAACTATCATTCTGCGCTTTTGGGACAGTTTAATGGCAGAGATGATTGGTGCAGAGGTCGATGCACGATCCTAAGTAAAGGTTACGAATTCAAATGTTGATATGCAAGGCACGAAAGTCTTGTATTTGGAAGATTGGTGCAACTGAAACTCCCTACCGTTATTGCAGTTATTACACTCATGTACCAGTGAAACATGTTGAGTGCACTTTCCGTGCAAAGCAGTTTTTCCAGAAAGAAATGTTTTAAACCAAAACAGACTTTTCATGAATTTCCCCCTTGAAAACATTCAAGTTCAATACGAGTAGCCTTCAAAAATCTAAAACTATCTTAGAATTTTTTTAATCATTGACTCCATCAAGCTTTGAAAATAAATATTCACAGAGGTCACAACTTTTTCAATACTTACTCGATATCGACAAAAAACCTACCGTCTTTTGACTTCGCTCGTAAGAAGAATCAGTGTCTTCATTGCTTGATTTGTATCTTACTCAATTCAAACCTTGCTCAAATCTGACCACAGCGAAATTTCTTAAGATACCCATTAGTCAAACCAATTCTTTTAATATTTAAACAAATTTGCTGACAAATTGTTTGTTCAGCAGAAGCAAAAAAATTCAAGTTTATGATTATAATTCGCTTTCTCTCAAATCAGAATATAATCTATTACGTAAATCGAAGAGAATTGAAAAAATTATTTTACAAATATATATTTAGAACTCAAAAATATGTGAATACATCAAAATATGTATGTAAGAGCATGGTGGACAACAGGGGTTCGTGTCCTGTTGAAAACATATTGCATTTCAATATACGCATTGCATATAAAATCTATTCAAATGGAAAAAATGTTACCGAAATGGCTGATACAATCGAATTTCCTACGGTCTTTTCGCCACTTGAGCATTGAAAGATTACTAAAACTAGATTAAATACTCACCCAAACGGGTGGAATAAATTGCTGTTCGAAAAAGGAATACAAAGATAGATAAATGAAAATCAGATAGCGTTTAATTTCATTTGTTTTTGAAATTGATTTAATATCACTTCTTCCACTTCTAGAAAAAAAAGGGAGCCAATGTTAAAAAAGTGAAGTACTTATGTAAAAAAATATGTTCGGATAATATGAGAAAGGATTGGGCTAATTTGAAAAACGAACGGGTGGGAGTTGAAAACGGGCGTCATTGCAAAGAAAAAAGTTGGACTGATCTCCAAAAAAGAGGTGGAACTTATGTAAAGAAAGAAGGGATTTGATGTTAAAAAATGGTAAAATGAGAAAAGGTATAATGTTAAATATTGAGTGTATTGTTAAGGGGAAGGATAGTAATATAAAAAAGGGAATAGTGGACTATTGTTGAAAAGTGGGGCTGGGGATAATGTTGGGAATTAGGCAGAGAGTGAAAAAAGACTGTTGGGGCTTGATGTTAAAAAGCAAGAGGGCTAGATGAAGGGTGAGGAATTAGCACTTTATTTTGAGCTCCCAACCCCCCACCAAAGGGAGTAAACGTTCCCTCTCGATTTTGACTCCTGAAATGAGAGAGGTTTCACCAAGTCATCTTGAAAATTTACACTTGATTCGGACTTTTAAAAATTAAAATGAAAGATGGTGACGATGGTTTAATCTTCTTCCCTTTTGGAATGTTCGATTTCAACCTGATTTTGACCAGTAAAAGTTACGAAAAAATCTCACATTGAAAAAATACAAATTGACCCCTAAAAGTAAAAAGAAAAAAATCCCATGTGATTTTCAGCTCTAAATAGGAAAAATCCCCCTGTGATTTCCAGCCCTAAATATGAAAAAAAGAAAACTTGCATTTTGACAGCTAAAGTGGAAAAAATAAGCTCTCAATTAGGACTACTGGAGAGGCAGAAACATCTTTCCCTCGATTCTAATCTCTAAAAGCAAACGAAATTTCCCTGTATCCGTTTTCGATCGCTAAATGTAAAGATAGAATTCACTCTGATTTCGATCAATAAAAATGGAGGAAAGTCTTCCCCACAATTCTGACGCTTAAGAGTGAAAAGAAACCTCCCCCTAATTCTTGGCGCCTAAAAGCGGAAAGAAATCAACCCCCTTTTCATTCCTTAAAGTGAAAAAATTATTCCCTTTAATTATGACCACTAAAAATGAAAAAAAAAAACTTTCTCCCGTCAACTTTGACCCCAAAAAGTGAAGGAAAATCCCCTCAATTTAGACACCCAAAAATGAAAAAATACTCCAATGTTGACCTTTGAGAATAAAGAAATCTGCCCCAATTTGGACTGCTGAAATTTCAAAAAATCCTCCTTGATTTCGACGCCTGGAAGTAGAAAAAAAATAATCTTCTTAATCTTGTTCACTATGAGGGAAAAAACTCCTTCTCCAATGTGGACACCTGAAGAAGAATCACATCATAATGTAAAAAGAATGACCACCCCAAAATCGAGGACGATTTTATTTTCTACTTTCAGAGATCAATGTTTCCCCCTTTCAAGAGTTAAAATTGTGTATGTGTGTGTGTGTTGGGGGGTTATTTACCAAATTTAATGGGCCAAAATCAAAGAAAATGCTCTTTTACATGTAAGGTTTGAAATCACAGGAAGTGTTTCTTTACTTTTAGATTTCAAAATCGGGGAAAATTTATTTCTCTACTTTTAGGTGTTCAAATTGAGACCTTATTGAATTTCTCGAGAGGGAATTTTTTTCGTCTTTAGGGAATGTTTTGAAACCTTTGAAATCAAAGTTGGAGGACTTTTCCTTCACTTTTAAGGGTCCAATGTACAGGAAGATTTTTTCCACTTCCAGGGGTTGAAATCCAAAGGAATTAATTTTCTCACTTTTTAACAGCCAGAACGTTCCCTTACGATTGTGACAATTTTTTCCTGATTTCTAGGGGTCAAAGTAGAGAGGGGACGTTCATTTCCATTTTATGCGGTCAAATTAAAGCGGAAACTCTTCCCACTTTTTCATGTTACCCCCACTTTCAACATAAACTCGAATTCCTTCTTTTTATACTCTGCCCAATTTTGGGCATTATCCTCTATTTTTAACATTTATTCTCTTTTTCTTCACATTACTCCCCTGTCTCTTATCATTACGCCCCAATTCATTAGACTGTCTTGTCATGAAATGGCTTTTCCTATATTAAAAACAAGAACGTTAACCGATGTTACTTTCTCTAAGTTTGTGTGGATCAAGATTTCCTGGATTTTCAAAACATTATGAACAATATACTAAAGATTTTGTGTATTTGTGCAAGTTTACGAACTTGTATTCGGCGGCACCTGTGGTTGTCTGCAGTTGGTTTTATCTCTATTCGGGGCGAGGTAATGGGAATTCTAAGCCGTAGTTGGTTGAATCATTATTGTTAATATTGGTTAACACACTCCAGTACTGAAACCTGTAATAATTTACATCCTTTATTTCCGTAATCATCTCTGATAAAACTGATTTAATCTAATTTCGAATCATGTAAATCTTCCGTAGTCATTTATCTGCCTGCATACATTCTCGACGGCCCGTTACATTTACAATAGCAAAAGAGTTTTATTACCCTGAATGTTAATTTCTCGCATGAGGCTGGATACTTGTTATATGTTTGTTCCTTTCTTTCTATTTTAGATGCATTAGCATCCATAGCAGCGATTACTATTCCAGACTGACAATCTCACTAGTCGATATAACAAACACCTCATATCATCCCCTCGAAGCATTACCTGCCACTCCTATGAGAGAGAAATGCTTGTATTTGGTGTCGCTTGAGTGAATCTATTATTACGCCATCAGAACATTGGAGATAAACATGATATCAATTTGATAAAAGACATCCACGCATTGGTAATTCATATACTTAGCTTTATTCTAATTGTCAAATACGTAATCATCTTCAGTACAATTGCCTTTGCCGACTAACATACCGAACCCCACCCCCCAAAAATGCCGATTTAAGTCATTTAGAGCGGGACATGGCTTCTTTTTGGTGCATTCAGTCCCCCCACTGACTGACTGGCATACCGAAACAGTTTTTAAAGAAAGCGGCTCTTAGAGGAAAGGACTGTTAGATGAAGGTGTTTCCTGAGTAAAAGGCTTTTAGAGGTTGGAGTTTTGAATGAGATGGGCTTCTAAAAGGAGATTTCAAAGGCACCGAAATTGAGCTAGCGCATCGATCGTAGGACTTCCATGCTTTGTAAATATAAGGATAAAAGAAATAAATATTGGACCTTCAGGACACACAACCAATAATCTAACTCTGAATAAATCTCACAAAGAGTGAATTTGCATTTCCATTACACAACATCGATCATTATTCCTGTCAGTGCCACAGCTTTATTCTCCATTACACGGCACAGTCATCAGGTTAACTACCTTTCCTCGCACACCTGATAAGCCCTACTTTGCTCTTCTTCAATTTCAACTAATATGATGGCAACGGGCAACTGAGAAAGGGTGGACATTTTCGGAACACGGTTCGATTTATTGCTGGAATTAGATCTTAACACATTAAGGTTTCGTTCTGAAACTGACACCAGTATAACAACCGAGCTGGTCAGAGGTCAAGAGTCAAGAAACAATTGCTTCGGCCAGTAGAGTAACTGAACGTGGGCGAATGGCCATTATTATTCTGCAAGTAATAAAGGCCATTTGGGATGGAGGAAAAAGTTGGATGAGAGAGGAGGCGGAAGGTCTAAAAGCAATATCGGAACACGATTGAGTAATAACTGTTCTTACATAGGCAAGACTTATCTCATCGATGACCTCACATAAATCTACTCTCACACTCAAAGTCACATGTACGCACACATACACACATGAAATTTCAGAGATATTCACACGATTACAAACATATACATTCACTCACATACTCACACTTATATATATACAAACTAACACATACTCACGAACAGTAACACAGTTGAACGTAATGGTATATTTTTCCATATAAGATCTCTCACGATATATACACTAAGATAGATAAACATACACACAAGCGCTCACTCACTGACAGGCAGACAAACATATACGCATACACACACACACACACACACACACACACACATATATATATATATATATATATATATATATATGTATATGTACATAAAAGAGGGTGTATCAATAAGTTGGTAACCTGACTCACATCTGAATTTTCTGTTGTATAATATTCGTCCAATGTACCGAATTTTCACCAATAAATCAAATGTAATGATAGGGAACGACAATATGTTGCAAAATGAGTAATCGTTGTGCAAGATAAATGTTTCCCCTCATTAGGCTATCGACTTATTGATGTACCTACCACTCCATTTATTATATGTAACAACTGACTCTGTTTGTCACTGCGCCTTCCTCCTCAAAAATGAATGCAGCTCATCTTAGTTTTGCATGCACACTCAGTGGAAATAGTGGAATGTTTTCAATGTAAAACGTTTTTAGAGAATTTTCAAGTGTTTCAGAGGGGGTTCAATGTAACTATGATACTAAAATGAACCTTTACTTTCTGTTCAGTAGGTATACATACTAGTAGGAATCTTACACAAAACAAAAAATGAAAAATATATCATTGACACTAAGTAAATCATAACAGAAAAATCTTCTGATGCCTAAAACAAAAGATGTGGTTTAATCCTTTAGTTCGACACAGCTTCTTGATACAGAGCATTAGTACTCCTCTCATTTGGTGCGTGCGCAAAAAAGTTGTTGTTTTCAGAATATTTGTTTGAAAGCCTTTCTAAGAGTAAGAATCATGCTTGACTTCACGCGGAGGGATCACAAGACAGCACAATATAATAGGGGAGTCCGAGACACCCTGGAATCCTTTAGAAAACTCAATTGGCAATGGGTTAGTTATGTAGCAAGAACGGCAGAATACATCAAGACTTGAAAGATGGATCTCCAGAGTAAGCAAAATTTTTAGAATGTCATAGGACATACAGCCCTGCACCTTGAGCAGCTGCTGGATCTTTACCATAGTCTTGGGTATAAAGTGACTTTTTTTGGCCCAATGCAACTTACTCCCTTCTAATATAAAATGATATTAATGGGAAATACTATTATGAATAATGTAAATATATACATAACATTGTAACGAATAACTATCGAAAATATCGATGAATATCGACGAGTAAAGTGTACAAAAATGAATTTCGAGACTTAGTGTAGAACTTAATTTTGATTTGAATACTACTTTAAATCAAATTATCTCATGACTTAGACTTATTAAAAAGACCTTTCAGCGATTTTCGGGGCAATGAAAGTAACTTAGTGGCGTCAATCTCCGGTAAAATGTGACAGATGGCATTGGTTCGCATGGTATCAGCAGCAGAGATTAATCCCAGTCCTGACCTTATGGATGCCATTCCCGAGAGAGGTGGAAAGCACAAACTACCTTAACCGGAATTTGAACTTGGTTTCACGATTCCATTTTCTATACAAGAAACTGTTAAGCCAGCTCAGCCCCTTCTAAGAACTGGTTATGGCATGGGTATTTCGGCTTTGGGGTAGGAGCGGCCTTATTTTCAATACATTCATCCATTGACATCAAACGTAAATAAGTCGTTGATTGATACGTAATAAAGATTCTTCACGCTGTAGGGTTAACGTAGGTATGGTAGATGTACGCAGCATAAATCATACCGCAGACAGGTATGTGAGAATAAGCTTACTAATGTATAGATGAGGATATTGTTTTACTCCATTTGGTGTTTAAATTTAATGATATAAGTTTTAACTCGTAAAATCGTCCTTTATAGCCGATAGCCACGGAAGGAACAAATACAAAAGAATTACAATTTCACGAATTACTTTCCATTAGAGGAAAAATCTTATCAAACATTTGTTAAGATCGATTTCTGAGATTTGAAATGTTCTCGTTATAAAAATTGCTTTGGGTAATATATGCATATCTGGTTCCGTGATTTTGTCTGCAGTTTTCTTTTCTTTCTCGTATTTATATGATTATTTTTTTCAGTTTTATAATAATGAATGAAAATACAGATACTTATTCTCAAAGAAACATGTAAACTTACATTCATACGCAGTATGTTCGGAAAGTATCCGGCTTTTCAATATCAACAGGTAGAATATTCCACCCATGACTGCGGCTCGGAAGTGCCTGTAAAAAGTGATTTCCCGCCTTGGAACCAAACATGCTCATCTGAGCATCCATTTCACTTCTCAAAACAGTATGGAAAGCTATCTTTCACGATTACCATCAGCTGTCGCGTTGCGTTCTCCTTAATCTCGTCTGGGTTTTGAAATCTATTTCAATCTATTCCAATCTATTCCAACATTCAAATATCCAAAACTTTTGATAAGCTAAATTTAGACTGCAGGTGGGCTGACATTTCCTACGGGATGCTAGTTTTAGCCAAAAAGCCTAGTCGGGGATGTGAACAGTCTTTTCGGACAAGCATTGCAAATACTAGTCACACTGTAAAAAAGTTTACTCAATGTCATTTCAATGCAGACTAAGTGAGCCCATGGGAGAGTGACTTCAGGCATGCACAGTATGATTTTCTCAGAATGTCTGTTAAGTTACATTAAGGCCAAGTTATTGGTTCTCGAAGTATCTAAAATGGCTGCATAGTATTCCCATATGCGATTGAGTTAAAAAATACCATAAAGCAAATATCAATAGAACATTATCATACATTTTCTAGCCATTTTCTAGCGGTGCAAATGTGGCAAAGTTGTAACCATCACGTGAAACAATAACATCAAACTGAGTTTGAATTTCGCCATTGGCTTTCTATGCTTACCATTGAAAATACCCTTGGGAAAAGCTTGGATGCACTTTTGTCTGTTCTCAGTCGCATAGCTCGATATCTGGAGAGATATTTTGTCATTGGCATGTCATCATGGTTGACTTAAAACGAAATGGGCGAAGGGGCATTTACTTGAATCACTTTCCCCTAACCTCCTCATTAGTCTGGGCAGTCTGAACAAAAAGCAGTGACTTCAGTAGTCAACATTGATAGTAAGATAAAAGGAATGTAAGTATATATTTATTTATAGGCTTTTCGTATCCACCTATTCTAATATATATTAATCGAGAAGTGAGTTCATAGACATTTTCCGACCTCAGAGAAATCAGCTATGAAGAGATATATTGGAAAACAATGATTTGTGAGACCAGATCACCTTGCAGTGATTTATAAAAAGTTTTGAATGCGAACAATTTACGAGCAAAAGTAGAGAAAAACTAACTGCATTATGTAACGAAACTCTGACATATATTTTAATTGTACACATCTCCTGATTCTAGTCAGTGGATTAACTGCTGGATACATTAGTATCTCAACCCCAAAAGCACATCATCATAATTATCCCTCCAGCATCCGTTGTTGGATAAAGACATCCCTCAAGATTCAGGAGACTTCTCTATGGTGGGCGTCACAAACCCAGTACTTTCTGAATTTATCTAACTCGTTGCATCATCTTATTTTCTACCGTTCACAGTTTTCTATATGATCTCTGGGGATCCACGTTGTGAGACGTAATGTTGAACGGTCGTTATGCTACATGCTAGCCCTGTGATATCTGAGTTCTCTAATGGGTTCTATAGTATTTCAGATAACTATTCCCCCTCTTACATACTATGCTGTCTTATGATCTTTCTATGTGAGGTTCGGCATGATTCTTTCTTGTGAACGTTTCAGCTCGATAGGTGACTATTAGGAGGATGCACTTCTTTCTAGGACTGGTGGTATTTTCTTGACCCTGATGATCAAGATTGATCTACCGGAAGCTTTCCACTCTGCGGTGATTCTTCGCTTGATTTCTCTTCCTTCTACATTGGTCTGCGTTTTTTTTTTAGCTATGAGTTTCCAATTCTGATTTTTATGGCTTGTCCTTCACGCACATATACACATATATTACTGTTGCTCTGTCTGTTCATACACCTGTCTCTTTATTTGCTCTACTCAATTGAAAACTTTATATTTATGTCAATCCAACTCATTATGTTGCAATTGATTCCAGTATGTTAGAATATTTCTATTTCGATCTTGCTACTAATCTGTCAGCTTCAGTCTATTCATACCTTCATACATGTAGCTGTATTCAACCCTCCACTTAATCCTATTCATACATATATACATGCTCAAGTTTTGGCGCCTACCTATGGATCAATGTTTACTGGAAAGTCTGGCACACCGTTATTACTGTGTAGTAAATTCGATTCCTATTGAATACTTAATACTTTTGCCAAATTTGGTAAATATCTAGGACTTTTACAATGGGGATGATTATCAAATTCATCTTGCAGATCGATCGTTACGTTAACCTGACTGTTACTGTCTTATGTGGGACTATGACATTCTTAACAGTATATCTCAGTATATTCATAATCAGCCAAGCATCTATCCAAGTATAGCCACATCTATTTTATATATCAATCTATTAACTGTCAATCGAAACTGTCAACATGGGTTTCTCCTATTTTATATTGGTCGCGCTAGCTACCAAGCTATGAATGTGGGTATCGTGCTCTGTGCCTCACCCCAATTGAGGTACAGAGCTAAGATTTCTAACATTTGATCCTTATTATGTCAACATAAACATTTCTCTAAATTCCACGCTAAATAGGTTCTCAGAGATGGGTCAATTCACAATGTAAGTGTATGCTACATCGACCACTTAATTTATGTCGACAAGAGAAGTAACAAATCAACTAAGGACCACTTTTCCCAAATTGATCACCCAACACAGCATGCTGCCAAAAGCGTTGATCACGTGACGGTTTCTAAACAAAGTCTATCCATTTATCTATCTATATATTCAATTAGTACCACAGCCATTTATCTCAAAATTCAGACCCATAAATAAAGTGGTCAGTAGTCAGACAGTTAATAGAATTGTTTGCAATAAATATAAGGCCATGTTACTATCTTTTGTTCAATGGTCAAGAGACAAAATATTGGATTGTTTAGAATCAGATGAAATTTATTTTCCTCAGTCTAAGAATAAGTTAGGTTCATTTCACCCAGTCTATTCGGATCAATCAAACATAATCGGAGAACGTTTACTGCAGACTAATAAACTTGGGTGTGATCCTGTCAGAATATCATTGCTTTGACAAATTTTATTTTTGTGCAAATTTCTTACGTTTTCTCTTTCCTTTTGCTGGCTGTAACCGATTTGGTTTTCACTGACCTGCCTTATATATATATATATATATATATATATATATATATATATATATATATATATATATATATATATATATATATATACACACACTCACACACGCACACACATATGTATATATACTTATACATATATATATGTATGTATATATAGAGAGAGAGAGAGAAAGAGAGAGAGAGAGAGAGAGTAAGACAAAGATAGAGACAGTGAGAAAGAGAAAAAGAGAGACAGATAAGACATACCATATATGTGTATTTGTGTGCGTGTATACAGCCAGATTTATGATATAATCATGAAATCAAATTACAAAACAATATTTAGTTGCCATCGGCAAAGTTTGAAAATTCTGTTTTTGTTTATATGCAAGAACTCAATATATATATATATATATATATATATGCCTTGACATATAGTCACTAACGATTCGATCCACCTGTTTTTGATGATTCAGGATCCTCTTTACATGTCCTATTGTCAATAGCCTTTCAATATTCTGCAAGGCAATGTGTGTTTTGAAACAAAATTATTTTTTGAACATTTTTCTTGACTTCAGCGTGACAGCATTTTTTTGTTTTTAAGTGTCTTATTGCAAGATTCCCATTTCTAAATATTTGTTCTTCCCTTTTATTTTTCATTTGAACCTGCTTGAATATGCTGTTCCCTATTTTTTTTTTACCAACTGTTGTTTGGTAAATCTTGAATTTTGCTTTACGTACATTGTATTTTGCTGTAATTATTTATGCAGCTGTTCACTTTACAATTTTGCCGTCGGTAAATATTGTATTATTTATATTGTATTGCCTTTGTTTGGTGTATTATTCCACTTGGTTATTTTTCCTGTCTTCTTCGATGCCTCATTAATATTCCATTGCTTATGAATAATTCATACCAACCCAATCGTTTTCATTGTTGAAATTTTCCTGTCATCTAAATATTACAATGATGCTCCTTGTTCTCTATGCCTTCCCTCGTTCTTTCTTAACAGATCGTTTTCGTCCAAATAAGAGTCACGAAGGGAGATAAAAGTCAGTCTAAAAAGGGATGAATCTTTTTTCCTTTTTTTTTTTTTATAAAGATTACTACTGTGCTTGGTGATAAACACAAGACATCCCTTTACCAATCTTCTTATTTCTGGATACATGAACTTAAGCGTTCAAACTATCCATCTATCCTTGATACAGCACTTGAAATTCAAACATTGTTTTATTTGTTTATTCATTTGTGCATGCATCTGACTAATTTTACTCTCTAAGAAAAATGGGCATTTTCTTGGAAGGCTGTTTTACAGTCTCAAAACATTTTGGAAGAATTTTTTTTTGTAAAAGCTGTATTAGGACCTACAAAGTATCGCGTAATTCGTTTCCTTTGAAATTGTCCAGGTTTCTAGGTCTGGAGAATTTCATTTACTCGTACATTCATTTTTTCTACGTAATTAGTCTAAGAGAGTTTCTATGCTAGTTTCAGACACACACACCCATTCGCTGCATAAAATTGCACCTGTTATCGCTTTTTTCTTTGTTCAAATGTCGATTGAAACCAAAAAAGACTTAAGATTCCTTACTTGGGTGAACTCAGAGAATTCCTAGCAAACAGAGAAAGTCCATTTACCTCCCCTTTCCGTCCAAATTCTGACCACCTTACTTATTCAATTTAACCTCTACTGCAACCAACGTTTGGAATTTCTCTTTTCTTTAGCTGGTGTTACCTTTTATTCCATTTTTTTTTTTGTTAGTTATTTCCAGTTCAGATTCAACCGTCCATTGAAATTCCCAATTGAAATTTAAAAAAATATTTGCTAAACCAAGATTCCTTTCGATAGCGTCTTTTCATGCCTGGGGATTATTGTTGAACATAGGGTAAGAGCAAGTCGCGTCAATAAATCGTCGTTAGATCACAACCACTCGCTGGGTTAGTTGCTCTCGTACGCTTTATCAATACGACCATGAGTGATTACTATTGTTGTATTTCAAACGATTCGGTCACTTTAATTACCACTTGAGGTACATATCGTGGTGCAGTGGCTAGCAAATTCGTCTGGCTGACTAGTCAGCATGATTGATGAGTTCCATCCTCACTGATTCGTCACTACGGTTGCCTTCAGCTTGACAGTGAATAATAAATCTGAACATCGATGTGTTCAAAGCATAGCCATTACTTTTATCCGAACTATCTGCTTACTTTGCCTGACATTGTTTCGAGTTTTTCATTGGACATAAATATCAAGCTTTGGAAACAAGTAGTACAATTTTTTCATATTTATTTCAGGCACGAATGATATTATAGACTCTACTCCGTATCATCGCATTACATCAGATTATAAGAACGTCAAAGAGTTTATGACCTTTGCAATATGTCCTTTGCCCCTTGTGATTATCTGCGATAGGCTTATAATGGCAATCCGGTTGAGCTTTAGTAACGTTCACGTATATCTCGTAAATACTATCCCCGAGTCTGCGTCTCCATTATGCTCCAAAGAACTTATCTTTCCATTCCAAATAATTGCCGCACGACAGCGCCATTCACTGTACTGACATACGAGGGCGGACTCGTAAGATTTTTCTTGTTTTTTTTCTGTTCACTTTTTTGATAGCCAAAGAGGTCAACTTCGATCTCCTTCTTATTTTTTCCCTTTTTTTTTCTTCTTTTCTTTTTCTGCTGAACTTTGGAAAAGGTTCAGACTAAAAGGAAAGGTCCATCCAACGGTGGGTAGAAAATGTAACTGAAAGACTTTCACACAAAAGGAAACGTGAATTACAAACATTTGATTCTGGACGGGAATTCCTTCAGATGTTACATCAGCTAAACCAATAACATGAGTATTTACTAACGTCGGCAAAGTCAGGTACAGGGCCCTCTGTTACAAAAGTAAAACAGTACGTTACTTCCTTTGTCGTTAGTACGCATTTTTCTTGTAGTTATTATTATTATTATTATTATTATTATTATTATTATTATTATTATTATTATTATTATTATTTGGAATCTCACACCAGTTGCCTGGCGGTAACCGCTGGAGTTTGAGTGACAGCAAGTCTCCTCAAGTCTCCAGCCCTCCTCCCCTAGTAATCATAGGTGGCAGTAGTTCTGCGATTGACAGTTTCACACCGGTTGCCCAGTGGTTATCACTGAAGGCTGAGTGACAATAAGTCTCCTCAGGTCTTCAGCTAACGTCTCCTCCCTCTTTCGCATATCATGACAGAGCTACTATTCGTTGCAGTACTTATATCTCTAGCACCTTCCTCAGTATCCGTGCAGTTCCCAGTAGTGCTGTGGTCTGTACGGTCTCTATCCTCCTCCTAATCCCGATCTCCTCCAGTCTCTCCCTCAGCGTTTTGGGGACAGTTCCTAGTGCTCCCACTATGACCGGTACTACCCTGGTTTTCATGTTCCACATTTTTCTTAATTCCCTTGCTAGGTCCTGGTATTTTTCCCTTTTTTCACCCTCCTTCTTTTTTACTCTATGGTCTGCATGTACAGCAACGTCTACTATTTGGCAGGCCCTCCTTTTTTTGTCTACTATTACTAAGTCCGGCCTTCTTGCCTGGATGAGGTGATCAGTTTGGATGTCAAAGTCCCAGAGTAGTTTGTGGTTGTCATTCTCCAAGACTGCCTCTGGCTTGTGCTGATACCACTTTTCCACATGGTTGAATCCCATTTGTTTACTTAGTTCCCAGTGTATCATCGTTGCTACTCTATCGTGTCTATGCTTATACTCCTTCTGGGCGAGTTGGCTACATTCACTAGTTATGTGGTTCACCGTCTCATCTCTTTCACCGCACATGCAGCATTTGTTGTTTGTCTGTGTTCTGTCGATTTTTGCTTTTATGTAGTTTGTCCTTATGCTTTTGTTTTGGGCTGCCATGATTAGCGATTCTGTTTCTCTCTTAAGGTTCCCCTTTCGTAACCACGTCCATGATCTCTCGTCTGCTATATCTTGTATCTGTCTTTTAAACTCGCCGTACAATTTTTTTCCCTTCCCATCTTTCTTTTCTTGTTTGCTGTACTGTTCTATTGTTTTCTACTTTATTGTTTGTTGCACTATCTCTCGCGCTCTTTATGATTTCTTCACTATTTGTTTGCACATATCTATCTAGGACTGTTTTAGCTCTCTGGACGCAGTCTTCTATGCTGATGAGCCCCCTACCACCTTCTTTTCTCTTAACGTATAGTCTATCTGTATCAACCCTAGGGTGTAATGCTTTATGCATTGTCATTATTATTATTATTATTATTATTATCATTATTAGTCTCCGACTGCGAGAGTATATTGAACGAAATATAGAAAAAAGAAGTAGCTTCTAACTAGATTTGAATCTGCATTCACAACTTAGAAGCCAGTCTTCAATGGACGTCGTCCTAATCTGCCACAAATTTCTTGGTGATTGAATGAAGTACAATCTGCAATCATTGTTCCTCAGTTTTTCTTTATAGAAAGAAGATCAGGTCACGCTAAAAGAATTGCTTACTAACAAATTACCAAAGTTAAGCAACGATCGCCCTGCTCGGTATTTGTATGGCACATAGCAAGTACTGAAAGAAATGCAAGGCCAATATATCAATCCTAATTGAGTTTAGTAAACCATTAGTAATGCTATGATGCCTGTATATGAGCGTGTGTATATATGCGTGTGTATATGTGTGCGAGTGTCTACATGTAAGTGTGTGTGTATATGCCCATGTATGATCTCTCAGAAAGGGGTTGCTGACAATTAATGACAAGAAAATACTATATTTGGTCCGTGCGTAAAGATTCAGGTAGTACCAATTAGAAACAGTCCTGGGGGGGGGGATAAGTTTCTCACACACACACACACACACACACACATATATATATATATATATATATATATATATATATATATATATATATATATATCAGCTTATAAAGTTTTTAGCAATTGTAAGAATAGAAAAATACAAAAAATAGATTCATCCCGTTGTTGATAACGTTTGGTCACAGTGCTCAATATTTATCGAAGCAAATAAAACTATTGATACATAAAGTAAAATTCATGGAGATATTTACTTGATGTACTTCAACGTTTCGTGCCTAACGCACCCTCGAGCAACCGGCTCTAAAACTGCAGAAGATGCCTTAGGTACGAAATGTTGACATTGCACCGGCTAAATATCATTGTATATCTTAATCTATGTATATATCTATATCATTATGTGTGTGAATTGTATGAGTGCGTGCGTTCACATGTGCGTGTGTATCGTTTCGTCTCTAGCTTTTAATCAAAAGTCCCGATTCTTTAGACGAGAATTATTATTTATATACCTAAATATCTATTATGATTGTTTGGTCATCTAGTAATTTTGTTTTTTTGTCTACGATTTTTTCCAATGACGCCGTTAGGTCAATTCCTTCAGCTCACTGTTATTCAACGCAAATCTTTATGTTTACTACAATACAAATATTTCCCAAAAGCTTTATGATACATGAAAACCAGTTAGTTTATTATTGGGGAACTATAAATGATAAATGTCATTCTCTCTTTCTTTCCGATTCTCTCTCACTCTCTCTCTCTCTCTCTCAGTCTCCCCCCCCCGTTCTCTCTCCCCCATCTCCCGTTTGTCAATAATTCATTGTTCTTCGTCTAGAATCTAGTTGCTTTGTGTATAGACTCTGATTAGGTTTGCTGCTGTAGACATCAATCTCTGACCTCAAGAAACCAGCCGTCACGTTCAAATGAAAGCTCAGAGGTATATCGGCAATTATGGACCTTACAAGACTCACCTCTACCCAGCACTGTGCCATACCATCAAAAGTGACCATTCCGTAAAATACACTGTTATTATCACTGTATAAAAAGATATATTTTGGAGAATAGCAAAAGTGACTGAATCATATCCAGCAAACTAGGAACCTCTCATACTGGAGTGTGTACACCTCTACTAATGCAATCCTTGTTTGGGGAAGGAGGATTGTACATTTATTCCCAAACTGTAATTTTTTTTTTGTCGACTATTGCCTGCCATTCCAAAATATTTCGTTGATTTCGATGGAGAGCTCTTGAAGATATGACACGGACAGACGACTTTCGATGTATATTACGTAGTGTAGATATACAACTACAAAATAGGGGCATCTGCACAGGGATCCATTCAAAAATTAAATCACTTCTTCTGTCACCTATCGCCCACCCATTCGAAAGCCAACTTTTGGGGATATCGTGTGGACAAACACTATATTTGGAGATATTATTCGATGAGGACATCAAATAACGAGATAGTGACGGGAATTGTGCATGAATCCAACCCCATCTCAAATTAGATCTTTTCTTTTGAAGCCTATTGCCCACGCCTCCAAAAATATTCTATTGAAATTCATTTTGAGCTCTTACATATTGTGTGGACGGTCATGACCGTACATATAAATGGAAAAAATATCTTTCAATGAGAAATAACTTTTATACATCCATCGAAAAAAATTAAGCGTTTTTCCCTGCTTTATTATTCACCAATCCACAAAATTATTTTGGAATTCATTGAAAACTTTTGGACGGATGGACAGATAGACATACAGACTGTTAGGCAGACGGAAAGACCCGACTTATATCTAAAGTTATTGCCACTGTATTTTGGAGAATAGCAAATCAAATTTATATGCAAATTCATCCTTACACCATGTTTTTCTTAACTTTATCACGTACTCATTGATATCGATTATATTTATGCTAATGGTAACTTAAACTACAAAAAAGAACATTAATTCAAACTGGAATGTCTCTGTAGAGCCGATATCTTGGAAAAAAATTAAATGCTCCCTTGCACAAGTATCCTCCACTTTTCATGAGTTCATGTCATTCTACTTATTTCTTGCTTAAAAAAAGCGTTCAGCTTTCATTTCGTAGTAAGCCATTACAGAAGTAGCATTAACTTTCTTCCTTTCTTTGCTACCTGTAATCACCCTAGACTCTGACAATTCATCCCAACATAATATCATCATCGTATTTGTGTTTGGAAACCCTCAAAATATTTCTGAATACCAAATAATCGTAACTGCTTCTACATTACGCTATTTCCGATTACATTTTTTTTTCTACAGGAACGCTGTAATATATTTTACATTTTCCTTCGATGGAAACCGCAATCGTGGTAACCTCTGATATCTATCATCGATGATTATTTCAATCTCATCTTTGGCGTGTTTTTTTGTTTTTTTTAACTGTGTTCACTGTCCCATGAGCACCTACCAGTCGTAATTTTACACATTGTTCAAGTTATCCCTTCTTGCTTCGTGTCCTGCGCATGTCCATTTTTGTTGCTTATTGTTTGTATGATATCCTTTATAGTAATCAATCCTCTGACCAATGTGAACCCTTTTCTATATTTTAGAGTTATCCCTGCTCGTTTCAGGCTTTGTGTATGATTCAGTTGTTTTCCTCTTTGTTTTATTGGTTCTCATGTTTTGCTTCCTCAAGTTATAACTGGTATTAGGCATTCATTGTATATTTGACGCTTCAAACACAATTTCAAAGTGCTTTTCAATATGTCTTCATATATGCAAAACGATTACCAGGCTATCGTTATTCGTCGTTCCAATTTTGATCTCGTGGTCTTCTTCTAACTTAATCATTCGTCTTAGGTAAACGTACTCGTCAGCCTCTTATAGATCGAGGCCATATATTCTTATAGTATCATTGGGTACTTCATTGCTGAACATTACCTTTGCATTTGTTGAGTCTATCTTTAAGCCTACTACTTTTAATTTTCTTGTTTATACTTGCCAACACAATTTGTAATTTTTTCCGATGCCTTTGACGTCATGGAAACTTCATCGGCGAATCTCAAGTGGTTTAAATATTCGGTATCAATACTTATTCCCCTTTCCTCCCAGTCACTTTTCCAAAAGATGCTTTTAAGGCATACTGTGAATGATTTAGATGATATTGTATACCCAACACCCTCTCCGTTTCTTGTCTTTTCCTTGTTAGTATTTTTATGTGGCACAATTATCAAAGCGCCATTTTCGTATACGTTCCGAATGACGTGTGTGTAATTCTCGTTGACACCTTGTTCTCGCATTGAATTGAAGACTCGCGTATGTTCTACCGAGTCAAATACTTTTTTATTGCCTACGAAGGCCTCCAAAAAGTTGTTTGTTGTATTTTAATGACATTTCGATTGAATGATTCCGAACAGACGGACAGGCATTGTAGATGTAAGTTAACCATGCAAATGGTCAGGTTACAGAAGTGAGTACTCAACAATAGACCACTTACACGCACACTCTCTAATATATATATATATATATATATATATATATATATATATATATGTGTGTGTGTGTGTGTGCGTGTGTGTGTACGTACTATGACGTAGATATGTGTACGCTGTTTTAAAAATATAAATGTATATTAGTAATATATATGTGTGTGTGCGTATGCATCTGTGTGTGTGCTGCAATAGATCCAAACCAGTTATACTATGTTAACAAGAGAAAAATTCAATTACATACCTTTCTCAATGCCAGTATAAATAAAACTGCTTTTAACTAGAGTTAAATATCTGTTTTAACAAGTGTACATTTGCAATTACTACATCCCTTATGAAAAGAAAAAGAAAATGGAATCCCCACACCAAGAGGATATCACCCAGCCTTTTAATTTGGGGCAAATAGGCGAATCACAGATATGACTGGGAATAATTTTTTTAATGGCTGAATATTCTTGCTTTATGAAACGTAGTTCAATGAAAGAATTTTGAACCAATTGCATATTTCCCCCGATCGATTAGAATAAAAATGATTTAATAATTCAAGGCTGGACAAACAACTATGGAATCACTTTGTAATCTTCATTGCTAGAATAAATACCAACACAAGTCTAATTATGCAAATTAGTCTGCACTTAAAGAGTGCTTATAGATCTTAACGAGCTGTTGGTTTTAGCTAATTGAATGGAAACATGGCTCCAACAAGTCAGCTGGAGCAATTGAAAGCCTTGTAAAATTCCTTCGGGAAGAGAATCTAACACGGTTGAAGATGATGATTGTTCCCAAGCTGCTGTGTCTAAAATTTGGTGCAAGTATAAACAAAATGGAGAAGTTATAAAAGGAAACGTACAGGAAGAGCACGGAATACTTCAAAGAGTCCAAATAGTAAAATCATAGTAAAAAAAACATTAAAGATAGAAAATGCAAACGGAATCAAATGAAATACAAATTGGCAAAAGAAAAAAAAATGTCAATGTTTATTACAAAACTATAAGAAATTGGCTGAGTGAAATGCAATTTGCGTTCGGGGGTGGAAACGAAAACCATTACTAAATACCTACACAGAAGGAAAGAATATGACTATGGAGAGTGAATGATTGTATAAAAATCATATTCAGTAAAGAATCATGAATAAGCATCGACGGAGGTATGATGCTGGAATTTATGTCTTTGAGGCTCAAGGGGAATATATAAAGATGACTGTCCAAACAAAACAAGTCAATTTCCCGACTTAATCCAGATATAAGACTGCATGATGTGTAAAAGACAAGCGTAAATGGAAACTATTTCCTCAACTGACAGTGCATAGATGAACAATGCTATCTTGGACATGTTTCTCATTCCATCGATACGAAATCGGTTAGGTGATGATGATGTCATTTTTCAGGATGATGATGCATTTTGCCACAAAGCAAATACTGTTGAAGATTTTCTCAGAGGAAAGGGATACAAATCTAATAACATTGCCAGTAAACAGTCCGGATATCAATGGTGACAATCAACCAAGGCAAAGCTGAACTATCAACCGCTATTCAAGAAAGTTACTATCAAGGATATTGTTCTTTTTTTATCAGTTAAGTCCATGCCTTGCAAGAATTCAGACTATCATAAAAACCCAATATTTTTTTGACATTGCACGATTCCATCATTATTTCTTCATTTTTGATCAGGAAAGTATCCCATCGGATTTGAAATGATTTAATTCAATTTATTTTGGATATTTTTCATGAACCCCGAATGAAAATTGTTTTGTGTAATATATCTGATTTGTTTATTTGCCATAGAGTAAAAAAAAACAAAAAACAGATGAATATCCTCTAAGAACGGTGATTCCGTTATTTTTGCAAGTGGTTGAACAAACCGATCGTCTGCTCCTACTATGAATAACTTTTCCTGGCATATATTAGCAGGAAGTTAGGAACGGAATTGCTAACCAAATTACCAGTCACTCTTGCTGATTTCCTCTATGTCCATTATTGTTTGCTGGTCTCTCCCAGCCTACGTATATTCTGCTCGGAGAATAATATCATTAGTGTGTCATTGTTAGAATCAGTTGCGTAGAAATCGGATTCTTTTTCTCTCATGTTAATGTATACAATAAAATTGTAACCAAAGTGTCCTTAATTAGTACAATAGCTCAATTCCACTTTTCAAATACGCAAACTGACAGCCCGGGAGCTCCTACATATAAAACACAACTAATTACTAGAAGGCATACGTCAGTATCCGTGCCAAGACAGTTCATCAAATACAAGCAAAAAGAGTATTCTAGCAAAATTATTTTCGCAACATTTGCAATACACAGCATGATAAAATATGCAATCAGTGAGACTATCTTTTTAATTCTTAATTTTTAATTTATTTTCTGCAAATCAATATGTCCGTCGGAAATAGAGACTGCAACAAATTTGGTGGCAGACCAAGAACGGTAATCAACTCTAGATAATTAATTTACGAGGTTTAGGAAATGTTATAAGGTTGGTGCAAAAATAATTGTAGTTTCCGTTATCTTAAACGTTGATGCTTTTTTTTGATAAACTATGTTAATTCAATATACAATTTTGAAGCTTTTAATTCAACCATTCAATATTTGCTCGACGTTGACACAAAACTGGAGAAGAAAAAAAAACACTCAACATCTTGCACGAATGACCCTGCAAAGATTAAACGAACCAGATCATTGAACATCACCTCACCAGACCTCTCTCCAACCATCTACCATTTTCCGAGCGTTTTGACCACTTCCTACAAGGGAAAGTATCCCATAACTGGACAGCAGTCCAAAACGCCTTTGACGACTTCATTGGTTCTAAGACCCTCAAATACTATGCTTTCGGTATAAATGGATATGTTTCTAGTTGAAAAAATGTTTAGATTCTGGAAGTTCTTATCCTGAGCTGAGACATACTTTTGAAACTTTTAAAGCTGATAGCGAAGAGCTGCAATTATTTTTGCACCAACCCAATAGAATGTTTTAGAATATTGCAACCCAGGAACGTCTTAAACTGCAATAATATCCAGTTTTCTATACAGCCAAGATTTAAAAGCTTTCCCCCTAATTATATTTAGCCCATTGCTTCTAGCTATACATTCAATACAGAACAACCACAGTAGTTCAATGAAAACCAATTTCCAATTAGCTTGGTCCCAATCAAATGCTTTACAAATTCAGTTAAATATTTTTGTTTTCTCTTAGCAAAAAACCATTGTCCATTATTTCAAAGTACAGGAGTCAAAATCTTTTTTCTTACCGAAAAGGCGTAAAATTCCAAGACTTTTTCCTTAGTTTCCACCATCAAAATAAAAAATCTAATGCCTAGTTCTAATTATAACACTCAACCCTACGGAAAAAATAACAAAATGAACTAAAAAAATTAGTTCCAACTGGTTATGAAATTTTTGGTTCGATGGGAACTAACGAAGACGCATCTACATGCTGTGTCCTATTTAAGTTCTTCTTGAAAACTGTTATAGATACAGACCTATTATTTGGGATGTTTCCATATGTTTTGTATTTCAGCACCCGTCACGTTTTTCATGAACATCGGTGGGGATAAAGGAATACCCTCTTGATTATTTGATCAGGGAGATCCGGTTGTCACTCCAAACTATTCAGGAAAATGGCTTGCATGTATTATTTTGTCGGTGTTGAAGAATTTAGACGTACGTAATTCCATATGTGAAAATGTAGAACATGGCCATATCAGCGGATTATGAAAATTCGTAACAAAGGTGCCGTTGACATTACATCAGCTGACTGAAGAATGCAACTGTCGATAAGCATCAAGAAATGAAATGCAATCTTTGGAATGTAGAAGGTAATGTTCTTATCATAAACAATAGAGAAAAGGACTTCAAAGTTGAAATATAAACAATTTGGCTCGATTAAACATTATCACGTGACTTGGAATGTGTTGCTCACAACACGACAATAAATAGATGTCAAAATGTGCAGACAATAATGTCTTATAACTTCAGCTTCGTTTTTTTAAATGAACTACCAGTTCTTTTCAGTATATTCCTGGCGTTGAACGAGCACAAATGAAGACAACTAAACACGATCCGATGATATATCGGAAAGCACCATCGTAGATACTTAAGACGATCAAAATGAACAAGAGATCAACTAAGTCGAGTCACAGTCATTTGTTTTCCCTAACAAGGGTCTGAACAAATACAGTAGAAAGTATCGCTTAATCCGTACACACCCGGTATGTTACATATACGTCATTTAGTGCAATAGTTTCTGCAATACCAAACGGGTGACGGAATAAAAATTCATTACGTATCTATATCCAAATTCATTTTGAATGCTCTATGCTATCAGTGCACCAACATAATAAAAACTAATTTTGACTCCATATCCGAATTCATCTTCAATGCTCTTAGCTGTAAATATACAAACTTTGTTGCTTTTATCCTAATATGCAAGTTATTATTATTGTTATCTACGCCACTATATACTTTTCCTTTTTTTTTGGAAATCAAATATGCTCACATAACATTCAGGCAACATTGACAGATACAAACTTATTTGATTTTATAGCAATCAAATAACATGGTTTGAAATTTTTTCTTCATAGAATTTTCCCTATTATACACAATCACTTACACGCTTACATATGAATAGGTCTCTAAAGATGGTATTTGTGCAGTAATGTAGACATTTACGAAGCGCAGCTTAGTCTGTCACAGAACCAGATGGATGAGAGGAAGAATAAACCTTCGCCTTTTCCAGCGACCATATATATATATATATATATATATATGATGGCCCCAGAAAGCTTAGGCACATTTTCATACATGTGCAACCAGTCAGACAGGTTTAATTTAAATTTCTAAAAAATGCTTTACGCAGCGTATTTTTTTTATTGTTGTATTTTATGTACTGGCCAATAGAAAAAGGCCATAAAAATTGGAATACGCACGATAAATTATTTGCAGAGACATAAGTTAATTTTTATGTATTCTGCAGACACAAATGGGTTTTTGAATATATAAGAAACTTTTGAAAATGTATTCGACATTTTGGAACATCACACACACACACACACACACACACATATATATATATATATATATATATATATATATATAGTTTTGCTTTGTGCATATCTGGTAGAGATCAAAAAAGGGGCAAAGTAACAAAATATGAAATTACATCATCATCATCAGCAGCAGCAGCAACAATTAGCTAACTCATGAGCAACGGCCAATTCATTTTTATCAGCGCTTCTTGAATTAGGGGCTCAGACCCCTCCCGGGCTCACATGAAGATTGTTGTTTTGTAGTTTGTTTTTTTTCGAAATATTGAGATTAATTACGTTACTAAAATTTATCAATACGGATATTTACTTCTATTTTTGCTTATTGTGAATGCTATTCAGTGAATTTTATGAATACGGATTTCGTATCAGTTACATTTATAGTAATTTTTCCATAACAAACATTAAATGATATTTTGCCATTTCTTTTTCGTGGTGGTTTTTTTTATTAGTTTCTACGTCCTATTACGGTAAGATTACGACTAAAAACTAATTGTATTGGTTTCTTTTTTTATGAGACTGCGTGAGGGCTCGTGAAAACATTTTTCTCATCGGTTGCAAATAAAAAAAGTTTGAGAAGCTCTGCTGTAAACTATAATTACGTATTCTCGACTGCTATTTACCCTATCCTTCCGAAGATTTTTTGTGCTTTCAATAATTAACACCACTGTTACATTGAATAGGTGTCTATTTACGATGCAACCATAATGATGAACTGGAAATTTACTTTCTGGCTATCGTACGATCGTCTTCGATCATTATTCAAAAACACGGCAATTTTTCTGAACATAATTTAGAATGAAAAAAAAATCCCGAAATACCTTATCACACGACTGCAGCAACATAATTAATTTCGTACAACTGACGAAGAGGGAAGGTCCAGGTCAACGTTATAGTTAGAACAGAAAAAAAAAGAAAGAAAAAGGAAACGAAACTAATCTTATACATTCTTCCGGTTCAAGTGGTTGAAGGAATTCTGAACTTTGAAAATCACAACTCAATTCAAGCTGTCAGTCTATGACATAATGTTAACAGCGTATGTCAGAAGTTCTTTTTCCGATTAGTTTTGCATGTCAGAAGAGATAAACTCAAGAGCATATTTCCCACTGTGTTGTCACACTTGTCACTTACATATATATATATATATATATATATATATATATATATATATATATATATATATATATATATATATATATATATATATATCGGAGGTGGGGGTACTAATACTCATTATATTTTCGTTTTGCTTGGATATGCGTACAAATGGATTTGTTTGATTGACAAGCTGTTATCAAGGCTGACCACGAGTGTACCAGTTTTAATATAGGCACGGGATGGCACAAGTGCATTCTAACACTGTCTTCCCTGTCAAAACCGTGACATGCCAGGAACATGACAAAATATCTGACAATGGTATAGTCATGGGGGGGGGGTAATGGATTCATACTTTCCGCTGAAACAGTAGTAGTGCCAGAATGCGTCGTCTGGGCAGACGAGATATGCAACGTCTACCCAGAGTAAATCATGAATTTGAAAAAGACAATGTTTCTGATTCATAGTAGTTTTGAAACTTGATGTACCCAATTATACGCATAGTTCAGTAAGTTATTGTCATTTCCACCCAAGATAAGCCGAATTCTCCTGTGCCCTCTGAACTCAGTATTCTGAGACTGGTTACAGAGTGAGACACACAGTCCGTGAACTTTAATCGTAGCTACTTGTTATCACGGGCCAGAAAAGCTGATGACAATCACTTTTCCACTTAAGCTTGGGTAATCAGAAAATGGGAGTGCAAGGTCTACTACAGCGTTTGTCTCTGCTGCTTGTGGGGTGAGATAATCTGCTCTCCCTCTACTCGCTGATTTTCGGATATGATTAATATTTTTTTCTATCATAGAGCAACCAAGTAACTTGTTTTGGAAATTTGTGTTTATATTTAAAAGAAAATACAATGAAAACGTATGGAAAATCGTTTGGAAGACATTTTTCAGTGCTAAGTATAAACTTGCATTTTATTTGAGAAAAATCCACTAAAATCCAATGACCCAATGAAATTCAATAAAATATTCATGTTTATTCATCGATTACCTAAGATTAGAGAATAAATTGAAACAATTTGAGTTTTTTTTTTCGAAAATAAATCTGATGACATTTAAAACTGAAATGAACTAAAGTAGCACTTCCTTTAGTTTTATTTGTTAAACCAAATGTTTGGTTTACGATGTGCAAATACCTTTGTTCACAATTATCTTCCTGAAATAGATGTCGACCGACTACCCATCATAAGTATTTACTCTTGGAACGTTCTGATTAGAGCCAAATAAACATAAGCAGCTTCAGCCAGGAGAAGCTTTCACCAGATGATGACCCTATTCTAGGGAATCTTTTTGTAGGTCAGAAACAAAGGTTTCGATCCTACCTCATGGAACTGGATGGGATACTGGATAGTCTATAGCCACGCTGAAGAGTTATAATACAACGAAACAGCTCTCTGTGGATGACAAAATAATTAATCATCATATATATATATATATATATATAAATATATATATATATATATATATATATATATATATATATATATATATATATCTATATATACATATGTATATATATATATATATATATATATATATATATATATATATATATATATATATATATATATATATATATATTCTAACTACGACACTTTACTCCCAACAGAAGATCATTTCCACCTACCTGACCTCATTTTTGTACTGATGCAAAATTTACTATTATTGAAAGGATAGATAAGAATAAATCTAACAAGGTCTGTAAGATTCTAGAATCCTATGAAGATATATGGATGAATGGATGAAATACCTTGAACCACCCTTCCCTAATGGGCTTAACATCAAATCAAACAATGCAAATTATTAGTGGAACTAAGTACGAGTATCAAAAAAGACAAAATTCTGATATTTTCACATTATATATATATATATATGTATATATATATATATATATATATATATATATATATATATATATATATATATATATATATATATATGTGATTGTTTTCGCCACTGGAGGCACAAATAATGGACAAAACATCATTTCAAATTTGAACACTTGAGTTACTTCGAGTTAAACGTTAAAATATTTTTTTGTACCTGACTTAAATTCATAATTCACAATTTTCTTTACGTAAAAATCACCTGGAGGGTGGGAAACCATAGTTCAGCAACTCAAATATTTAAAATAGCCGCAGCATTTAAGAAGAGAAACAGGAATCAATTGAAAGGCTGGTGTTCCTTCAATTACCCTTGAAGCAATTCACATTAAAACAAAACCGTTGACACTGAAGTGCCAGGAGAGTAGATGAGATTAAAGGGAGAGTAGGATGGAGAGAACAAAGTAAAATTGCATTTAAAAAAAAGGATTGTTAGGAAAAAAGTGAGGAATAAAAAGAAAATATAGGAAAGTGAGATAAATACAAGAAGAGGCAGGGATATGCAAGGATAAAGCGGGAAATATGATACAACGTCACAAAAGAAAGAAAAGAGATCTCCCTAACTCAACGGATCTCTATGGAATCCTCCAAAGAAAAAATCAAGCTAATAATCAATCTTGGATAGCAGGCTTTTGGCAGAGAAATCTCAACCTTCACAGAAAAGAAAATCCCATTAGATCTATAAAGAGGGATTTACAACCAATGCATTCTCCCTCAAATCACATATGGAGTTAAATCATTGAGCGTATCCAGGAGATTCGCCCTGAAACCGAGAACCATGGAACATGCACAGGGGAGAATCATACTCAAAATCACATGGAGAGAACATTAGACAGCACAATATGCTTCTCATAATATGGGAAACCCCATTGATAGGATATTCATCCAGTTTTTTTTTTCATAGGAAAAAAACAAAAAACAAAACATGGTTATGTTACAGTTATATTTCTTGTTTAATAGCTAAATATTTTTGCAACATGAATCTTAACTCAAAGTAGATTAAATTATTTACATTATTAGCATAAATTTTCCAGATTAAGATGAGGAAAAGAGATTTTTGAATCATTCAATGCTGGGGAAAAATCAACAAAAAAATCACGATCACTTCTTTTTGCCACCATCGGGCTTCTGTATGTTTTGAGATGAACTTCACAGATTTCATATTTCCGAAGCTGTTTCCAGCATCCTTGCATAGCGGTTGAAAAACCAGGTCCGTAGAGTAGAACTTTGTCATGGACCATTTTATTTTGATTCCACCGAATAATTAGGTTGGATTGAGATCCGGACTTTTTGATCACATCATTGTTTTGATATGTCTTTCTGGAAAAAGTTCTAACACTTTGCACTCTCTGACAAGTTGCATTAGACTCCACCATGACTAAACCTGTTCTCTATCGATGGAATGAGAAAAGTGTCCAAGATTCCAACGAGTACCAGTGCATCGACGGTAAGCTTAATGGTCACCATCTCTCCGGGAATGTCACCTTACATGCAATCCCATATCATAAATGAGTGGAGGTTTCTGATTGTTTCCTTCAGGTGACCATCTTTATGCCTATTTGAAATGGTACCAGACAAGAACGGAAGCTTCATTGCCAGTAAATGCAGTTTCATGATTTATCACAACATATCTCTTCCATCAGATCATCCAAGCCCGCTTCTCTTTAGCCCATTGTAACCTTATTTTCTTCTCTTCATGTGTTAGTGCTCACCTTTGTTTCGGATATTCTGTACGTGAATTTAATTTCATTCAGCCGATGACCTTCAGTTCTGTCACAAACACTGACTCTTGTTTTTGCCCACTTTTTTTTTATATGTTATTTTTTTTAATGCAATTTTCATTTTTCTTAACCTGATGCCTCGACGTCTTCTGGGGTTTACCCATACGTTTTCCATTATAACCATTCCATTTTGTTTATGCTTCCACCCAAAACACAGCTGGCTGGGAGCAAGCAACATCGTTTGCCATACTCCATGTTGGTTTTCCAACTCAAAGGAATTTTATAATCCTTTCGATTAGGTCAGGTGACAACATGCTTCCTTTTAATCACCCGAAGCCAGCATTAAGTCAAGCGGTTTGTCATGGTTTACAAGTACTCTTTCTAACAGTAGACAAATTTGCAAATTCAGACTTGTTGGTATTCGTTTTAGAAATGGAAATTACAAGGTGATTTAATTATCTTTTCCTCTATTACTTGATCTGGAATGATATATGCCAATAGTGTAGATACATCAATCTAATGCGTTTGAATTATATTCAACGATGAATTATAAAGACAAAGAATGTTATTAGCTTCGTTTCTATGTGCAAAAGAGAGATGAATTTTTATGCATGAAGGAGAAATATTGGTCATGAGTACGCGATAGAATATTTATATGCATGAGAGAAAAAATGTTTGTATGTATGAGAGAAAGAGAGAGAGAGAGAGAGAGAGAGAGAGAGAGAGAGAGTGAGATAGAGAAAGAGTGAGAGAGAGAGAGAGTGCACCGTAATAAAGACTTGGAATTTGTAACATCCAATGCGTTTTCTCTTCAGCGTATTTCATAAATAACGGATATACTTCGATTCGCCAAGCCATTATCCACGTTCAGCAGCAAATGCGTTTCGTCTTTTTTTCTTCAAGATGGTTAGAAAATATTTGAAAAAAAAAAACAACATAGCAATGATACATGTCTTGAAACATCAAGAATGGGAACAATGACGTAATCTGCTATAATTCCATTAAGTCTGGTTATAATATGAGAGAAAGAGAATATTCATATGGATGAAAGAGATAGAGGGAGAGGGGGAAGAGAGAGAGAGAGGGGGAAAGAGAGAGAGAGAGAGTTATTACGCACAAGAAAGTGAACGTTTATATGTTCGAGAGAGAGAGAGAAAGAGAGTGAGTGGGGGAGAGGGTAGAATTTATCGTTACATGGAAGAGATAAGGTTCATATGTACAAGAGAGAGGGAGATAACGTTTATTGTCATTATAAACAACTACGATCCAACATTTGGCGTAGACAGCTACTTCATCTGGCATTTTGAATAGTGTGGGATAATCTACAGCAAAAAAAAAAAAAAAAATTATATTGCATTGTCAGAACCAGGAAAGTGAAGTATTATAAACGAGAAAAATGTTTTCAGTAATATGGCTTCAACATTTTTCCAGATGCCCTTTAATTTCATTGCGGGGGCTGACAGAACTAAAATACATCGATGTCTAAAAAAGCTGTTGTGAGTTCGAATCTCACTGACTGCCCATCGCTTGTGACCCTACGCCAGAATAAACCAAGGTTAGTTACCATTATCAGTGACACTCGTCACGGCGAGTAAGGCGGCACTATGAAGAACGCATTGCATTGTGCCCTCAATGGAGAAGTGTATACTTGAGAAAAGGATAATTAAGTAAATAAATCAATGAAAAGCAAATTACTGAGCATGGCTACTTGCAATGTAATTATGTAGAGCAGGACTTAGATGACTCTCCATAGTGCAAAAATAGGTACAGGGTCGCTGCAAATGAAATCATCGTCTGATAACGAAGAAGGATTGATAAAAATGGAAGCGTATGAAACTCTCCGATTAAGAAAGATAGAAAAATTGGGTTAATATATATTGGTTAATATGTTTTATCACAACGTCTACATTACGTATTTTCCGACCTTCTTATAGAGTTTGATGCGTTTTCGAATGTAGAATCATTCTCTGGAGAAGCATGCTCTCCTCCTCTGATGAACTGCCCATTGGGTGGCCGTGCCTCTGAATTCTTGGGATTGTCTTCTGCTGACCTACGCACAGAACCCGTAGCTTTCCACTGAACCTGTTGAACTTCGCTACCTCCATATTTGTGGGTCATGCTCCAGGAACCACAAATCCACCGATAGTTCTCTCCTGATTAATGTCCCCACAAGCTATAAATGTCAATGCTTGATCTGTTCACGCAAGAAAGTTGGATTAATTAGAAAAGTGTGCTTGGCAAACAGACGGAAATGTAACGCAGAATAAGAGAAACGTTGCAAATTTCAGAAAATATCAAATACTTTTAATCATCTTATTCCTATTCTGATCATTTTCTAAAACACAGTGCCGTGAAATAAATCAATCAGCTTTAAAAAAAATAGTTTTCACTCGAATATTTTTAAAGCAAAACTTGAAATTTACAAAAATAAAGTCCTTCGAAATGGTTGAAATAATTAATTTGTTCAACAAATTCAAATTTAGAGGAAAGAGAGGAGGTTCGTTCTTTGTTTCTGACCCGTGCAGTTTACGGAAGGATCGAGAATAACAATCTGGGAATAACGGTGAAATAACAGTAGCAATAATATTTAAAAATACTCGTAAAAAGATGTAATAATAATTGACAATGCTTCATACAGGAAAATCGAACACTATTAAATGGGTTTTTGTTTTTATTTTTCATTTCTAAAGAAGATAAAATTGATTCTGTTGTTATGTATTCCTAAAAATGATCGACTGTCAATGAATAGTATCGGACAAGAAATCATGAGGGTTAAAAAGCTTTTAAAATGTGTTCTTATTTATCCCTACCGATGGGAATATTCTAAGAGTATTCACCAATCAATTATAGAGATAAGACTAAATTATTCACAAAATTAAACTCAGCCTCCTCGTGTAATCTGCTTTTAGTATGGTAAAATAAAGCTGTGGTCATATTGGTTCGGCGCCAGATATTCCCGAAGAAAATTCTCTTCTTTCTTCAGGCGTTAGCTACATTATAAGTAGGTTGGATATCGTCAACACAGATATCCCTAGCTTTTCAAAAGTCTGTTTTGCGTCACTTTTTCGCTATTGCGAAAATAAATGTAAAAGCAAAGATTGTATTGAGCATTTGTTCTGCAACAAGACATTTTTGCCACATAAATGATAACGGCTCCTTCACTCTACACCATTCTGGCTCACGGAGATAAGTCTGTAGACTTGACTTGTCGCTCTTACTAGAATACAGATCTGAAAATTTCGCTACATGATGTTTGAACTTGGTGATTGATATTCATCACTGGATTTGCTGCATTGACAAAGAAGATTATGTTGGATGCGGAAAAAAAGTGATTTCCATTATTAAGTAACAGAGTTATTGACGTACATACGTCTCTCTCTCTTTCTATCTCTCTCTCTCACACACACACAAACACACACACACACATATACATATATATATATATATATATATATATATATTATATATATGTGTGTGTGTGTGTGTGTGTGTGTGTGTGTGTGTGTCATCAGTCTTTTATCGTCAGCCGTTTAATGTAATCCTTTACTAAGATCAACCACATCTCTTTATCGCGAAGCTAATGTTTTCTTAACCCGTACAGTTCGTTTCGCCGTATCAAATTCTGTCAGCATCGATCCTCTATTTGATCCGTTGGATTCCATGTTGTGAGCCGTGATGTCCATTGGTTGTCTGTCATTCTTACAACAAGGCTAGTCCAACATCATATGAGTTTTGTATTGGTTTCTATGATATCTCAGATTCCTGCCTTTCCCCCTAAAATACTGTCCTGTCTTGTGGTCTCGTGATTTTACGTGTATCGTATATTGATATCATTATATACTCCATGCTTATTTTTTTGAGACAGACTAATATATATATTTATATATATGCATATATGCGTTTTCCTGTGCTAATCTGATTGTCTTCTTTTGTTATCATAATGGGAGACACATCTCCTGTTCCAGTTATCAAATATTCCAAGCGAAATCTTTAGCTAAATAAATATGGAATAATTATTCCACATATCAGGCACCTGCAGAAAAATGGAAATTATATTATTCACAGTTTATCCAACCTTCGTTATTTTCTCTTTCTACGACATTTACTCCGATTTTCTAATAAGGAATTTAAAGGCTCTTCTGAACACCAAATATAGTACAAAAAATATTTGTAGAGATTGGCTTATTGAATATTTAGCTTAACGGTTTGAATTTGAAATTAGAAATTCATGAGATATCTGTTAAATGCATTTTTTAATTAAAATTCAAGACATTAAGTTGACGTGCAGTTGAATTGGTGTTTGTAAATGGTTGAGAAGAATTCTTCTTGTAATATGATTTAACACAATCAACTGCATATCCAAAGCGTCACTCAGCTAGTTTACAAAATATTTCTGATCCCCATTTAATACAAATGCCTTACAGAATGTAACGAAGCTAAGATTATTTGCTTCGTTCTTGAACATGTATTTCATGAGTTAACGAATGTCTTGCTCCAATCAAAACTTGATCATATTTTGTCTATAACTTTAAAACTATAACGTAAAAGGAAATTAGCTGAAGCGTTTTAACAATATCAAGGATGAAAAAAAAAGGGTGTGAATTGTCTAAAGAAAAAAAAAGTATGAATCACATTTTTTTGAAACTTAAAACTCGAACAGTTTGTTCCAGCCTTTACTGCCCTGAAGAAGTTGGGAAAAAAAGTGTTAGATTTCTGTTTGTTAAGGACATCATCAGGTGAACATGAAATAATTACGAATCACCCACACAAAAATTAGTATTCACCAAATTGCGATAATAGAAGCATTAAAGTTTACCTGAATTAACAAAAATGTAATATTTCTAATGAGATTTATAAAGTCGTGGTGAATACAGTTGAAAAAATAATGCATCAAAATTATATGCAGGTGCTTCTTTTACCATGTTGAAAATCAGATTCAGTTATCACAGAATTCATTGTTAAACGAGAAATGCAAAAATAGTATATCTTCAACAAATAATATCTGGAAAAACACACATCAATAATAATAAAACAGCTAATAACTACTAAACCAGTCCCAAATAACAAAACAAAGAAACGTAAAATAACGTTGAAAAACGTTAAAAAGTAAATTGGTAGTAAAAATGTTCTCATTTACATTAATATGATATTCTATACATCACATACATAAAACTATCTATTTAAATACAGAAAAAGATCTTGCCTTGAAGTGATAAACTTGACAATCAATAATAAAAAAATACCGCCAGTACTTCCTAGAAAGTTTAGTAATAATTTAAACACATACTTTTTTCAAAATTCAAATCAAGAACGTGGAATGTGATAAATAATTTCAAAGATTCAAATAGATAAATAAAGACGCAGGTGAAAAATTTAACGTACAAAAACGGGATATATATAAGATCTCGTATTGATTTTCTTCAAGATTCATCTGATAATCGCAGAGAAGCGTGGAGAAATGATTTAGAATATGTCTATAAAAAGATAAAAAAAGAAATGGTCCATATTTGGATAAGGGAAGCACAAATATTTTTTATACGATTTCCGGCTTTAATCCCACATCCGAATCTTAACCTACAATCCCACCCCCAAAACTGACAAAACACCATCGCCTAAAATATTGCCAAATAACTTCAATATGACTAAATATTATTTACTGGAGAAGAGGTATTCTTTCGTTTCGTGCCAACGTTACTTTTAACCATTATCAAAAATGAGTACGGAAGCAACAAAATGTTTATTGCAAAAGATCAAACATAAAAAAATCATTACGACCCTCAATCAGGTTTCCGGCAAATTAGTTTTTTGAAAATTATCCCAACCAAATATGTATGGGGGGGGGGGGTAAATTTGAAAAAGTGTTATATTGGACATTTTTTTGTGCACGGTACCCTCGAGATGACGCTTGATGGTTGCTTTTAAAATTGTTGCCTATTTGCAAATCAAGTAGATAATTTGTATGGCTTTTAGAGGGGATGGTAGAGTAAGAAGGAAAATAGTGATTCATTTGCAGAGGGACAAAGAAAAAAGATGTGTTTCCTGAGATCATGAAAAAATTAAAGGAATTTATCTAAATTTTACAAAACAACAAAATGTGAATTTTCCTGTTTACAAATGGGTCTATAAGAAACATTTTCAGCAGATTTGTTTCCATAAATTTATTCGTGTCCGCTTTTCAGAAACCACAATCAAATATATAAACGAAACTGTAAACATAGGTTTATTCAGTTCTTACTTGGGTCTGGCTGACTATCAATGCATGTAATCACGCATACAGGCCACATCAATGGAGCAAAAGGGCTGAAAATATAAACATTATTCTTGATTTGATCTACAAGTGATTCTTTGTTATTCTTGGAAATAGTCCCGTCAAAAGTGGGGGCTCAATTTGCAATATAAATCTATGATGAATTGATCCTATGCTTTGTATCTGACAGCATTAACTCTTGCTGTTTTTGTGATTTTGGATAGTTTTAGTGATCACTGCCCAACAAAATACGAGATAAGTAACCTATCCATTATTTACCCTATTTCAGTTTCCCGAGTTACAAGACATTATTTACGTGACAGCTCCTCCTGAAGGTCTGACCCAACCGGTTTGGTAATTTTCTGGGGTGGTATTTTCAAAATAGTACAGCTTAATTTGAATACTTACACATTTTATTCAAAGCAAATTACTTTCTGAAAATCAGCCGACAAAATATGTTTTTGGGAAAGGGTGGGGGCTATTTTCAATTTTTTGTTAGCTTTTCTTATCTCTTTTCTGAAGTGGTATTTTCTCAAAGATTGTAAAGAAATAGTCTCGTTTATTCAATTCAATATGTAGTACTCAATATCATTTCCTCATATTACCATTTTTACCAATATCAATTGAAAATTATCGATTATTTATTCATATTCATATGTATTTATTTGAGAATTTATTCTATGATTACAGCAGATAATCGAAATTCTTTTTTTCTTTCATAAATTCTATTCTAATTCCTTTTTATTTGCGCATCGTTCTTAACATCGATTGAATAAAAGCGAGGAACTTTACAATTTACAATCAGGACCACCTTCCTTACATTGTAGCAAAAATAGCTTTTACTGTCAATTGCTTTTTTACAAACACTGAAGCATTTTTATCTAGGGTACATCCGTAGAAGATTTTGATAGAAAAAGTTAGAATGCAAAAAAAAAAAAAAAAGAAAGAAAATTCACAAAATACTTACTTAATATGACAAAACGAGAAAATCACTGCCTAATGCAATTTCAACGAGGAAACAATGTATGTTACGACAAAAGCAAAAAAAAAAAGTAATTTCATCATTTTTAATTGATAATTCTCAACAATATTTCTTATTAATAATGTAAAGATTATTACGATAGAATTGATTGGTTACTAGATTCAGACCTGTCCTTTGACGAATGTCGCTTTATGTCAAATGACGGCGGTGTTAGATGGTATCCTCTCAATGGCTCGCTCGATTCTGTTCTTCAAATACTTAAACTTGTTTTAAAATAACATTTTAGCTCTGGAATCTCGTAACAAAATAAAGTTATCCTGTTTGTTGCAAACCATATCATTCGTAGGGTCAGGTTGAATTTGCATGGATATTTTTCAAATTTCATTTTTTTAGGATTGCGTACACTAGCAACAGACATCATTTCCTCATAAGAGAATATAGGTATAAGCCTAAATCGATGCACAACTTCACTTATTCCACCCTATCCCGCTTGGATAAAATAATCGACGAAACGTTCTTCAAAGATACTAACTTTTACATTATTTATACAAATTAACTCCAACGGTTGATCATTTAAGTTGATTAACTTTGATTGATTTTGATTAAAATTCAAACTATTATTTTCAGACGTATACATCGCCAGCGCTCTTCTCTGACTATACCAAGGGACACATAATAACACAAAATTGACTTATTAAAGATCAAATTGCGAAAGGTGCTGAGATAAGACGTACGAAGTGGACTTGGAAAAATAATCTTGAAAAATGTATCTCATTTGGACGATACAAATCTTTGACACTTAGTTTCGCAGGATATAACTCAAATCTGTCTTATTATAACACTTTCACATGTCTTAAAGCAGAGTCTCACCAAGTGGTTCTTCGTCCAAGATGGTTCAATTCCCTGGTGTTTCTCAGTGACACAATGATCCTAAATTCTCTTGTTACCTCAGCAATAAATGAATCCAGATTAAATTGGCTTCCGTTCCAAGGTAGGTGCATTAACTCGTGTGACCTGACATCGTATTAGCTGTCTCTAAGCAACAATGGTGGTCATTCAACAGGTCGACATTGGTTTGGCTCCAAGTTAATTTCGTTCTGTCTAAATATTGACAGAATCGGCACATGAGATATTGAGTCTGATGCTATTTGGGAGATTTGGTTCATAGTAATAGAATCCCTACATGAGTTTAATCGTCAGGTCTCCAACAAAGTCTACAAGGCACGGATCTCCCCCCCCCCAAGGTGAATACAGTATATGTCTAGTCAGTTAACAGCGGAGCAAGGGTCTCATATAACTGTGCTAAATGACTCCCAAGTCATTCATATTTCTTTAATATGTATCGTCACTGTATGTGTTTCAGCCGACCATCAATAATGATAACCGTACACTGAGGGTATGATTAGCTGCGACCTATCCAACTAAAATTAAGATGAAATATTCGTCAAAATTCATAATGGGTGACAATGCTTCACTAATAAAAGAAAAACAGATACAATATACCTAAAACTTTTTTTTTCAAAACAATTGATCAATCAATATTGATTTGGATTTAATTTTTCTGCCAGCCTATTCTCCTTTATATTGATATAAGATCCGTCAATATCCAATGATAGCTGATGCTTATGACTCTCAGTGTTTGCCATTTCACGAGTAGGAAAAATATAAAAGATGTAACCTGTGCTAAAAATCATGAAGGAACTTTCGCAGCTGATTTCCAGTTCGTAGGTTGAGTGAGGCAGCGTTATCTGGATGCCGTATTATATCGGTGCCCCGGCAATCTGATTGAAAGGGTCTTTCATTCAAGTATACACCTTGATGTCACATTGCAGGGATTCATCGTTTGACGGGTAGTGTTTTTGAAACGGATGATTATCAGCCATATTTTTGGACGATAAACGAATTAATGTCGAGTAATTTTTCACTTCTCGAGCTATCACCATCTACCTAATCCAATTTGTGAATTTAAATCATATATATTCACTGATTTCTTAAGTATTCTATTCTCATTTTTATACATGCGACGTTTGGTCTCCTTTAGAAAGAATTTCAAAACTCGTCAATTCTTCTTCATGATGCCAGTATGCCAACTTGGAGTTTTCTTCAAGTTTTTCTCAAACCTAATATCTGTTCGTTTCAAATTAGAGGCTCCAATGTGGCGTTCAAATCTACGCTAGGTCTGCCTATTAACTTAACTTATCAAGTTTTTCGTTCAAATTGTTCCATACTCCAACGGTAGTCAAAATTTTCTGCTATTAGTAAAGGAATTCTTCCTGTGAATGGTCCAAAGATTGACACCAGGAGGTCAAATTACCCCCGTGGAACAAATAAAACATTCAATATTCCAAAAATGTTGCTGGATACGACAGACAACTACGGAATACCGAAAACTTCAGCTACCGAATAGTTTTGATCGGGACAAAAATGAGAAGAAACCGGTTCAAAAGATCCAGTGTGTAATGCTAATAATCTAGACTGCGAACTAATTCTAAATAACTATTACTGTCGAGTGTGGTTCGAAATTTGTTTAAAAAGTTTCATTTACCAAATAGTTAGGCAGCTTAGCCAAATAATTGTGCATTTCGTGATGAAAGCACATAATTACGCACAGATAAAATGTCTGCCAATGACGACAGATCTCAGATCAATATCCGTATCAGCGATTAATATATAATTTGACGTAGAGGACATACTCAGTTGAGAATCAAACAACTCATAATTCTTGGGAATTGCCATTTAGATAATACACGAAAGTCAATGAAAATTCAAAATAACGGCCACTGGTATGAAAATTGTTATCGAGATAATGTGGCGTATATTAGTCTCTTATGGATGACCTTGCTGTTAAATCATACATTTTTACGATGCATGATTCGAATTTGAAACTTTGCGATCGTCCAAGAGCCCCTGTCCGTCTCACAAGTGAAGACTATAAAAGTTATCACAATAACTACCCAAAGCTAGGGTCTGCTGCAAAAAAAGTCTATCCAGCACTCCCTTTTGCAATAACTAAATAGTGGATCATTTTAGCTGAATATTTCAGGCCATTTTCGCATTTTGTGATAAGAGCATACAAATTGATTCACTTATATCGTACGGTATAAAAATGGATATTGAGTCATCGATTTTCAATGGCAGCAATTTTTCTCCTTTGAGTAAAGTAATCAGTTCACTTATAGCTATTTTATAGATATATACATTTATTGCGATCGTTTACATTGAATTCAATCTTGGTTTTACAATGAAATCTTACACCACAACTTCAAGAGTAGTGGTCCGCTTGACAAGCTCAAAATGCAAACCATGGTCTCATAGATGCATCGTTATATTACTTTGGCAATCATTTTAATGATAAAGAATAATCATTGTTATTACCATTGGTGATATTGATGATGGTGATGATTGTTGTGGTGCTGATCATTCTAATCAATGTAGTCCTGGTGGTGGTGGTGGTGTTGGTGGAAGTGGTAATGGTATGGTGGTTGTTATGAAGTTACTAGTGGAAATATAATTGATAGTGGTGGTTGTGGCGGTGGCGGTGGCGGTAGTATTTGCGATGAGATTGATGATGAGGGTGATTGTAGTGGCTGTAACGATGATATTGATGGTAGTAATCGTCCTGAGGGTGATATTGATCATGGTAGTGATAGTAATGATGGTGGAGTTGATGTCGATGGCGGTGGTAATGGTGACAGTAGTGATGATGGTGTTGATTGTTGTGATGGTGGTGTTAGTGATGAGGGGGTAGCGGTGATGACTGCTCTGGTGCTGATGATCATGCTTGTGATGATGGTGCTTTTGATGTTTGTGATGATATTGATTGTGATGGTGGATGATGATGATGGTAGTGATGGTTCTGGTGATATTGGTAGCGGTGGTGATAGTGATGATAGTTGTGGTGATGGTGGTGATTATAGTGGTGGTGATGGTGGTGATGATGATGGCAGTGATGATGATGATGATGAATAATCTTAAAATGACATTTCAAAATGACTGCCAGCCACTACCGTTCTCAGATCAATTTCCTTATTAGCAAAAGATATAAATATGATATTGGGGACAAAATTATTATTTATTTTCCATACATAGTTAATTTTCCATGCAAGTGATTGAAAATTCAGAATGGCCATAATTCTTCAATATGGTGGCTATGGCACCATTCCAAATTCAAAATAATCGATTACGATGATAACCTGGTTAGGTTGCATCACTAAGAAGTCTATCGAGTTCATTATTTCACAGTAACAGAGGACCATGCAGTCCAAGACATATCCTGGCACTTGCACTGCCTGACACAATCTCTCTTATATTTGCAGGACACATAGCTGGACTGACCTGCGTCTCAAAATCCAACTGATTCTTCAGTGAAATCCTTTATCCATTGCTGAAAAGGAAAATTGATCTGAAAACAGTTGCTCACTGGTAACTATTTTGAAGTAACTGCCATCAGCGACTTATTAAAATTGTAGCTCAATATCCAATTGTTTGGCGATTTTCTCTAGCTATAAGTATCCGAATTATATGATTCCATCGCAAAATGCTCAATTGACTTGAAGATTTCATCTGAGTGTGCCCACTGGGATAAAATGATGGTTTTCGTTGGCGAAATAAAAAGCAGTACATGAAAATAAGAAGGACGTCAAAATATTATTTCAGTCGATTAAAGCTTATTCAAATCATGAGATGAACAGCAATTTTAATGCAATTATCAGTGATCTAGTCTCAGAAACGTAGGATTGTACCAACATTTCCATAGTTACACAAACACTCACTTAAAAGCAAAGAGGTTTGTTATATTCGTATGTGGTTGATGATTCAAATACATGTATTTTCTAACAAACGATATATATGTTTCTTTCAGTCAAACCAAAGTAGCTAAAATGCTCGTGGATAGGATTTATACATCAAATCATTCATTAGCACTGATTACATATGTAATGATGCACAGATTCTGGCAATAGAAATAATGAACAATAACCACGGTTGTATTCCAAAAGATTTGAGCCAAGTATATATGATTGGTTTTTCTTGGCCCTTCCCCCATTCCTGCTGTAGTGATGCTGTTGCGGTGAAAAGTGGTAAGTCTCTTGAGAGACTGCTCCCCATGGAGAATAGATGCCGATTACGCATGCGTCAGTTTTGTGATCCTTGCAATTATCAAGGAGACTAGAACTTCATTCCTGCAAGTTTCTATGAATACTTTGGCAGGGTGCAATTCAACCGGAAGGAATCATCTAACCTAATTGCACGGTTTGACTGCACAGGGAATTCTGTACTAATGAAGAGATACCCACACCCCTCGTTCATACGGGAAACGAACCTGGGACCGCCTGCCTCACAGGCAAACGCGCTAACCATTACAGTCTCCTTGTAGACTTTAACTTAGTTGCAAATTGAAATAAATGAAAAGTAATGAAAATTTTACTGGCAGGTGATGGCTATTATATGTCAAATGGAAACGCATTGCTAATGATATTACAATAAATATGCATTTAAAAGTTGGAAAATGTTTTATCAGAGATGTGGAATAGATAAATAAATAAAAAAATAAATAAAGGTAATTCTGAAGCAAGGGAGCTATTATAAGTATAATGAAAATGCATAGCTGATGATTTTATTATTGGAATGTACCATAAATCTGGAAAAAAGGTATTGTCATTTGTCAGGAATTACTGAAGGCGTCATTGAGTAGAGAGGGTGACTGTATATGGAATAAGTTTTGCACAGTTTCATTGGCTACCTAGAGAATCATAATCATAAAATGAATTGAATTCTTCTCTCTTCCATGTTCCCTTCACTTCGATCATAAAATGTCGCATTTAATTCCTATACAGTTATTTCTCATTCACGAATAAAACTTGCAAGAAGACTAAGCTGTTTATGGGCATTCATGCCAAGTAAGTGTTCGTCTCAAAGCATGTTTTTTTTTCTGCATTTACAACACTTCCATTAAAGACTCGTCTTTCTCCCTACAGATATAAAACAAATGTTATTCTTTCAAGCTTATCACATACACACCTTCTTCCGACTCACTACTGTCTATGAAGCCTGCTGAATATTCTACATTTTGTATGCTAGCCACAAAGTTTACAGCCTCCAATACAAGACAAATACGTATTCACTATTGGCATCTTGCCAACGGCGACTAGTGGCACTCAACACATGTCTTCCCTGGTCAAGATGTCCTCGACCTTTGAGCGATTAAAGAGGAGGAAGAAATTGCGAGTAGTAAAGTTATAAAGAAGTTTGTAAAAACGGATTCTAACAAAAGAGAAAGATAGAGGAAGGAGAAGAATGGAATGTCCAAAGAAGGTTAAAAGGTAGAGCATTGTTTTGAGAACAAAGCAACTTCGGGAAGTGTTCAACTTTGTGTTGCAGAGGGCGAATTGTAGGAAAATGGAGAGTAATACAATTCTGTTGCTCCAGTCTTCGGAATTTGGGGCAGAATATAATGGAATGAAACCTTTAGAGATCGTATAGCATCAGTTGTTTGAGCTTTTGGAGTCTGCTTCAAATATCGGGATTCAGAATCATGGCTTTTTCTTGAAGTCAAACCATGTTGAACCGATAATTCACTGTTTTTTTAATATATTACTATGCTATCGAGTCAACATTTGTAAAAACAGATTTGCAGTGTTTTGGGTCAGGGATTCGAAATAAATTTGAATAGACTAAATGCAGTGTAGCAAAATCAGATAAAAAGTCAATGAGAGGAAATATAATTTTGAATAGATCTGACTCGGAGCTACTAGATTTTGATTTTTCTTTCATTCTCATTGTGTTTTTTCAAACACTTTAAAAAGAAGAAGACGAAGAAGAAGAAGAAGAAGAAGAAGAAGAAGAAGAAGAAGAAGAAGAAGAAGTAAGAAGAAAGAAGAAAGAAAAAAGTGAAACGAAAAGACAGTGAATAATACAGACGGATTACGAGGAGACCTTCAAAAATATTTGAAATGGGATCAAAAAAATGAAAATCTCCATCAAGGATGCGATCACCATGTGTGTTTTTTGGAGTTTGATATAAAAGTTGAAAGAAGCAACCCTTATCTTTTTAGAATCATGAATGTTCCAAAAAAATTCCACAAAAATACTTGTTTCATCTTTTGAAAAAGAAAAAGAAAAGAAAAGACTTCAAGTCCGTTATAACCCTTAACCGTTCAGCCCCGCAAATGAAACTAATGGTTCTATTACCGAGACGCATGGCGCATGAACAAAAAATAATCAGCCCACGAAGAGCTTTATTCTTATTCATCTTTCAACTAAAGCAGTCACGAGTTGTTAAGTGTTAAATAGTTAATTGTTTTCATATTCACTTTTGCTTCTGCTTTCAAATCCTATGCAAAACATTTTATAATATTGGAAATCAATTATCTACTGAAGTGAGCGGAACTGAGTTTAGTTTTACCAATTCTTCAAACTGTATAAAGGGGGAAAACGAGGAAACCATGAATTCTGATAATCATTTCTCTACGTGAGGGAAATCATCTCTCTGCTTTTAAAGAGATTTTAATGGTTACCACTAAAGAGTGCTGTAAATCATTCACGCCATATGACGCTATCTGAGACACACGATAAATTATACCATTACTTTTAATTCCAACGAAGAACAAACAAAAAAGTTGACTCATACACCAGCATATGCACATATATAACATGTAACTTCATATAAACATATATACACATGATCTATCTATTCATCTATTTATCCGTTTATTCATCTATCTAGATATTTATATCAATCCGTCTATATCTTTCTCCCTCCTGTTCTCTGTCTCTGTCTATCTATCTATCTATCTATCTATCTATCTATACATACATACATACATACGTACACACACATATATATATATATATGTGTGTGTGTGTGTGTGTGTATATATATGTGTGTGTGTGTGTGTGTATATATATATATACATATATTTATATATTTATATATCTATGTTCTAGAAAGCTCTGCAGCTTTAAACACCAAATATTTTTTAAAAATTCAATGGATTCTTTGTGTCATATTCTAGAAAGCTTTGCTGCTTTAAACACGAAACATTAAAAGAAACAAAACAAACTCAATAGATTTTCTGTGTCACATCCGTCACCCCTTTCCCAATATATATCAATACATAGCAATTTATGTAGTTTTCAAAAGTGTTTTTCCCTTAGTTCCCATGTTCTTTGTTATTGTACAACGTATAAATTGTTTGGATCACCAGTTGTTTACCATAGAACCCTTCCAGGAATTTTAAAAACAAAACTGTCATTTTATCATGGCATCGCAGCTATGTTGATCGAATACCAACTCCCTTTATTATATATTTCATGCCATTCATGTAGGTTGTCATTTTATGTAAGGTTTTTTGTGCTTTGTATATTACTTTATACTACAAATTCATTTTTTGAGACAGGGCTTACTTACGTGATATATACATTTGTATATTATATAGTTTACGCCGAACATGTAGTTTGTCAATTTTATATAAGCTTTTATGTGTTTTGTATATTGTATATTTATTTTCTTAGACAGGGCTTACTGACGTAATATATATATATATATATACATATATATATATATATATATATATATATATATATATATATATATATATATATATATATATATATATATATATATATACACAAACACACACACATATATATATACACACACACATATGTATACACACACACACACACATATATATATGTATATATATATATATATATATATATATATATATATATATATATATATATATATATATATATATAATTTCATTCCACCTGCAATACGAACAATACGAAAGTGTTTGGACCTTGCTTGATGCCTTGAAGGATGAAGTGTATGACAGAGAAGTCATTGGATATTTCAAGATTGTGGTATTCCTAAAGGGTTTCTCTGGTATCTTTGCCTTCGGGGCAGCAAGGCCACCTTTGTACACAAAGACAAGACTGACCATAGCAGCCTGAATCCTCTGTGGAGATTACCAGCATCACGTTGGAGCAACTTATTGAGCCATAGAAGATGCTGCTGCAACCATTGAACATAAAACTTGTTACAGCTCTTGATAAGGATTTTGCAGCTCTCAGATACTTTCCATAAGTTGTCTGAGACATGTTAAGCCAATTACAGAATATCAATATTCTGATCACAAAAGCAAACTTGGAGTAGAATAATAGCCAATTTCTATACTTTATAGCCAAAATCATTCAGGAAATGAAAAACATCACCCCCAGGGATTCAATATATCTACGACTGCTCATATTTACAATATATCTAGATACATCTACAAACTATCAACACATATGTTGTATGTTCAACTGGTGAGAGCTTCATTTTTTTTTAGCAAAACATAAATAAATACGTGGAATTAATTCGATCTAAAGTTTGTTTGCAGTGTATTTTCAACATACTTCCATAAATGTACTTGTAGATCTTCCAATCTCCAATTGCAGTACCGAATGAAAGAAAAATAGCATAATTAATTCACTCGTATATATTATAATATATACATTGGATTCTAGTCTTTCTTCGTTAATTTTGTCCTGCGTTTGGCATTAGATTGGCTGTTTTTGTTCCTATCATAATAAGTAAACGTATCAACATTTTTGACATGAACTTTATCAATTTCAAAAAAAAGTATGAATTTGTTGCGCATGCAAAGCTAAAATTGTGCAGATACTATTGATGTTCGAACATGCCAGAAGCCAGAGAGAAGACAGTTGAACAAAATGATGAATACTGTATTCAATCAATTTGATGTCGGGAATAAAAAAAAAGATAAGTACACGTGTCATATGATTTCACGTAATAAACCAAACGGCTTACAAGCCTATTTTTTAATAAAGGATTCCATTATTACAAAACTTGATGGCTACCTTGAATGAAGAGTGATAAATCAGTAAGAAAGGGGAAAATATAGAGATAGGCTGCTGAAGAAAAAAGGGGTAGCAATGAAATAGAGACACAAGAAAGAAGAGAAGAAAGAGGAAGAAAAAGGGAAGGAAGATACAGGTGTGTTACACGGAGACAAAATTGATAATCGGAGGGGGAAATGGGAGAGGAGAGTGGTCTTAAAAAGATGAAAAAAAGAAGGAAACAAGGGGTTAAATGAGAAACAAAGAATGAATGAAGGAAAGAAGGGGGGATAGAAAGATAGCAGGGGTGAACGAAAAAAGAATGAAATGGCTAAGAAAGAAAGAAAGAAAGAAATACGGAAGGACAGAAAGTGAACAAAGACGGAGAGAAGAATGTAAAGAAACATATATACAAAGAAAGGTGTAATTAAGGGAGGGGAAAGAGAGAAAGAAAGAAAGAAAGAGAGGGAGAGAGGAAGAAAGAAAGAGCTGAAAAAGGGAATGAAGAAAGGAAAGGGCAATTAGAAAAGGGGTAAGAATAAAAGGAAAGAGTTGAGGAATAAAGAAAGGAAGAAAGTAAAAAGGAAGCAATTCTTAAGAAAGAAAGAAAGAGAGAAAGAAAGAACGAACGAAAGAAAGAAAGAAAGAAAGAGAAGGACAAAAAAAGTGGTGGTTGATGTAAAAGTGATTCATAATTGGGAAAATATCACAAAATCCAGCAAACAGTCATTCCAAAAATATTTAAATAGTGATTCAATGAGCTGTCTATTCTGAAAGGTGTCTTGAAATTCCACTTCATTCAAGTCATGGGCGGCACTGCTAGTTCTTTCATAGCATCGTAACAGCATTCTTCGTACCGATTTGAAAAAAAAATCTGATGCAAGAAATGACTTACATTATTTCCCATTGTTAGTTTATCAATATAATTCCTTCGCTCAATAGAAAATTGTCAAGCACGGGATGTAAGAATCGTCGCTTCCTATATTCGTGAAGGAACTGATAAAAGAAAGCCTTCGGGCAGTTTTTGCCGAATCCGGATCTGAAAATTGTCAGTAATCTTTACGACAGATTAAAAAAAAAGCAGCATGATTAGAAGCGTCCTGGAATGAGAAGAACCCAAGGCAACGTTCTGTCAAAAAAAAAAAAAAAACCCTCTGCGATCCCAAATATTTTCTTTAAAGAAAAATAATTGGGTCGTATTCAAGATAGCTTATCCACGAGCATCTCATATAAATAAAAGTAAAAGAGGCGAAAAAGAGACCAAAATGATTCACGTGAGATCAATTTACCTAACAGTGTATTTTCTCTTCCTTTTCTCTGTTGAACATTAGAAGTTCGTTGCTTGTTTTTCGATTTAATCTGCAATGGCGGCTTTGAATGAAGCAAGCATTCAATGAATGACTCTTGTCGGAAACAACCTTTAATTGATTCCATTCATTCTCTTTCTACTTATCAAATGCACAAGCCTGAACGACTGGAGCCTATATTTTACTGCCAAGCTCAGCTTAGTTTGGCACATTACCCTTACCCTTCAGAGGGGCGTCTTGATATTTACATGAGGCAGCACAGCACAACTTCATAAGCATTGAGCACCAAGTGATGACTGAGCTCTCTCAAATAGTTATGGTCTGAAAGATCAGCTTTCTTGTCCGAAAACCATGATGAGATTCAAACCTTTCAAATAGGGCGTCTGAATCTGTACAATGGACTCATTTTAAATCGTTTTCTTCCTGACGCTTGAATCAAATACTAGGATTTCTATTCGTGGAAATTTGAATGTAAAGAATTTTCATTAAAGGTTGAAGCACAACCGCTATGAATACTGTCTGTCCACACGATATCTCCAAAAATTAATGAATGTATTTTAATGGAGTTATGTTGTAGAAAACGTACAATGGAGTAAAAAATAATTGCTTAAATTTGTTCCGAATTGAGATATATTTTCTGGCTTTTCAATACGTTTCTGAATTCGCACATAATTGAACGTATGATATTTCAAACGGTTTCCAAAAAAAAATCCAATAAAATTGTGTGGATGGCTAGAGAATACTTTCTTAAAGAAATGGTTGAGATTAGGGGGGGACCCATGCACAATTACCTCCCATACTTCGTAGTTATTTCTCAACAACACATAATATCGTCAGAGTTTCATGTCTGTCTACACAATATCTCCCAAAGTTCCAGATGAATTCCAATGCAAGTTTATGCAAACATCGACAATAAGGAATGAAGGACGTGCACCAGTTGGGACGGATACAGGACGACTTCCCCAATTAGATAACTATCCAAAGTTTACAAAAGTTTGCGCTCTCTTGGTGCTTTCTAGCGTAGCACGAACTTGATTCTTTTGTAAGGTAAACAGTTCAGAGGGACAAATCGTTGTACATAGAAAATGATAACAGCATAATTATCTACGATGATACAAGTCGATATCAGAAGATATACGACATGGCTAAAAAAGGAAAAGTAATCACGCAGTTATGTCGAACTCCCATCCAAGTTGGAGTTGTCTCCCCCCCCACCGACAATCATCACTAAATTCAGTGGAGTAAACTTTTCACTGTCTATACCTTCGTCTTAATTCAGACAGATATATAAAATTAATGTTCCCTTACCAAGAAATTGCTAGACAGTTATCTTACAACTGAGGCAAACTGACAAGTGTTTTATATCTACAGATTTATTTATCATATATACAATACAAATGTTGCAGTATTCATGTACTGTTCGGGGAGAAATAGTCAGCCAGGCATCTCTTTTCTGGAATGGTTACGTTAATCATTAGCACTAAGCATTACGTTTGAGAGCAATATATACGTGTGTATATATATATATATATATATATATATATATATATATATATATATATATATATATATATACATATATATATATATATATATATATATATATATATATATATATATTGGAGTGATGAATTCACTGAGTAGCAAATTCCCTTTTTTCATCAAATTTAAAGCTCTACTCTAACAATGTTGAATTTATCGAGCACTTTATGAAATAAACGCACCACACATCGGATATTGAATTACTAGTTTGCATTTTGGTGTATATATATATATATATATATATATATATATATATATATATATATATATATATATATATATATATATATATATATATGGCAGAAAGAAGTGTTGACAGAAAGAATCCTGTAACGACTTTTACATGATTATACAGCTTCGAAAATGACATAATTTTGTCGAAAGATTGGAAAATATAGTATTGAAAAGCAATATTCACGAAAAAATCCATTCAGGTTCCCTTGAACATTATTCTAGTTATACAGAAGAAAGAAAAAAAATGTTTCGTGACAGAAGAGCAAAATAAATGGAAAAGCAAGGAATAAACCCTACTTAGAATCACAACATTAACATCCCTTCCAATATCTACTTCCTGTCATCTTTCATTTTGATGCAGCGTCCTAAAGTGAAAGAAAAATCATAACACATACAACTTTCTTCTCTAAGCTGAGTTTGTACACATCTTCGTCTTCAGATATTTTACTAGTAACTTCCCTGGTAGATTGTATCGTACAGCAAATACTTTTTCATGATAACCAAAAGGCTTTCCTGATTGACCTGTAGACCTCTTTCTCTTATGAATATAGTGTACTTTTTATTATGGAGAGAAGGAATGTTACTTTTTTGCTAACATTCATGAATAGTAATCACACTAGATATGAGAAAAATTTGTGCAAATTGAAAACTACAGGTTGTCAGTCTGAATTTCAAATTCTCCGTATATCAACATATGTTCGAAGCAAACGTGTTCGGCCATCATCAATGAGACCTTTCCTGTTTGGACTACTCAAAATCTCGTCTTATTCTATTTCTACTTCTCTAGCTTTGTTTTTTTTTCTCCATATTTCCTTTGATTTATTCTTTGCTTGTTTACCTGTGCCATCAGAGATTACGGCATATGTGAAATATATGGATACACATTGCAGTACATATACGTAGATAATAGACATCTGCATCGCAGTGGGCTTGGAGAAAAGAGTTCCGTAGACAACAAACGGATTGAATTATTATTATTACTTTTTTTTTAAATTTTCTACTTTGTATATCTTTATCATTCTTCAAGCTCAGTATTTTTGCTACGTCATCAGAACATGGAATTCCATTTTACCAGTAATTTACTATATTTCTACTTTCTTAGCATGGTAAAATACAAAATCTCATTTTTACCTATTAAAAGTTTGGATTATCTGTTGAACCGTCATTCGCCTTGTGTTATTTCGAGTTTTTTTCAATTCCCTCAACTTGTTATTCATTTTATTGCATTTTTTTGCACATTTGCTTGTTTCTTTGTTGGAATATACACACACATGCACACATGTATTCGTCTATGGTGCTCAATCTATGGGTAACGGTAAACAATCTACACCAGCAATATGTTGCTGAATAGAAGTGTGTTCAACCCTCACTGGATACCCCACATTTGTGGATTCGAATGATATTAAATCTCTCTCTCTCTCTCTCTCTCTCTCTCTCTATATATATATATATATATATATATATATATATTTAACAAACATGGAGACCATTACTACCGTAGAAAAATCTGTCCTCACTGGGTGGCCTTATGCGGTCTTGTGCTAGACAATGCTACGCTTTGTAGTACATAACTGTGTATATCTGTACTTATCTAGTTATTGATAATAGTTATAAACGTTATGTATCATCAGCAATAGATTTTTTTTATCAATCTTGTTATTACCAAACAGTGTTCAGTGAGTGCATGAACAAATCCCGACCAATTGTGGTTATATTTTGTACTGCAAACGACATTGCGATCAATACACAAGCGAATCAAGGTATTCATATAAGTCTTATGGATTCTTGTGTAGATTATAACTTTTCCATAGAACGATCCTCCAAATGCAAAATAACATTTGCACATAGACGTGAATAGTCCAAAGTATTTGGGATAATAAGAGTCGGCATTTAACAACAATATGCAGAGTTTTACGGGCTCCTACAGCTTTGAGAACTCCACTTGCAATCAGGTGACTATTTTCATGGATCACTGCATGGAGTTTCCCAATGCTGTGATTGACATCTGTCAACTTGTAGACAAGAACTCCAATCAGATTCATCCTAATACGTTTAGCTCAAATACTAGCTGAGGTGACAAGAGGCAATGTTTTTCCATGAAATATTAAAGTCGCTGCTATGCAATATCACAGCAGTGAGTCTGCTAAAATGTCTAACTGATTTGGTGTTAAAAAGTTTGGGGTTTTTTATGGCACCCCTCATATATATATATATATATATATATATATATATATATATATATATATATATATATATATATATATATATATATATGTGTGTGTGTGTATATATATATATGTATGTATGTATATATACATATATATATATATATATGTATATATATATATATATATATATATATATATATATATATATATATATATATATATATATAAATATATATATTGACGGATATTATATGAATATTTTAGCCACAAAAATCAAGATAAGTTGGACACCTAGCAAGAAAAGATGACAAAAGATGACAACAAATGGATCAAAAGGCTAAGTGATTGATGCTTATGGTATAGAAAACCACTGAAAAGACCTGGCACAAAATTAATGGATGAAATAGAAAAAGGTTAGTGTAATGGCAGTCCTCATCGAGGAAAATAAGGGAGGCTGTGCGCTTTTGATGATTTATATCATCGGAGCATTGTAGATTGCCTACTTGAGCATTGCTGCACCGTGTAAAAGCAAAGGGCCCAAAAGTACTTTGAGTTCTGTTAGAGAGCTACAACTATTCAGAATATCCTGAATGTGCTGTATGAAATGGAATTAAAATTGTGTTGGAATTATTTTTTGTCCAAAACATAATCACTGAACTCGTTCTTTCTCGATGGTATGCTACGGACCAATCGATCGGGGGACCGTGAATCTCTTCTGTGACTCAACCACCTCAATCCTATAAATTGAAATTGATCCTTTCAATTCATTTAACGTATTATACCGAGGAACTATAAGGGGCATTTTGATTTTTCTTTTATGTCATTAATTTTGATTTTCTCAAGTAGTTTTTACACTGTGTGAATGTGATTTTGTGTTAAAAGTTTCCGTTGGTGTGCGTAACATTTGCCAATGAATGCTTTAGAGATCTTTACGCCCACTTTTTGTAACATAGTCTACAATCCAGAAATATATATGAATGAGTAGTTGCACACGATAAGTGCACGCAATTAACCATTATCAAAAAGTTGAGAAAATTGGGTTCAAAGATTAACGGACTTTTGCTCACAATAGTCTCTTCCTTTTTAGAGCTTCATTTAACATTGAAGTATTTTTTACCAAAAAATTACGAGTTGGGTTCTTATCATATGCACTCATAAACATATATATATATATATATATATATATATATATATATGCTCTCATACAAAAGAATAAACACCATATATGTATGTGTGTTCAAGATTTCAAAAAATATTCGGAGCTTTAAGGTAAAATAGCCGGGCTCAAGATATTAAGTTTACCTTACTAAATATAAAACAGAGGTAACGATGAGTAAGATATTCTAAGTAAGTGTCCGACTGCCTCCATCGAAAATCTGCATTCAAAAATATCGGTTTCTATTCAGGTTCGAACATCGAACGCTGATGCCGGTCGCATATATGCAATGGATTACCCAGGATGCATGCTCCATATTAGTTAGGGTTACTAGCCTTTTTATCTTTCAGTATGTATAGCCAAGTAATGAAGAATTTAATTAATGATAAGAAGAGGGATTTCAAAGTGGTAGATTTTCTGAATCCTCTCCAACGAACCAAAAGCAAATATATCATGTATTACAGAATAGAGATAACAAATGGCCGCTTATAAATAATGGCCTATTTAAGAAGAGGATCGATATTTTGGTTCACCTTGTTTCGTGTCCTGTGCGCAAGAGATGAAGAAGATTGTGAACGTTCAAACTTGAAATTTACATGAGGAATACTATTGTAAGTAACATGACGCAAAACATCAACGAATATTATCTTTTTGTATATTCATGTGTTCTTTGCTTTTAGTTTTGATCACCATCGTCAGCAACAGCAGTAGCTGCCGTATGGAGTTTATTGATGGGCATTATTTTTTGTCAGTTCAAAATTCGCCGAAAATCTCGAAGGATTCATGGTGTGAACCACGATGTCCAGCGGTTGCTCGATAATTTTGCAACATAGCCTGTCCACTTCAATTCGAGTTTCCAAATGGCTTTTAGGACATGCCTGACATCAGTTTTTTTTTTCTTCTCATATAGTATTTTTGATCTATCCATGTGATGCATAATATAATTTTTGTTCCTTCTGCCCGTTGCATGGTTCTTAATTTGAGAGCCAATTTCTCGGTTAAGTTCCGTGCCCCAGCTCCGGGGATGATTTTTGGGGAGGTTGCACTGGTTGGAGAAGCATTTCTTAAAAGACTAATGGGATCATTTTGTTCGAGAAGATCGAAATCGCCGTGCCGGAGGCTTGCCAACATGATACTTTTTTCTTTTCTTCAGAGTGTTTCCTTTATTGTCCCAGGTAGATGTTGTGAACTACTTTCTTCAGCTCAACATTTTCAATTTTGATGGTCGTTTTTCGATTCATAGTGCACATCACTCATATATATATATATATATATATATATATATACATATATATATATATATATATATATATCATTCTACTGATTTTGTTTAGTTTGTGCAATAATGGAACTATGACTGTTATAATGGCTCATTGCCAATGCACACAATCCATATTTAGTGTATCCGTGTGTATCTGTGCATGTGGATAGGCGTAAGTGTGTATGTGTGTAGAAGAAAAAATAACATGCTGAAAGTTAGAAGTGGTAGCCTGTTTTTTTCTTTAAGTTGAGAAAAGGCAGTTTTGTGATATATATATATATATATATATATATATATATATATATATATATATATATATATATATATATATATATATATATATATATATAATTCTCCCAGGAAAATGTATTTTCTTTGAAGATTCGTTTTGGAAGCAGCGCAAAATGGCGTGGTTCTCATTTTACACTAACATCCGAGAGATTTTTAAGATTTTGAAATCAGAATTTCTCTTTTACTTTTTTTGAGCGATATCACAAGTTATATATATACATATATATATATATATATATATATATATATATATATATATATATATATATATATATATATATATATGAATTGTGTTATATTATACAGAATCTCTTTTTTGAAATGTTCACAGGGTGAATGTACCATTCGGCCTAGACAACTCAAAGATAAACAAATTGAAAAATTGGGCGGCTGCAAGAATTGAACTTTAATCTAGTGTTGTTCTTGCCATTGAGCTAAACAGCCACTGACAATGCAGAAACGCAAATAACTGTTTCAAGTCCAAATTTTCATTTTTGTTATCCGTCCATATCTGCTTTATTTTCTCATTCAACTTGACAATTATGCTATCAAGAAATGGATTTATAATCTGACAGAATGACTATAAATTACATTATATGATATAGAAACTTTTATTTGAGATTATTTCAAATATAAGTTTCTGTATAATATAATGTGATTTCCTATCAGATCCATTTCTCAATAATACAAACACAAACACATATACGTGTATATATATATATGGATCGAATCATTCGCACGAAGAAGCACCAAAAGGACAGAAACATGAACATGCTTGTGTAGGGGATCCATCATTTCTCCCTCTCTCCCTCTCGCTCTTGCTCTCTCTCTCTCTTTCCCCCTGTGTGTGTGTGTCTCTCTCTCTGTCTCTGTCTCTGTCTCTCTCTGTCTCTCCCTCTCTCTCTCTCTCTCTATATATATATATATAACCTCATAAATACAATTCTAGATGATGTTTGCCCTTTGATCCATACCGGCACACACACACACACACACACATACACGTCCACAATCGTGGTTTGCCAGTGACAAGAACATGGTACAGAAAAGAAGGTGATTTAATTGATGCATTGAACAATAAGCAATCAATCGGAAAGGAATCAGGTTGTTTCAATTCTATTCCCTATGCTGATGACCCACTCTGCTTATGTGCGTGAGGCTATGCAGGTTAACAAACATCATTAGCGCCTACCATAGTGCAACAGATAGTATCTTTGATCCTAAGTAACTGAACCTCTATCTTGGTCAAACCAAGGTTTACGTAAATAAATATCAACAGATCTCTTAATTATATTTTAAGGCAGATGGATATCTTTTATCAGAACCAACTCAAAATTTTATTTTTGAATTAATGACGATAAGAAATCTGTTTATGCACACACATACACACATACACGTATGTGTAACACCCACAAAATGCACAAATAAGCTCACGTACACACGCACATATATATATATATATATATATATATATATATATATATATATATATATATATATATACATACATATATGCTTGTGATGTGTGTATATTAGGGTTCATATGAGTGTATACTTTCAAAATGATGGAGAACTCACAAAGAAAATGTACTTTCTTTTTATATACATACACGGACACACGAACACACTGAGAAATATATTTTGTGTGTGTGTGAGAGAGAGAGAGAGAGTGTGTGTGTGTGTGAGAGAGAGAGAGAGAGAGAGATTCCTTGCAACTCAAGGCGTTAGAATACGTAAATGTAATGAATTATTCCAGTTGACGTTTGGCAAAATGAGGCAAACCTCATTTTTAGCGAGAGATCCCATGTCCTCGATGAGGCGGACAATGGTTCAATAGAAAACGTCAGGTGACATCTCCGTCCTTAGCAGATGTCAGAAGTTATCATTCAGTGCGGAATTCGATTTCCAATTGCTTTACTGAACGGACCGCCTCTGGGCAGCTTCACAAAAGGATAATACCATTTTCTTTTCACACCATTGTCTGCCTTTCCTGCTGCAGACTCATTGATAACGAACATTCTAAGGTCTCTAACAGCAACAAAATCAAATCTAGCTACCACTAAGACAGCTGTTGTGACATTTAATATTCAAACTAATGCTCCTGCTAATATAGTTGCAACAAATAAAATAATCTACTCATATAATACGTTTAGCAACTGAATATATTTCCTGCCTGTAACATTTGACTAAAAGATAACTTTGAAATGCTACATACTGCGAGGTCTCCTTTATCCATTGATTTTCTCCTGCAAATGCTCAAAAAATCCACGTTCATAAACAAGAGAATGCAAAACAACATATTTTTGTAGACGTTACTAAGTGTAGTTCAGTTGTAATTTTAAGACATAACCATGTTTTTTTGACGACAATGATAAACTAGTAAAGAAGTAAAAACTATTATTCCTTTTATATCTGAGAGCCGTGCTTCAAAAATAAATGTCGGAATTTATTCAATTTTTCTGCCATTGCTTTTGTTATTATCACAATTATTTCATGTCATCACACCAAGAGTGCCAAGGAGCCATTGCAGGAAACCACATGAGAGCATATCTCCGGAAATAATTTGAACTTTTGCATCAGGTTGTTGCAAACATTTCCGGTACCGTTTATTTCTTTTACAATGTCAGGGGAATATTTTAAATGTATTTACGTTATACTTCCTTGTTTATTGTTTGAGCTTGCATATGCTTCAGAAAATATTTGCAGAGAATGATCATTTCATTTCATTTTGGAGAAGTTTATAACATCATTTTGGAGAAGTTTATAAAATGATCATTGGGCTCTGCTTACCATTCAAGTTTGATTTGGGGAGAAATGCATTGGGAACTGGAAAATGGATCACTGGATATTGCAGCAGTGATGCAATAACGCATAGGGAAAGCTTTGGAAAGATTGCAAAGTTGATTCTCAGCTCAAAGACAAATCACCAAATACTTCATAAACTGATGCATTGTAAGAACTATTGAAAGAAGATACAACACTAACAATGTATTGACTTTGAGAAAAAATGGAGAATAATTAGACAACTGTGGTTCAACGGTTATGCAAGAAAAAAATTCAGGTAAAAATTAGAAAAATACATTCCACATAAGCGTCGGTTAGTGTTCAAACTCTTCTTACTTGATACAGAAAAAAAAAACGTTATTTTAGATTTGATTGATAGTGGAGCTGTGAAAATATTGCAAGATCCAGGAAGACTCTTCAACATCTCAAACTAAAGGGATATTTCTGAGAATGATGATTTAGTTTTAGTAGAGGTGATCTATTAAGAATTCATGGAGTCAGGCAAAAGTATTAATACACGATGTTACAATAATCAACCGATTTCGTTCAATGATGCATTGGATAGAAAAAAAACTTTCTCTTCATAAGCTGGGCGATTGGTAGTTTTGCTGAACGACAACTCTCATTCCCATCGTAAAACGATGCAGCAAACGAAGGTAGAGCGAAGGTAGGAAGTTCTTCGAAATGCAGTGTATTCTGAAGACCTATAATCTTAAAACTATATTCAAACAGTTCAAAACTCATATAAGAATTTATGTTTACTCAAGAAGTATTTATCCCAGATCAAGAAAAAAAGAATTCTTTGTGAAAAAAGAATGTTTTTGCTCATGGATTCTAAAAAGTAGAAGAAATGATTTTAGATTTGAAAAATTCCCGTTCATTCTTCTTGAGAATAGGATAAATACTTCTAACAATAAACGTCATGCGTACATAAATTTTGAACGGTTTTTCTCGTCAGTTATTTTTTTAATCGTCGAAACCTTGCCAACAGGATTGGCAGAAAAGTGAAATAGCGACTGTACAGTACCTGTCCAAAAGTACGGGATGATCTGTGTATAGGTTGGCTATTCTGCCTTTGATCAGACTTATATGTGCACTCTACCAAGGGTTAGAATACTGCTCCCCAGAACTCTTACCTATATATATATATATATACATATATATACATATATATATATATATATATATATATATATATATATATATATATATATATATATATATATATATATATATATGTTTTAAGTTAACTACATTCTGGTCATATATGTATATATATATATATATATATATGTGTGTGTGTGTGTATGTGTGTGTGTGTGCGCTCGTGTGTGTGTGTGTGTGTACTTAGGTAGCAATCCTTCATTAATTTATATCAGTTTGGAAATCATGGACAAGGAACATCTGATAGATATTTCATTAAATATCTGCACAGGAGAACGTATGCTTGGATCCACACAGTGTGATTGTTGTCCAAATCTCCTCATGTCTTATCAACACACCAATAGCTAAACTTAAAATCTTGTGGTTAATGTATTCGAGGAATTGACATAGATTTTCTAAATGATTAGTTATTTAGCCACAAGCGCTGAGTGTTGTCTCGTAAATATTATCATTTTGTATGAATAGCTATATTCACTGTGTGGAATATTGAGCAGTGTGATTAAAAATCTACCATGGATGAAATCTGTTTTCCTTTGTTTTCTATTTGTTCGTTACAATTTGAAACGTCATATATATATATATATATATATATATATATATATATATATATATATATATATATATATATATATATATATATATACATATATATATATATACATATGTGTGAATTTTAACACCCGGTAATTTTTTACTTGGAATCAAGTGACAGCAAGTCTCCACAATTCTCTGGCATTTTTCGTGGTATCATGGCGGATTCAAAAATGTTATTGCTCTAATAGAATCGATTTTTTCCCAGATTCCCTATTCTTCTGTTCCCTGCGTCTGTTTACAATTCCAAAGGTCAAAGAACTTTTTGCACTTTTGCCACTTTTTACCACAAAACAGGTTTCTATTTTTTTGCAAAGTCGAACATATTCCAGCTTCAACCCTCATTGATCCGCAGGAATGGTGACAACCACCTTTTATATCATAAGTGTGGCAATACTATAGTGAGATTTTCAAGCCACATTAGTCAAGCTAAAAGTGTAATTAACTCACGAATTAGATCGTTGGTAACTCGAGATGAATTGCCTCCACACCTTTTCATCCCAGCCAATAGATGTCGAAGCAGTTCGACGATCCAGTGTACTGATAACGTAAATCACTTGGTAATCTGAAAGTAAGCGTGTATCAATTTATGAAGAAAAAAAAATAATCTGAAGAAAAGCTAGATAATTAATTCTTTCGGCTATATAATGCGTGTCAGATGATAAGGCAAATATTGGCAATTTCGGTTTAGAAACAATGCTTCTATCGATATTTAAAATCAACAGAAGCTAGCTGGCCAAGGAAACGCTTTGACCGATATTTTAAAACAGTAAAAATCTAAGTTAGGTGGTTTATTTAGAAATGAGACAGTGACCTATCGGCACGGAAAACTTGACAACCGATTTATATATGTCAAGAAGTAACCCGGATTTTTGACCCGGGGGCGCACCGTAGAAACATTATTCATTTTTTCGTCTACAGCTCCAAATTTGGGCAAGACCAGGGGTGCATGATTTATCATTTTCTCAATCTATAATTCCAATGAATAGGAGAAAGGTAAGTTAGGCAAATCTGAAGATCCTGACCCAATGGAGGCAGACAATACTTCGATAACCCTGAATGCACACTGAAGATGCAATCAATGTGAGATTATCGATATTGTCGTCTGAGAGTGAAAACGTAAAACAAAATGATATCTCTAGGATTAGGGGAAAGAGAGGGTCAACCTTCACGTTGATCTTTGACCCCAGGACAGCAAACAAAGAATAAAAGAGAAGGATATACAGGCATGGCAAAGTAAAAGCATCGAAAATAATTGCAGTTTTTCACCATCAGCTTAGAAGTAGTATATTTCAGCTCAGATTAAAAGTTATTAATCAAAATAAGAAACTCCAGAAATCGCACAGTTCTACCAACAAAATTAAGTCTTTTTATTCAGGAAGCTAGGAATTATGGGTTCCTGGAACCAATTAACCTGTTTGAACCTCAGTATGGTTATTTAAGACCGACCCTTAAAGGAAATGTTCGGAATACTTGAAAGAATGACCCTCGGCAAGAGAGAGGATTGATAATTAAGATGGTTGGGTTGGTATTCCGTAGTCTACTTCGTACAATTATAAAAGGACTATGACTAGGTCCATGAGTCATATGACTAGCTATATGAGTCAAAACTGACAACTGTAGTGTCGTGATAACTGCATATATCAGGATTAGTGGTTAAGAAGCTGGTAAGCTAGCCTCGAGTACTTCATATGGATGTGTTGAATGCTATAGTTATGAGAAAGAACAAAGTTTTAAAGTGACTAGAGACTTAATCAGAATTCGAGATCTTTGTAATTTCAAATGCGCCAGGAGGCTTACAGATTGCATAGGGCTCTTATCAAGGTGAAGGAAGGGATGTGTCAAAACGCACGAGACGCATAGAGCTGTACAGCTGCACGCTTGTTGGAGTACCAGTGCACACCTATGTCAATCGCCAGAAGTGTCTCCAGTAACGTAGGTATCGAATCTGGAATCAATGGGAGAGGTTGCTTAGTTCGACTTGTATCCATTTTTTCCTGATTAAGGCGGGTGGTGCATATTGTTTTCCTATGGATACTAGTATCCGGACGCAAAAAAACAAGTTGCTAGGGGCTGTGTGATGCTTCTTGCTACGTTCGTCTGAGAACCGCTGGGTCCTATCATTTATATGAAATGTTCCTTGTCGCCTCACCTACCATAATGCTTTACCATAAAGACCTATTGCGTTGTCATCTTTTCGCTTTCCAATATTGCCAATTTAGAAGTCATTTTTTGAAATATCTATTCTTGAAATCATTTTCAAATTCAAGGAATGAAAAAAAATATTCAAATTAGCAACTTCGGATTTTAAATCATGAAAATGTCTTTTAAAGACATCTAAATATTGTCAACAAATTTGAAAAAAAAAAAAAAAGAAAAACGAAAAAAAAAATCCCACCTGAAAGGCTGCTTTTGTTTCTCTGAATTGAAAAAAAAGAAGAAATAGTAATACGTGCTCATATTTTAAAAAATGAAGTATCAGTAAAAGAAATTTAAATATCAAAAGTCTTTTTAATGATTTTTTCGAATCATTGCCGTCACGTGAAAAACCATTGTCAGCTTTGGAATTTAAAATCAATCAATTCCACTTTCTCATAACGTGCCCAGGAAAGAATCATGCTCAGTGTATATTAGGGGAAAAACACGAGTCCGATGTATCATAATGTCCATAAGAAAACTCAAATGGCAATGGGCTAGTCATATTGTAAGAATGGCAAACAATCGATGGTCATCACGACTCATTTCGTAAATCCCAAGAGATCACAAGTGGAACCAGAGCCGACAAAATATTACATGGCATGACGAGTTGAAAAAGAGGTTTAGCGAATTTTGGGGAGGGTCTATGTGCAACAACGGACGCTAACAGGTTGATAATGATAATGACTCTTTCATAGTGTGAATCATAAGTAAGATATCATCTTTTTGAATGTTTGAAAAAATATAGTGCACAGGTACAACTAACAGTAATACATATTAATGGTATTCACATAGCATGTACGTTTTTCTCATGTACAAGTGCAATTTATCAGCATTTATACACACGTACGACTGTCTAAATTTTTATATCCACTAACTTTTTTTTTTCTGGATTTAGGGTTGTAACTTTTATATTTACATCAATCTTTAATATCCACGTATTTTGGTCGTGTGTAAAGTCGGGGAGTACCTGTAGGTAGTGTGGATTGTAGATGTAACCTACGATGAGCCTCGCACAATGAGGAAGTTCGGGTCGGTGGTAGGTGTGTTAATACATTACAAAGGTTCTTCGCTCAGACTGTTTTCATTACACTTTCTGATTCGAAAGGTTACACGGACTCTAGGCTCTAAAGAAGCATATGAAAGAGGAAAGAAATACTCAAAATACTCAGGGTTTTATTTGGGATTTAGTGTAATTATATAGTTTTATCAATTGTTAGTTATAAAAATGAATATTGCAAACTTCCTCTCAATATTTTGAATTAGAAAAAAAAAGAAGTAATATGTGATCTCTATAAAATGTTTAAAAATGGATCAATATATAACCATGAATGATAAATGCAGTTGAAGTAAAAGAAATCTGGACTTGTTTGCCTGAAATTGGACATTCTTGTTTTTTTCCCCTCTCTTCAGAATGTTTTTGTCATTTCATTGTACAACGTTCTTTGTGGTTCAATCGATATGATCTTTTGGGTTTTCTCAATCGAAAATCTTTCAACCCACAAGGCAGAAAAGAAAAAAAAAACAGAAAAAAAATCATAAGTACATAATTAACTAAAAGTTCTTGTCTGCAAACATCGTCTGAATCGCCCAAAATCGTTTTATAAATATTGAACTATACTCGAGATTACTCTTTTTTAAACGTATAAATAAGTACGTTTTCTAGACTTGCTAATTTATATCATTAAATCACAACACGTCGTATGATTCAATAGTATATACTCAGATTTTCACCGTAGAGAGATTTATGTAGCTTTTATATTAACCAATTTTGTTCTTATCATATTTTTTATATTTTATATTTGCACCTCCCGTAGAGTGATGGATAACAAATTAGAGTCGTCGTCCATAACATATAGAGTAATTTTGATCTTCGCTGAACGCTTGACTGTTGCGTTAGACCGAGCTACACAATAAATATCTGAAGTCTGTGCAGTTGCCGAGATAGCTGCGTATTTCCCAAATCGTACGCGACTTTAGTGTTCATATTCAGATAAGCCAGATATTTCGAATACGTATTTATTAAGGCAAGTAGACACTTTTAGTGAGAAGAATGAGCACAGAGCTGTGGCATACGATTACTATCTGTGTAAAGGTAGTGCATGTGGCTGAATTCTATGGATTATACAACTACCATTATTCTTAAGCTGGTATGTCTCCAGTGATTCCTACGATTACAAACCTCTCATTATCATCATTAATAATATTACCGTAATTGTGGTACGTAATGTTGCTATTTGAAAATGGTTTTCTTATATTATTCTTACAATTGTACGTCTATTACTGGCATCGTATGAATACCATTATATCCATGATTACTTTCTGGGACTTTATATCATCCAATATTTTCTGGGATTGTGAATATTATCTCTGAGTTTGTTCGTTCCTCATTGAAGTGCATACCTGAACTTGAATCGATACTACTGTAAAAAACAACTTGTAAAAACACAAAAATATTTCAACACAAAGTAGACGAAAAATATAAATTCAGTGGCACAAAATAGCTACTCACGGTGACATGCACCCACATGTTACTCAACTTTGCAAATAATTTCTCACAAGATCGATATTTCCTCGTTTGTTTCATCAAAATATTTTTGTTTAGTGTTTTTAAAGTTTTCAGTATACGTACATACATACATACATATATATATATATATATATATATATACATATATATATATATATATATATATATATATATATCTTACTATATGTACATATATATGTATATATATATATATATATCTTACTATATATATATATATATATATATATAATACGCATTTTTCATACTGGTCCTGTTTTCTTTAATATTATTATGTAAACACAGCGTCTTCAACTATACCTTCCTTCTTTTTTTTTTCAAAGTAGTTCCCGGGCAGAGACAAACCACCTATGTCTCGAGTACAAAATCAATACACAAACCAAGTCCACCCCGGAAACATACGTACAGGAGCTAATTTATTTTTGAATACGAATCATTTGTGTCTGAACTTCGAAATATTTCCAACACTTGAACTCTTGTTATATGTTTAGAAATAGTTGAACTTTTGTTTGTTTGTTTTACAAAGAAAACACTCGCAGGCTCAAATCAATTGTATATGGAAAGGTCGGTGCAATTTACTCCAACAGTTTAGACACGAATTGCAATGTATCAAATTTGAGTGAAACATTTCACAAGGAATTGTATACGGCGTTTTTTTTTTCCCAGGGCAATTTTCGCAAGTCGGTGTGATTGAAGAGATTACTTATAATGAGGGTCTCTACGAGATTACTTGGAGTTTATCAAAATTGGTTGAGTTTTATAAAAGTTATTATAGATTTAGAGCCGTCGATTCGTGTAAAATCTCAGCTGGATGCGTCTACACAAATGATGTGAGCGTATTGATAATAGGCTTTGTCGTATTTCTGAGAACTGAGCACTGCCTTTTCCAACGATACCTGATTGGAAAGGGCCGGGACTTTTTGAGTGTTGGGCTGCCTCTCATGATGGTCATATGAAATAATATTATTGTGAAATAATTCGCCCGTACGTCATACAAAACTGTAGCTGCAATTATTTCGTGTTTCCTCTCCAGGGTTGCCAATTTGGCCATTTTATACCAAAATTTAGATTCATAGTTTTGGATAAAAGATCTATAATTTGTATTGTTTTATCATTTCTATTAGATTTCTTGAGAAATTAGAGATCGTAACAACTTCAAACTCTGCACAGCATTGCCTAGCGCCCTGTCCAATGTATCTGGCGATAATCAACTTTGTGCCATGGACAGTTGTCGAGCGATCGCATTTGCGTACACGCAGGGATTTCTTCAATAGTAATTAGATTGCACGTCTCAAATTAATTTCGGGAACATTAATTCTAGTATTGTATTGATCCCCTGATCATCATGTTTCGTTGCATTTCTGAAATTACGTGTTGCCCATTGGCTTGTAACATGAACATTTCGAACTCGTAGCGAAAGATAGCATCCAGAACATTCTAAAATGTTTTAGGGATTGGCTAAAAGTTGGGGGCGGGGGGTAGATTATTATTATCATAGATCTCGAAATATGTAACGTAGGTTATCTTTAGCGAAATATAACAAGAGATCAAAGAAAAATATCCGGGCGGAATTAGTGTTTCATGTAAGGCTGATTACCCACGTTATTGGGAACCTCACATATTTGGAAGAGATGTGGGGAGTCATTCACAAAGGATTGGAAGACAAGTGACCATGGTATTTCTGATTATCCCGGACAAGGCGTAACCAAACGTATTGACACGTGGGCATATATCAACGTTTCTGTTATTTAGCCATTTTGGGTGTGGGGGAGGCCATCGTGCTGTCATTTTCCTCCGTTAGCGAAAGTAAAGCGTTCCCATAAACTAACAAAAAACAACAACAAAATCATGAACTTCAGGGGCGTAAACGGAAAAGGTAATTACTATTAATAAACTGGAAAAATATTTTTGTGTCCCCAGACTGCCCCCCCAAGCTGGATATGCAGGGTGCTTGGAAAGAGACGGGGGATGTTGAAGAATACTTCTATAGCAGTTTTGTTGCAAATCAAGTGCTGAACGTTGTTTTCGTTTTTCGTCTCTTTTTTTTTACACTTTGTTTCGTCCAAAGACAAATCAAAAGATAATCCTCGAACACCGATCAGTGGCGTCAGTAAAATCTCGCAATAACTTCAAACACTCTGCACTTCCTGTTGATATTAGCTGAGATATGACAAGAACGGAGCAGTTGCTAACCTTTCTACGAAAATGGACTTGCCTTTCAAACTCTACCTGCAACGGCTCAGCACATGGAGGAAGATGATAAAACAGTTCTAAACAAATTTCCATTAAATTCTGTGGAAGGGTTGGCAATATGCTACTAAAGACAAAGACAGATCTATCAATAATTACATCTGTTAATAGTCCAATGCGCTCTCTCAGCCCTAACTACTTTTATATGGAGACAAGTTTGTATAAAGAATGATAACTATCATAAAACTACCAGAAAATGCAGTGTTTTTATACCAGAACCAAAATCAAAACTAAAGACATGTAGAAAAACGCAAATACAAAAATTGTTTGGTTACTTTGGGTCATGCTAATTTTTGATAATATCATTGCTGGCCTTTGGACTAATGGGGTAAAGATTTCCACTACAAGTCACGCAGACAGTCATCCAGTCACTTCTTTCCCATCTACCATCCATGGCCAAAGGTATAAATGCAAGGTAAGCATAAAGAGCCTCCAGCTGAATTTGATCTCAGTTCACCAAATTCTTTTTTTCCTCGTAGCTAACCGTTACATTGAACAAGTTAGGAAACATCTTTGAAGCGTATAGCTTTTGCAGTATTATGTTTTTTCTCTGATATTCATTGCATCATTTTATCACTTTGTGAACCAGGGAATCAAGTAAAAATATAATTTCTAAGATGACTGACAAAAAAACAGCTAAATTCCTTTCTGTAACTTAAGATACGGCAAAACACGTGCGTATATTCGCACCCCTCAACTGAACAATTTGGTAAAAACCAAAGTCTATGTGAACTTATGCACTGAAAACACTAACATATTCGTGAAGACAGTCTAAAAGCTCATATATGGGAATATATGAACAAATTGAGACAAAAACATGACAATTGAGGAAGCATGACTTATCTACACATCAGGACGTGTATGACCCCAGATTATCGCCGTGTGTATGTTACTCCTACACGATAACATTACCTGATAGGCGAACACTTTTTACAAAAAAGTTTGATTTCACATAAATTTTGATTGCTTTATACCATTTTTTGGTCGAATAAATCTTTGATCAAATTAAAACTACGTATTCATTCTGGTGAAATGAATCTTTGATCGAATTAAAACTATGTATCTATTTTTATTTTTTTCATGATATAGTTTGAACTTTGCCAATAGAGGAAATCTTGGCCTGAGAAATATATTACTACTTTAAAATTTTTCAGGAGGACTTTGCCATGGGCAACTTTTTTTTTACTCTGTTATATTGATAGAAAGATAAGTTGGCTGTGTTATTGTTTTCAACTGTCCACTTTCGCAAGATTTGCAGTCGGCAAGGTTTGAAGAATGTAGGTGGTGGTAAGATACGGCTCCCTCACTAGGGTAAGGTGTCTTTCCGTAGTGAATGCAACGAAGCACAATGTGTACGTATTTTTGCATGGTTGGTGTAAGAATTAGCTAGTTCCATCGACTTTATAACAGGCGATATGGTATGTGCACTGACTTTTACCTTTTAGTAAAATGGTGAAGTGCTGCCAAGGAGATGGATCGTCAGGAGCTAAATAGCATCCGTTCTGCCTGGAGACAAGACAAAGCCTGTAGACAACAACTAGGTTTGGGAATAACCAACCAACAGACCTGAGGAGTATGATAGTTTGCAGAGTTACCATAATGTAAGAGCAACGATTTAAGAATGATAGCTGACATCTAATAGCCAAACATTTGATGTGTCATTGTTGTCACATGACATTTTTGGGTAGTTTTATCTTGTAATACTTTTACTGTTAATTTGTGAGCCGCTTGAAAATGTCAGATGCCGTTTTCAAATTCATGAATGTTTTTGTTTTTCGTTTTTTTGGGTTTTTTTTTCATTCAAGTACGAGGTTTCATTGTTCAGTTCTGGCGAACGTGGATAATAACGTACGATTAGATAAAATTATAGATTTGGAAGAAAATAAATATATTTAATAGCATAAAACGTATTCAGGTCAAAAGATTAGAAAAAATCCCAGGCTTGTCTCATTGTATTCTTCAACGCCCAAGCTTTCTTTGCTTCTATTTGTTTTTTTTTAAATATATCTCCAGAACCAACCTTAGAGTATAATTCAATAATTCCTTTTAGAATATAATTCGGTTGGAACTAGTTTTAGACAAGAATCAGTTCATTACATCTGTCAAATGCCAACTAATTTCCAGCCTCTCTCACGAATTTAAAAAGAAATCTTCGATCAGACAATCTCAAACTTCTTTGTTTTTTCTTCTCTCCCGCCTAGCCTTTTATCTTATTATTTCAAACGTGATTACAGTAATACCATTATCAGCAATCACGTTATGACTATATTATTTTTTTATAATTTTTGTATTTGATTCCTCTTTTCTCACTAACTTTTTTGCTTACATAATTGATTAATTTCCTTTTTGCTGGTCCTATACAATCTATACTGATTTTAACAAAGCCTTAATTAAACTTTGTGATGAATTTATTTTCACAAAGGGTGAGACCAATCAGACGATTTGACATATTAGTAGTTTGCAAGACGCCAGTTTTGTTTTTTTTTCGTCTTGTTTTTGGTTTTGTAACAGACAGAAAAAAACAACTTTATAAATACAGAGTACTTATTAGCTATTATCGGAAACGCCTGTAATTATTTCATACTTCACAGAGAGTGATCGGAATTAAGAATCAAAAAACATAATTTGTTTTTCTTGTGACATATCATCTCCCCTGTCAGCCAAAGCAATGACTTGAAACAAACTTATGTCGCCGAAAAAAGTTTAAGAAAATATAACTAATTTTCTCCAAATTTGTTCGATATTGAAAGCTTTTCTCTCGCTATTATTTTCTACCATATTTTGTCTAGGGTTCTTTTTCTTATGTCTTTAGTTTCTCCTTTTTTTTCGAGTAGTTTGTTATTACAGCAACGGCCGATTCTTTATCGAATCGTGTGCGTGAGTGCGTGTGTGTAACAAAGACAAAGAATGAGAGAGAAAGAGTGAGAGAGAGAGAGAGAGAGTCTGTTTGTCTGCTCGAGTGCTTAATTTTGATTTAATGAAGTAAGTTCCGGTATATTCTCATACAAAAAAAAGCACGAGTCAAAAAATATCGGCCCAAGCAGGTCTCTAGCTTCTGTGGATTCAGACCTACTAACTAACATAAGCTTAGTATGGCCAAGTTCAGGGTAATGTAGCAGACACTAAAAACTGAACTAATTATCATTGGAAGCAACCCGTAGGCGCACTCTCTCTCTCTCTCTCTCTCTCCCTCTCTTTATATATATATATATATATATATATATATATATATATGTGTGTGTGTGTGTGTGTGTGTGTGTTTATGTTTGTAAGTATCTATACATGCACTTTCATTATAATTTCATTCAGATTTTTTTCATCTTACCGCCAATATATTCTCATCAGAAACTTGAAGATCTTAATTAAGATGTTGTTAATTACCTGAAAGAAAAGGAAAAGAAGAGTGTAATTGATATATAATTTGACAAAAACAGGAATAATTTTCTCTTTCGATAATAAATAACACATTTTTAGGTCGCCATATTCATGGAGTTCAGACATTATCGACAGAAATATATTGAATCTTGCTTTTTTTGTCTTTATTGGTAGCTATTGGTTCAATTTTTGAAATATACTGCTCCAGTAAATGACTTCATTCACTTAGAGCGATAATACCGACATAACTATTACTGCTAATGATGATGATACAATTACCAGAGTTATTATATTCACTTCCGAGATAGTTTGACTGATAGTAGTCATAGTGATCTATTGTTGGTGTCCAAGGAGAGTACCATTTAGCTTCTGATGAATCTAGCCGGATGTGAGAAGGGATATAGAGATTGTAAGCTTTGGATATGAGACGAATGAATTTGATTCCCTCTTCCTTTCACTTGTAGGCGCATAATGATATTAATAATGATATCATTATTAACAGAGTTATTATCTTCAAATCAGACAAATCTAGTGGCATTATCTGTGGAACAAGTGACTCTAAGTGTCCTCTGTTCATTGGCTGTACTCCTTATTATAATGATACGAAGTGATTCATGACTGATATGTGATATCTGCTGCTGATATTCAAAGGCTGCTGCTGACGTGTGAGAAAACCACGTCCGGGATTTTCGCCGACTACCGTTTCTTCTACGCAAATGGACGTTCTGTCGGAAATCTTTCTGTCATTATCATCATCAGCCGTAATAACCTTTTAGCATCAGTTGTTGGACATGGATCTCCGCCGAGAACCGTCAGACCTCTTTTCATGGGCGTTGCAGAGCCAGTACTTCCTGAACTTGTCTAATTCATCATACCATCTCATTTTTTGCAGACCAGAGTTTTGTTTATGATCTCTGAGGATCCACGTCGAGAGTCATGGTGTCCAGAGGTTGTTCTGCATTCTTGCTACATGGCCTGCCCATCGACATTCAAGATTATTCCAATGAATTCTATGATACCTTTGACTCTTTTTTTCTCCACTATTTTATACAGTCTCTCCATGTGATATTAAATGTGATCCTTTCTTGTGAACGTTGCACTGTTCTCGGTTTGAGAGCCAATTTTTTGGTTGGGTTACTAGTTTCAGCTGTATGGGTGTCTATCGGGGGATGCATTGGTTGTAAACCCACTCTTTCAAAACTGATGGGATTTTTTTTTGTCTTGATGGTTAATCTTGCTCTACCGAAAGTTTGCAAACCTAGGATGAATCTTTGTTTGATTTCTCACTTTTTTCAAGGATTTAATGGACATTCATTGTCCCGGGTAGATGTGATGGTCAACTTTCTTTAGTTCTGCTTTTTCGGTCGCAGTAGTTGTGTCTTTGTCCTCACTCATATGTTGTTATTCATGACGTTGATTTCACATTGATTTCACAAAAGTTCATTTAAAGACCCACTTTCTTGCCTTGTTCGTTCAATGTCTGAAGTTCAATGACATTCTTGGCATTAAGGAACATGTCATCTGCAATTCTTACGATACTCAAGTGCTCGCCACTTATTTTCAATCTTTCATGTGTCCAGTCCGAATTTCGGAAGATCCTTTCGAGGCAAGATGTGAAGAATCGGGATAGCAGTGTTGCCTTGTTTTACGCCTTTTTATAGTTTGAAGGGCCCCAAATCTTTATGGAGGCCGATAAAAAAGCTACTGTGTCAGTAGATACTTGACAAAAATATTTGAAATTATTGATTAAACAACATATGTTACGTTTGGCCAAAATTTGGGTTTTATTTACAAATCTGTACATCAATTTCCCGACAATATTTAGATTTAATATTGTATAGACTGAACACAATCATACACTGACTTACAGTGAATTTTCTGTTAGGTTTCTTTTTATGGGTTTTACTTTTGAATCAGTATATCTATCGTCTCAAAATGTTATTATTTGATACTGTAAAAGAAAAGCTAACATGATGGTTCATTAGAAAAGTTGATTTCATTCAAAACGAACAAAATAACACGTTCATAAAACGGATATTTGGTAGGGAAACATGAAAATCAAAGTATAAGAAAATACAAATCAAAATGACAACTGTAATGATTATAATATATATATATATATATATATATATATATATATATATATATATATATATATATATATATATATATATATATATATAGAACAATTGAAAAATTCGCACTCGCACTTACTTGCTCACCTGAAATTATAAAATAAAGATTTGTATAGATATGTTTATATATGTATACGTGTATATATTAACATGTATACAATATATATATACGTGTGTGAGTGTGTGAGTGTGTGCGTGTAAATACAACACGTCACTCACTTATTCTGACATTACAGTTCTTTCAATTCTCAATTTGATATCAGTTGCATTTTCAAAGGCTTCCAGTTACACATTGATAATTACGCATCCATAAAGTCGTGTTTAAATGTCTTAGAGGTTGTATTTATCGTGATGAAGATAATTCCATTTTCCTTGTATCAACCTGTTTAGCAAGTATAATTGATGCGTCAACGTATTTAAAGACGATCGATGACGACTGCCATCACGGAGATGAACAACATTGTTTCATCTTATTAATCGCCGATATTTGCGGAGAGCAATATAAAAGATCGTGCGTTGGTATCATTGTACTGACAGATCAAGATTGGGAGGAAGAGAAAGAGAGGCAGAAAAGTATGAAGAAATGAGATGAGGAGATAGAGAGAGGAAAGTGGGACAACGATCGAATAGAGATAAGATGAAGAGAAAGATAGACGGAGAGAGAGATAAGGAAAATGATATATACATATAATCATATATATACACACACTCATACACACACAAACACACACACACACACATATATATATATATATATATATATATAGAGAGAGAGAGAGAGAGAGACAGAGACAGAGACAGAGACAGACAGACAAACAGACAGACAAACAAACAGACAGGCAAACAGACGGACAGCGAAGAGAGATAACGATGGAATGAGAATTAGAGGAAGAGAAAACAGACAAAGAGCGAGAAGAAAATGAGAGAGAGGGTGGGAAAAGTGAAAAAACGATGGGATGGGAATGAAAGGGAGAGATAAAGAGGTAGAATGATTAAGAAAATGAGAGAGAGAGAGAGAATGTAGGAATGAGAATGAGATGAATTGTACGAGAGTCAGAAAGAGATAAAGAATACAAGAGAGAAACAGAGAGAGAGAAAAGTGAAAGAACGATGTAATAAGGATGAGAGAGAAGAGACTCAAAGAAAGAAAAAGAGAAAAGATAGAGAGGGGAGAGAAGGAAAGAGAGAGAAAAAACAGTGAAAAGGAAAAAGTGTCAAAAAGTGAGACTCAGAGAGGAGGGGGAGTGCAGAACGAAAGAAAATAAGGAGACAAAAAGAAACATCTTGGGAAAAAGAGAGAGAATAATTGAAAAAAGGGAGAAAAGATAGAGGAAAAGGAGAAAAGTACAGAGACGAGAGAAGAAAAGGGAGAAAAATGAAAATGAGAGAGTGAGAGGGAGAGGGATAAAGAAACGAAACAAAGTGAAAGGTTTTTCAGTATTTTTTTTTTTTTTCTATTGAAGTTAATACACTCAGAATCGTTTCTTCCCGTTTTATAGATCGTTTTCCGCATCAACAAGGTAAGAATGGGAAAGTGATGTTCTTCAATCGCCATCTGTTCTCACTGGTAGCACCCTAACTTGAAAAACAAGATGACTTGGTATCGTCAGGATAAAGCTAACAGTTCATGTTGTAGAATAGAAGACTTGTTTTGGCGAAAACATCTGTTGTACAATTCTTCTAATAACCAATTTGAATTCAACATCGTGAATCAATATATTTCAAAAAAAAAAAAGATCAATAATCTGTCTGTAGAATTTGAAATATTTTCTGCGTGCATTAATTTTTCTTACCGTGAGCCCTGGCCCTATGCTATCAGAATTTCTTAGATACAGTGTTGTCATTATTTCTATTAATATTCGGACTATCCTTATCTTGGTTGTTTTTCATACAACATTTCGGCCGTTGCACTCTACGGTCTTCATCAGGTATTATCTGGTAGGTGTGGGGAAGTAACGAACCGAACCTTTATTAATCCAACGGGGGTATATTGACCGCACTAGCATTAGTAGTATTATTATATTGCCTCACGCTACGATTGAACCATTAGATTACCTGCAGTAATTTTGTCTGATGCTGTAACCACTACACTATGTGTCCATGTGGACAACAGGTGTTAATTTTTAGGAGCCTTAAACCTCATGTGACAGTTTTTATTTTTTTTTATGTTATTGTTTTCTGTCTTTCATTAATTGAGGTTCCCATATGGTATCTATTTCAATGCTAGGATTACTGAGGCAGTTTTTCTTGCCTAGCATATGGGCCGACTCTTTCAATTTTCGAATTTTTCAGTGTTCTTCCTGATAAATTATCACAACCTTGTTCCAGAGGGGTAGGTGGTCTCCCTTTTCTTTCCATACATGATCAGCTATACCCATGTTTCACCTGTGTATTCGTGCCCACAGCTGCACGGTATTGAGTATACAGTTCTTGGTATTCGATAACTCAGTGGGTAGTTTGGTGCGGGAGAGGTAGCTGCGTAGCGTTGATCTACTTCTGAATACAGCCCGGATATTATATGGGGCGCAGATCTTCTGGATTTTCTCAGACACATTTTTAAGGTAGGGGAGACAGACTGTAGTTGGTTTATGATTGTCATCTTCCTCCTCCGTCACTCTCCTTTCTCTGGTGGTGACAGTTAAACCTTTGGGGTAACCATTTTTCTGGAGATTCTTGCTTATGTTACGCATCTCACAGAGGTATATGTCAGTGTCACTACTTATTAGCTTTGCTCGGTGCTGTAAGCATCGGACGATCCCTTTCTTAACGCTGTATGGATGGTCAGAGGCGAAGTTGAGATATTTAACAGTAAACGTTGGCTTACGATACACAGATGTATTGAAACCTTGTTCTGATCTTGTTACCAGTACATCCAGGAAGGCTAATTTATTGTTACTCTCCTTTTCCATTGTGAACTGTATTGGAGCTCTGATTGAGTTCACGTGGTCAAACAGTAACTTTGTGTCTTCCGGATGTGGCCATCGTACGAAGGTGTCATCTACATATCGAAGCCACATGCTTGGCCTTAGTGGTGATGTTCCTAAGGCCAATTCGTCAAAGTACTCCATGTATATATTTTCCATCACTGGTGATAGCGGTGATCCCATAGCTAAGCCTTCCTCCTGCTGGTACATCTCATTGCCCAGTTGGAAGTATGTTGTTTCTATGCAGAAAGTCAGCATTTCCATTAGGTTGTTAAGGGGGATGCTGGTGCGTTCATCCAATGTGGGATCTGAACCTAATCTATCCCTAACTACTGAGAGTGCTTCGGATGTAGGAACTCGTGTAAAGAGACTCACCACGTCTACGCTCAACATTCGTTGGTGTTTGAATTAGAGCCCCTCCAAGTTTTTCTACGAAGTCAGCTGAGTTCTTTACATAGGATCAGGTCTTATCCACATAGCGTAGTGGCTACAGCATCAGACAAAATTACTACGGAGTAATCTGATAGTTCTAGGTTCAATCCTAGTGTGAGACAATATAATAATACTACTAATGTTAAGTGGGGAGTGCGGTTAATATACCCCTGTCGGATAAATAAAGGGTTCGGTTCGTTACTTCCCTACGCTTACCAGATGATACCTGATGAAGGCTGTTGAGTGCAACGACCGAAACTTTGTATGAAAAACAATCAAGATGAGGATGGTCCGAATATTAATAGTAATAATAATAATACCTCATCTCAAAAATTCAGAGATATACTAAAGTGTTGTCATTTGTATTGATTTATACCTATCATCTTTTGTATTGCAATTGGTCGTTTTTGCATTCAGTCAACAGCCATTGAATAAGCAGCGTGGATCGGAAATGAAGAACAGATTCAAAGTGAGATTTGAACCCTCATACCTCCTCCTTATTACTCCCAACTAAGCGTCCAGAATATTAGGTAAGAATAGAAGATATTCTTGATAATAACGTTACGGAAAACAAGGAAAGTCTTTTTGATATTAACATTATGGCAAAAACATATTGAAAAATTAATCATATTTTTCAATTTCTTTTTTTCTACATTTGATCGCAGCTGGAATCATTAAATGATAACCGTCTTTTAATAATCGAGGAATAAAGATTTCAAATTCAATAGATTTATTGTTAACGATTAGGTATGAGGTTAACGCCTACGGGTGCTCTGTTATGCAATAATTCCAACCATCATAGATAAGTATTCGGTGATAACACATCGTCACAATTTCATGTCCATTCGGACGGCTAAACTAATGGATAGACATACTTTATTGTCAGCTGGCATCTTTTTACAACGATAAAAAGGCAAGGACGTCAGAAGACGCGATATAAAGATATAAGCACAAACACTTGTCGCAATCAAATAGTTGACTTTCCAGTTTCAGAGCCGTAACTCGGGAGTTTGATTCTCACTACGTGCTGCAGTATTATAAGCTTGAACTTGAATAACCATAATCACCATCATCATCATCATCATCATCATCATCATCATCATCAGTCTTATATCGCTCGTCGTTGGACATGGGCCTTCCTCAGGATTTGGACTTCAGCAAAGTAGAAATTAGGAATATCAGCTTTTAGCTCTTTGAGGAAGTATGGTTGTAATGGGCGAGTGATATGCTCAAGAACTCACTCATTGATTCTTTTTTTCTTGAGCGACCCGTTGATAAAAAATTCCTGGCGAAAGTAGAGGGCGCTAAGAGAGATCGATTTTGTTTATAATAACCACCAGGTACGTTGATAGCTTGAATCAGAGACAAAAATTAGGAGAATTGATAAAACTTGTAAACATCAAAATGTATCCCCCATAAGGCCCTTTTAAAATCACAGTAGGATGGGAGAAAGAAGCCGTGGGGACTTTAAACAAAAACACACATGTCAATGACAAAACCAATGCAAGTTTCAATTAGACTATGATTAATTTTATCACTCTCGATCGATATCGATTTTTCTCAATGCAATTAGAGTCACTCATTCCAGTTCAGCCCTTTTTGCTGTCTTGAAACTATCAACACTTCTCTACGCACCAGATTATCAAGCTTTTGGTAGAGCAAGCTCGACTTCCAATGGTACAAAAATCCCACTAAGCTTAGAGAGAAGAGTGTACAAGCAATGCATCCTCCTAATAGTCATTTTTGGAACTGCAACATGGAACCTCACCAAAAGATTGCCCCTCAAACTGAGAACCGTGCAATGTACACATGAGAGAATCATGCTTGACCACACATGGAGAGATCATAAAATTTATATCAATAAAAAACAAGGAGTCTTAACATCATAGAAACAATGGGAAAACTCAAATGACGGTGGACTGGTCATGTTGTACGAATGTCAGACAAGCGCTTGATATCGAAACTTGGACATGGGTCCCCAGAGATCATAATCAAAATCATGGCCAACAAAAAGTAATGAGCTCAATAAATTCAGGGATAACTGTTTCTGCGATGCTCATAATAGAGGAGAAGGTCTATGTCCAACAAGGGGCGCTGAAAGGGTACTGCTGCTGCTGATGATTAAACATATATGCCTGGAATTTATTTTCATACCCTATAAAGATAATAGTAAATTCATTATGGAATAATTGGTGTGATTTCAGAGAAATAAGTTTGCAGCCATCCTCCAAAATATATATAAAAAAGCGTGCTGAGCAGTTTTCAAAGTTCTCTCCGTAGCATAAATTAATTGAATATCACATTGCAAACTAAAATAATAGCTAAACTTATAATACGAAAACATGAAGAAATTTCGTTATTTTTATATTTGAAGTCATTCGGTAACCATATAAGAGGATTGCATTAGGTCCCCACTGTTGCATAAAACAATTGAACGGCATTCGAGCAATCTCTCTGGGGCGTAAGCCTTGGAGAAGTATATGAAGATTTTGGGATGCCCCGTCAGCAGAATCAACATTTACGCTTCACTGATGTTGTCTCAAAGAAAGCAGGGTGACAACGTTTGGCACCAGTTTGCTTGCAGAAGCTACCAGGAGGGAGTCTGTGTTGGCGTCAAGCCTTCTTGGTTTTGAATCAGCGCTGTCATTCTCCTAGACTGGTTGTCAGTCATAGCTATAGAACCCAGTCATGCCTGCTATTTACCAATAGCTTGTGGAAAATAAATGAATGCCTCTCCAAAGAGCTTTAGTGCAAAGCGTACAAATTAATATCACCATCAATCAATATCAGTCCTCTTGTGTATAACAATAGTCAGTGCAAGAGTCAGTTATCAGGTTCAACTTGCTTCGCACATTTTGCCAACTGTTGTTTCACATATTTTTCAACTTATTTACATCCGAACAGAGAAATAAAAGTTGTTGCCAACTTTGATAATGGCCTTCCCTCAACATATCACGACATTTCAAGAAATGTTTGTATGTGCATCCGTGCATTCATCACGGTTACTCTACTGTTGATCATTGCACGAAACTGTCATTCTGCAGACATATCATTAGGTATTCGAAACAGTGCGGTGTAGAGTTTGAAGTTGTTTAGGTCAGCATTTCTCGAGAAATCAAATCAAATAAATGAAATGATGATGATCACCGATATTCCCTCATAGTTTCCATTTATCATCTTCCTTGAATTTTGCTCTACAAAATACGTATTGCATCGATCGCTACTGACGTCTTTTTAAAAATTCGATTGAATTTGGTAGGTTCCTATATATGTAATAAAATCCTGTGCCTTCTGAATATGAACCTTTGGAACAGGCATTTCACCTCTATTTGTAATTGCAGATATACGGTAGGCAAAAAAAATCTTTCAATAAAGTCACTTATCGCAGCATATCTGACAAATTTATCACATCAAATTAAAGTTTCGTAGCTTATTGCCTACCTTCCCACAAAATTTCATTGAAAATAAATTCATTTGGAACTTTCGGAGGTGCAGAACAGCCAGGACTAAATAAAATACTCAGTTGTGAAATTTTTGTATTGTCCTTCCCGTCTGAATGTCCTCAGGTTCACATTGAATTTCAATTAAATTTTGCAGAAAAGCGTATAATAATCTACAAAAGAAGGCAAAGAATTTCGGAGCTGATTCACCACCAATTATCTCCCCTCTGACCTAGCTAACTGCCCATAACCACAAAAATATCACTAAAAGTTCTCAATTAACTTCAATGAATTTCATGACAGAGCAGGCAATAGATTGGGAAAAGAGTAATTGAATTTCTGAACAGATCCTCGCATAAGTTTCTCTCCTACATTGTAGCTATCTGTGAACACAGTAAAATATCTTCAGATTCTCTCTGTTTGTACACATCATATCCCCAGATATTCTTCATGATTCTAAATGTATTTCTGTTGAAAGGTGAGAATTAGACTATGAAAGGAGTCAGGAAATTTTAGCAGATTCATTTATGATTATCTTTCTACGTTTTTACTAAATTTTGGCAATCATAAAAAATCTCCGGAAAGTTTTTTTGTCCGTCCACTCAATATATCCGGAAGTTCTCAATGGATTTCAATAAAAGCCGGTGGAATGATGGGCAATGAATTACAAAAGAAGTAAAAAGATTTTGTACATGATCCATGAAAAAAAAAATTACCTACGTCCGTATTACACGATATCTCCAAATGTTCTCTGTCTTCCAACATAATATCTCCAAGAGAATTTCAATAGAATCTTGTGGAGACGAATGATCACCTGGTAAACTTTGCTCAGCATTGAATTTTCTTTCAGGTGATATACAATATGCTAACCTTACAAAGTAAGTTCAAAATCTGAACACCTATCACCTGAATATAGTATATTTGCTGATAATTGCTAATATTCACTGTTGTCTCCTTTTGCAAGACTGGACATCGCTACATGAACTTACGAAATACGTAGAAAACCTGCCCTAGAGCAATGTTAAGCGCATTTACCTCATTCCTAGCCATCTGTAGTGAGCAATCTTTTCACTTTAAATTCTGAATAATTGTTTTAGGTTGTCATATTCATAGCCATTATCAACATGAATTTTTTGAATTTCGATTTTTTTTATTCGTTGCTCATGGTTCAGTAAAAAGACTCCCGTATTTCACCAGGTATAACCCGCTACTACAGATAGCACGCATTCCCTGATTGAGTTCCAATGTTAGAGCATTCCATGAATACAATGTTTTATACGAATATGTATAACAATAGTGTTTCAATAGATAAAATGCACCTGGGTATTTTATCTCAATACTTTCTGAAAGAAATGCGGATCTTACATAGTGCAATACGATACACTACGTCAGTAAAGGACTTCCTCGTGACTGAAAAAGCTGTGTATTACTCATTGGTCCCAGTAGTCGGTGTCTGAGCAAAGGTAAAATAAAAAAATAAATGCTGATTTCAAAAGCACTTGCAATACAATCTTCTCGACCTTCATCTGTCCCCAATTCAACCTTATACCCCACTAAGTTTGAGCTGTGTACGTTGCGAGATGTTTTTTGTTTTTTTGTACCATCATCATGTTTGAAGGCAACAAAATATCTTGAAGAACGTGCCCAGAGAAACAGAAATAAGGAAGGCCTGCTTTCGTTTTTCACAGAAAGTCTAAAACTTGTTTAGCAAGTAAAAAATAGAGCAAAAAAAAATACTTATTATTATTGAGAACTTATAGCAGTCAGATGCTCTTGAAGGAGTCACAAGTTTAACATACGCTGGACTGCTAGTTCCTTAGACCATTCCTGTGAGATTTAGAAAAAATACTTCCCCAACCAGAAGCTCTATCTCAGGGAAGAAATAAATAAAGATATCCCTTTTGCCTAAATAAAATCGGATGCTATTTATTAGCTTAGTCTGACACGAGGCAAAAAGTGCTGGTCCCAAAATGGTGATTACACTCATTAGAGTAATATTGATCAGGGGGAGATTAACATACTAAACACTGTCTTGTCAAGTCCTCATAAATGTTTACAAGTTGAGCCAAACCGTCAGAAACGTAGATAGAACAATATTTCAGGAGGTCAGCTATAGTAAAAGTGTTGAGAATCTCTTGCTTAATGTAAGACTCGATGTTTCAAGACTGTGAAGGCTTCGCAAGCAATGACAAATTCCTATCTGCAAATGAGCAAGAAAAAGAATTGAATTCTCCTTTCCAGCAAGTATCCATAATTGAATGAATGCATGTTTTATAGAAGTAGCGTTTGTATGTATATGAAAAAAAACGCACTATTAAGAATTTACAAAGACGATGTTTTTGCACTCTCCAACAACAAAAGGAAATAAAAGAACATGAAACATTTAAAGAACAATCTATGTCAATTGAGTTTGTTACACTTAAAAATCATCAAGTTTTGTATCGGCATAAGGCGAGTTAATCGAGTTTACGCTATGAGCAAACAAGAAAAATTCATGTTTTTTTTTTACCATTTGTTTTATTCACTGAATTTGTAAATAGAGTTTTTCCTTCGATCACAACTTCTATTTCTATCCAACTGTATGCCTGTCTGTTTACCACTCTATATACAGTACTTGTCATAAGTATCTTGACGAACAGACATTTAGCTCCTAATTGCTTGGCTCTGAGGATTAAAAAGAGGAACATTTGCAAAGAGAAGCATTTTTTGTCAATCAAAATAACGAGGCATACATTTAGTTATATTCTTGATTCAGAATGTTACATTTGCTGGGAGTTGTTTATGGATAGATATTTCTGAACGTTATCAGGTTGTAAATAAGCTATGTAGTTTTTTTTTCCTGAATCTATTTACAAACATCGCCATCAGAATATTTCATCTTTTAAAAGTTAGTAAAAGAAATGAACACCGAAAATCAAACTTTTTTTTACTCATTTGATACGGAAGATCTAATATCTATTATTACTGCTATTCTCACTAATAGAATGAGGTAAATAACATAGGATAGTTTATTTTAGGGCACATCATACTTTCATGAAACACAGAAATTAAACAAACTGTTATTATTTTGCAAAAAGAAATACACCCCCCCCCTTAAATGTCAGAATGTACGGAAATATTTGCTTTTTAATATCAGAATAATGACTTTCACGATTCAGATGACTCACTCTAGGGTTCGTATATAATTTGTTCTCTTTAAACCATGGTTCTGACTAGTTGAAAGTTTAATATTACCTAAAATAGCCTATTTCGATGATTTCAGATATTCGCTTCCGTGTCCAGTGTTCGAGATGCTAAACAAACAGCTTCGTTTTTCAAACAATGACAAACACTCATAAATAATTTATAAGACAGGCAAAAGAAAACGAAAGAGATTGGTTAAACTTTATTGCTTTAAATTGGCATGAATCAAAATATTTTTTTTCTGATTAAACACTTTGCTAGAGTTATTGCCCGAGGCTGTCAATGATATGCAAAGATAAATACGAATAGATAGATGGATGTATAGATAGATAGATATAAACGTGCTTATAGATATGAACAGTTTCAGTAAGTTGAATGGATAGAAAGATTTGATCAGGCGTGTAGATAATAACAGATTCTGTTTGTTAGTTAATTAGATAGATAGATAGATAGATAGATAGATAGATAGATAGAGAGAGAGAGAGAGAGAGAGAGAGAGAGAGAGAAATATGATCAGATTCAGATAAATGGATGGATGAATATGAACAGACGTGTAGATATGAAAAGATTGAGTTCGATAAATAGTTCGATAGATATAAACCGATTCAGATGAATACATAGATATGAAGAGACACGCAAAAAATATTTGATAGATAGATAGATGTATGAGTATGAATCGATTCAGATAGATAGGTAGGTAGGTAGATAGATAGATAGATAGATAGATAGATAGATAGATAGATAGATATGAACCGATACAGCTAGTAAATTAGATAGATAGTTTGATAGATGTAACTGATTCAGATAGATAGATAGATAGATAGATAGATAGATAGATAGATAGATAGATGGATGGATATGAACTTATGCAGCCAGTGAGTTGAATAGATAGTTTGATGGAGATAATCTGATTCAGATAGATAGATAGATAGAGATGACCAGATTGATAGATAGATATGAACAGATTCAGAAAGATAGATGGATCGATAGATAGAAAAAGTGAAAACAAACTGGTAGAAAAAATGTTTGTTAGGACTTTGTCAAGGTTGGAAATAGCGTTGAAAGCTTTGCAGCAATCACATTGGTGTATAAGTAGTTTATGAAAGAGTGGTTTGCGAAAAAATTATCAGTCTTCAACTCTTATCCCCCTCATCCGCCCTGTCAAGCCAGCGATGAGATATTTCTCGTCTAGATATCTGATGATGTTTCAGATTTGAGTCCGAACAGCCTCAAACAGAATCCAAATATCGTAACATACCAGAGACGAGACTTTGGTCGAGAGAGCTGGTGAAGGGAGTGGCGTTCGTTTTTTCCAAGGGAATCAGAGCAAAATAAACATAAACATGACTCAGTCAGATTTCGAATTCAGTTATCCAGTTGCGTTTCCCCGCACAGCTAATCGTTACTCAACCACTTATAAAAGCCGGACCTACTTGAGATGCAGTCAAATGCTTCGTTTGAAAGGTTGGTCTATGTTGCTTATAAGAAATCAATGAAGACGCACGAGAAGTAGACGCAGAATAATTTCAGTTGGCCAAGAAGTCAGTTTTATGGTTCAATCGACCATACACGCACACATATACATACGAGTAAAACATTAGATTATTTCTCACAAACACATTTATACGCATAAACCCAAATAACCGCCCTGACATAGTCTTTCGTACATTCAAACACGCACAGACAGACATAAACGACCGAATATGCGATTGCCTCTTAAATGGCAATTGATATCGCCAATGAAAACCAGGAAAAGCTCTCCAGTATTTGAGGTAAATGTCACCGAAGAGAAGTCAAACCTGGCAAGCATCAAAGCACCGATGTAAAAGAAATATTTCATGAACCGTACACTACGTAGTTGCAGCTGAATCTAGTAATGCAAAAAAGAAAGAGAAGATATTGGAGAACATATCCGTTCTTTCATGCATGATAGAATCGGAAACTCTAATTTTGTCAACCAAGTATAGGAAGACATAAGGTAGACAGAAGCTGCTATCCTCTGTAGCAAACATTCCCCGTCCCTACCAGAAAAAGAAACCCTACAGAATACTCAAAGAGATTAGCTGTATAAACCATTGGACAAATCGAGACGTTAACTTCAATTTCAGCTCAGATAGTTTAATACATGGGTTACTCAGGTATTTCCAGACTATTCACTAACAATTAAATGGAACTTTTGATAAAATCGATACAACTTTGTTGAATCATTTTTGTATATTTGATGTGGGGGGGCTGTCAGAATGTTGAGGCGACACAGAAGAACGAATAGGTTGGGAACCCGTCAAAGTTTGATAGGATCACGTGTTTATCAGTGCCCAATAAAGACTGCGTTGGAGGAAATCTAAGTTGTAAAGAGAATAATGTCAGATAACATACAATAAGCAAATGAGGATAGACATTGCTTGGTTGGATCGGTGATATAAAGGGAATTGTGCAAAAGACTGACATCTGACTATGCACACCAATTGTATATGCTCAAACAGTAACTTGACAGTGACTGTAGATGCTCTAATAGTCTCCAGAGAAACACTGAACAATGTGAAAATCTGGACATGTCTTTATCACAGAACCAAAGGGATTATAAAACTTGAAGGATGTCGGTCGCACCTTTCGTTACTGGAGCACTTTAAACAACACTCTCGGACTTTTCAGAAAAGAGTTAAAAAATCGAAAATCCAAAGAAATACTGAAAATATCCATATAATAGCCTTGATAATATCATTTAGAATACTGAGGAGAGGATAGTATATTGTTGGCAATCCACTGTATCTTGAGTTCCACTAGTGTCAAAACCCAAATAATTCGATGTAATATCTGAGACCAATTCCAAAGAACTTTTGCAGAGAAATTGGAGGAAGTCCAGTCTTAGAAAAGACATTTGTCGAGCTAATACTCGGTTAAGGTTTTAGAGATCATTTAAGAATAGTTAGAAATTTGCTGTAACTTGAGCCTGATCGATAGTCACTACATTCATCTGTTTGTAGATAAAATACTGATGATGATAATGTTGATGATTGGTACGGGTATGCTTTAAAAATAGTTCCGAAAATATAGAAAATTCAAAAAAAGCGTAATGTAAAGGATACGAAGAATAATGATTTATCTCTGAGGTTGCAGCCAAGTTACTCTACACATGAAGTCTATTGCATTATATATTAATAAAATAAAACCATTTTCTTGAAGAATGTTTTTATTCGTTTCGTTGCTGATATATTACTGTCTTTACAGGATCTTTGGAGACTTATGTCCAACAATAGTAATCTAATATACGAATGTGAAGTGATAAAGATTATGAGGATGCCCAGACTAATCCATTTCCTTCAGGTACTAAACCATTTCTCATAAAAGAAACTATTTTTGCAAAAAACATCAAATCAGTGGACTATCAATATTTTCAATTGATTGCCGGTCAAAAGGCCTCACGAAATGCAACACAACGAGTTACTTTTATTGTAAAAAAAAGTATTTTTGAAAGAAAAACCAAATCGCTGTGCTTTCAATTGATTTCCCCCGTGGAACCCTCTCCGAATTCAACCTATCAAGTGTCTTTTAAAATGATATTTTTGCATTACCAACATAAATCTATTAATTTTCCTAATGGATTTCCTCTTAGAAACCTTTACAAAAGCAAACCTAATAAGTGTCTTTTAATTAAAACAAAATTATGGCAAGCCACACTAAATTAAAGCTGTATCAATATTCTTTTAATTGATTTCCTTTTAGAAATATCTATGAAATCCAACCTAAGGGTGTTATTCTATAAAACAAATTTATTGCAAGCAACCCAAAATTCAACGCTTTATCAATATTTCTAATTGAAATTTCCAAAAGAAGTTTTCACTGAATCTAAGAAAATGACCCTCAATAAAACGGATTGAATACAAACAACATTGTCGAATCGATTTTTCACTGGAAGCATAACAAAATTCAGCCTAACAGTTCTCCCATATTAAAACCGACTTTTCTATGCAGGCAACACTAATTTAGCGTATTTTCATCTAATCAAATTGAAAATTTTCCAACCGAAGCTTTTGATAATCCAACATAAAGACAATCTCACGATGAATCTACAGTTAATTACGAGCATCACCAAATCATAGTGCCACCGATGTTTTCAATTGAGTTCCCACATGACGCTTCTGAGAAATATAACTTAGTTTGAACGGGCAAAAGAGGTTTCCGAAAATTCGATTTTAAGATCAAGGCCGACAACCTTGTACAAACAATAAGAACAAATCTGATTGTTCTGTACAGGGAAATGAAAACGTTTGCCAGATCGTGGACGTGGTTATTCTTGTGGGACATTGGTAGGAGGAAAGAAACTCGAACATATACACAGAAACCTCACCTGTAGACTGAAGAAACAGTAGAACATAAGAGCCGGGTACTCACTGATAATCTATAAATCAAAAGTACAGAAACGAAGATTCTAAGCAAATAGTGATATTGTCCAAACCACAGATCTGGAAATTCTGGAGAAATTTCGGGAGATCTGAAGAGACTTTCTCTCACTTGACACAACCGAGCCCCCGATGTGAACATGCAAAAATTATTATTGTAATTATTATTTCAATTTTTAATTTTGGTTTTAAAATTTCTGAATGGCATGCTGGGAGTTGTGGTGGAAGGCAACGAAAAATAAATGCAACAAATATTTGGTCATTAATCACTGTCAATGCATCCCCGAAAAAATCGGGTATACTTACATCTTTTGCTATTAATTAATATGTAAAAAGCAACAGAAATGAGAGAAAATACTAGTCCAATATCTATAACGCACAATCTTTGAAAATCAAATATGATTATATATGATACTACTTGTTTATGAAAGCAACAGAAGTTAGATGTAGAAAAAAATAGATAAAACTAATAATTGGCAATGCTTTATGTAAGGTACTCTTCATCTTGTTATTCCTGAAACATCATTATTGTGGACATAAAATAGAACTCATTTCTCCTGACCTTTTTCGTACTGTACATCTGCAGTTGATGTTTGCTCTTAATATTTGAATCTTTTTATTTAAGGAAATTTTTTTCCATGTAGGAATTTCACTAAAATGTTTAATATTTTTATATTCATGTACGCATTTCTTTTTGTTGCAGCTAACACGGCGGCCAGAGCCCTTTTATTAGATTCCACGAAGATATAAAAAAAAGATCTGTGATAGGAGAAATACGCTTTTAGCTCTAATGAATTTTGCTGGACATGACTATAATTTTCAGATTGCTATAACTGTGAATTTTGGTGATAAATCTTACACAACACTAGAGTATGGTGTAATATTTATGTATTTAAAATAAAGATGATAAGTAAAGCCCGTGAATGATAAGTAATCTTTCAGGAATAAAAACTTTGAAGTTTTCACCCTCCTGACATGCTTTCAACTTTCAACTATATTGCAGAAATAGTTTTCGTCTGTTTTTTGCTAAATGCAGACAACTTACGAGCCTATGAAGAAAACATTGATATCTAGTGTGACAGGTTATTTTCCATGAAATGCTTAGATACCAGACGATAAATATTTTCCATGATTTTCAGATAACCGGGCCAAAAATGATCGGGGTACTAGATGAAAGAGAAAATATACTATACACCGATAGCGTAAATATTTAAAAGGAATAAATCTTTTGATTATATTTCAAGATGCATGTATTCATTTCAGTTAATAACATTAACATTGCTGTCAACAACACACTTTATTGAATATTCTACGGACAGAACAGGAGCAGTAAAAATACACTATCTGACCGGAAAATAACTGATGGCCTCCGTTCAGTCTGTACAGATAGTGAAACACAACCACGTACACGGATGCATGTAAGGCGATGCGTATGGAGACCCTGGGGTGCCAAACAGTCAGAATCCCCCTCTTGGTCTTGCTGATGTAGTCAAGAAGAAAATTACAGCAATTTCTCTAGCATCGGCTTAGCTGCAAGAGCGACAGGAAGGACGTCCAATTGGGTATCAGAGCGTCTTAAGGGGTCTCCATTGCTTGGCTGTGGGATTAGAGCTGTCCTTCTCTTAGACTGGTTGCCTTCCTGAAGCTGAAGGGTCTAGTCTGCCTTGCAATTTTACCCATAGCTGGGGGGCATATGAATCCACGCCTTCCGTCAAGGGCATTAGAGTGAAGTGAATGTAAATAGTCCTGAGCTGAAAATATCTCACCATTTAATATCAAACAAAAGAATTGGTCAACCTTGGACAATGGCGCTCTGCACGTCCTTTTGGATGTACTCCCCCTGTGGTTCCTCATTTATCCAATTCCAAAACAGTCTGCAGTCCTTTATCGGATGACACGTCGAATGTCCCTTAATTTTGACCATTATCCGCAATTTCCTTTTTGAAAAAGTTGAAGAGACAGAGAGCCAATATGGACTGAAAGGGATTTGGGATATCCTAACCAACAAACCCTTAAAGAAAACATGAAGATTTTCTAGCACACTCATTGGGAATTCGATTGTCACACAACAGAAGCCCACTCGATTGCGTCTAACTGCTAACTGAGTGACCCAACGGGAAAGTATATGTTTACGAAGGGACGTTAGAGCTCCTGATGACCAGTTGCCAAATTGCGTCGAGGCTGGGGCATGGCTTTTGGTATATTCAGAATTGATGAAAATTTTCACGGTATTTCATATGTCTTGGTCCACAATTCAATATTGTTACCGTATAGGCACAAGAAATTATACGTCAGAAAGAGGCCATCCCAAAGTAAATGAGCAAAACAACTATAATTTAGACCATCTGGTCTTTTTCATTGTGAGCTATTCTTTTTGCTTTTCTTTTTAGCTCGTCACATTAGCCAACCTAAACGGAGTGAAACTCTGAATATCAATAATTTCCACGGGCCTAATGACACAGACGAACAGAGAAATTCAAGTAAACTGTGTAGCATTCTAGGTACAATGTTTCATTAAACTGGGTAACGAATAGAAAACTACAGTGAAGAAAATTAAACCAATGATTATCTGTGAAGAACCAATAATTGAACCTATATCCCTTACATGGAAGTTCGTCTGTAATGCTCATACCATGTAGTTACTGTGGTTTACAGGAAACAAATATCCTTTTGAGATACAAATCAGTTTCTGGAAATACCGGATGGAGATAAATCTATATAATAATATTTGTATTAAATTATCCATATTTTACAGCATTATTCAAACCTATGAGTACTTTTATTCCAAATGTACGAACTTTTTCCAAAACCTAAAAGACGATTATAAATTCGAATTCGTCAAATGTAGTGCCGAAAAAATAAAGGATATGTTTATATGTATTCATACGATCATTTGCCAAACATAGGCCTCCTGTAGCTCAAGCGGTAAAGCAACTATCACAGTAAAACATGCTTCACAGAGGAGAGGAGATATGGGCTCGAATCACCCTGAAAGCTTTTTTTTTCCGTACAGCGATGTTTACTGAATAATTGCGATGTAAGCAAATAAAATCGACTTGATAGATTCAAGCCAGGAATCGAAAAGGGATGAAGACCTCTTCCGAAATGTATATACCTTTATTTAAAACATAAAGTGATGTAGAATATCCGTATTCATAACGAACATTACATGGCAAACCTGAGAAAGGCTGATCGACCAAGACGTTTTGTTAATATCAAAGATAAGAAAAAGGAAATGGATTGTCCGAACACAAATTGGAACATTAGTACCTTAATAAACATTTATAAATACTTTCATTCAAAACACGAGAGCATGCAGAAATTTGAAGTCTCTGAATTCAAACTGATTTTCAAAATATAAAAAAAAAATAGCTTGTTGAGTGTTTTAAAGCAGATTCCGGAAATAGTTCTGTCAAATTGGCTTGGTTTCTATTTAACCTTAGCAAATATGCTTCCACTGGTCTGCAAGTTGAGAATTGATATTTCCTGCAAAATGAAGCAATGAGCACGGCGAATGATTGTTAGAGAGAAAAAAAACCAAAGACATTCAGTAAATTCTGAAATCTTCAAAAACCACTCTCGAGTTCTATGAGGAGGCTTTATGAAGGATACTTAAAAATCTGAATCCAGATATGAGTGGATGTTTCCGCACAACGAAGTGATGTATAGAAAAGCGTATTAAAAAAAATGTTTAATGCGAACAATCTTATAATTTTCTAAATCATGTATCGATTGTTTCAGTTTTGTCTTCATTACCAACATTAAATATATATTTCTGTCTGGATTTCAGATATGAAGATTTGTTTTTATTCCGTTACAAAGCCAGACACCACAAATTTGGATTCTAAAATCATGTAGCAGGAGAGAATACCAACCACCCTTATAAGTTATTACTTAAAGTGGGGTTAGGTTGGATGGCATAAAAGTTCCTTTCCAATGGCCATTTATAACTATTTTCCTGTCAAAAATCAATTTCCTGGATCTGATTGATATTTTTTGAATGTTTATTCTTAGTTTTACAATGATTATTTACCACTTAAAATGATGTACTTGGTGTTCTCTACAGGATAAAACGACAAATGTCAACAGGAGTCTAAAGTTCAAATGGCATGGTTTTAGCAAGTTAGTTCTGGGAAATTTCCTAAAAGAAAATTTCAAAAGTATGGTTTGAGATCTACGCTCTCGCTCACATCAATATAGTCCTTTGAAAGCTTGTGCAAAATAGTGCAAACGTAGGAGACAACAAAAAGAAAATTGCATTACATTAATTCAAAAGTGTATCTTGTTGACTTTTATCTGTTGAGTGATCAAGGTTACTGCCAAAAATATGAAAGTATCATTTTCCAAAGGATTATGTTCTTCATTCTCACAATCTATGATGAATTTTCAAGAAGATATATACATATACCCATCGTTCAAAGGTGAATTTTCTATTCGTTTTTGCTGCGCATGAAAAGTTACAGTCGGAAATGTGAATCAAAATATCTAAAATTTCATAAGGAAATTTCAATTATACGTGTATCTTGTAATACACAATGTATGGAAAACTGACACAAATTCTTAGTATATGTGTACATCATAGTCAAAAGTCTATACAATGCAGATTTACTTCTCTGCAATTTTACTTAGTTTTGCCTTTATATCACTCCGTCAGGTCAAAATTTGTGAAAAAAAAGATAAGTTTATGAAACTTCCAAAACAAGGTTAGGTTACAGAATAGATTGGAATAGGAGCGTGGAACAATTTTGTATATAAAAAAAGAAAATCTTTTTTTCACTTTCTGGATGTTTTAACATACATCCTGATATCATAGTTCATCCTAAGGTATATATCAATTTACCTATTAATACATTTGTGGGTTAGAACCACTGCAATTAATGTTGGAAGGATGGGCTCTCAATGAGCCAAAATCCCCAGTCCCCCAAATCTCCAGTTTTGTTCCAAAGGGTAATTAAATTTTGTGTCAATAAATACATTTCAAAATAATCAGTATTTTTAATTGCTCAATTTTTGAGATAATAATACCCCCTAAAATCATAGTTTATCCTAAAATGTGAGTGCGCAACTATCCAAATCATGAACTATAGACATGTATCAATTAAAAAAAAATACCTGTGGTTGGTCTGCATGGTCAACAGGTCCACGAACCCCAGCCTTCTGAAAGGTCTGTACAGGGAGCCACAAAAATAACTTCGTGGAGAATCAGGATTCTGCAGTTCTAAAATAGAGGAATATTGCACTAAATTTACGATGAGCGCCCGAATTTCCCACTCTGCCCCTGACTGTGGTAGATTTTTGTATCAAAAGAAACATTTCCAAATAGCCGTATTTTCGAATCCTCAATTTTTGAGACAGGAAACACTCACAAAAAATTCGTCCCCAGATATTTTTTAGTGACTTTCTAAACCATAAACTACTGACATATACCTTTCTAAAAAAAGTAAGAAGGATACCTGGGCGGGAATTCGGTAGCCCCCACTGCATACTAATATATATATATATATATATATATATATATATATATATATATATATATATATATATATATATATAATATATAAATAGCTCAGTATTTGGTAAATATGTGACAATTTATGTTTTACAAATGATTTAATACAATGTGAGGTCAGAATGGGATTAGCCCCCCCCCTACACACACCTACTCAAGTCAAAATACTGTGAATCATACGAATGCATTTGTACATCAATGCAGTGTGCTGAACATTTGCACTTTTGGGTCTCTATTGATCCCTTACAGTCGATATTTGTAATTTTCATCACCTCACCCTATAGAGAACTTCTTTTTAAGAGGTAAAAAGGTATTTTACGATCTTCTTTTCCCGTGTGTAAGGTTATATCTTTTTGGAAAAATCGACAGGAAAGGTTTTGACAGGTAGATGATTGTAAATTTATTTGATTCCATCTTACGTAGCCATACGCCCCACCCTATGTACTAGCTACCTAGAATGGTTGACATTCTCTATCTCTGAATGATTTTAAAATCCTTATCGACGCTGCTCTATCGTTTCCTACCTTTCTACTATCACCACGCACCGGTTTATTTGGGATGTAGTCCTTATCTTAGGTGGCACGACGTTCTGACCGTTGTACCCTCCAGCCATCTTTGTATTCGGTAACGTTCTCTGAATATGTTAGTGAACTTTTCATTCAATGCACGAGGTAGACTTGGCATTCCCATGTTCATGACAGGATATACCTCTATATGCAAATATTAGTGGCATATGTGGAATCAAACGGCACAGACGATCGGAATAACAAAGGAAAACTAACAAAAATACTGTACCCATCCATCTACGGTTTGTTCTTTAACATTATGTGTGAATATCAACTAAGCCTAACTTTGTCTCTTAGAAAGATCGCAGTATCAAGGTTCGAATCTACTTCTGTAATAATACACCGGTGAAAAACAAATGTTCATTCTTTTTCGGAATCAAATATATATCATGAAGATAAAATGTTAAAATTTTGATTGAAGCTTAATTTTCCTTTGGTCACTATGACATTCAACCGACGAGGGAAACGTGCAGTATTTTTTCAGGGACAAACAGACCTATGAGGTGTCATCCGTTTACTGATTTTTTTTCTCTACCAGAAATGTGTTCTTTCTCTTTCGTCAATTCATTGTTCACGAACGATTCAGACGAATACGACGCTAAACATAAAACAAAACAATCTTCCTCGTAGTGAACCTCATAAATTTTCAGCAGACTCCCCAGCCAATTTCGCGCAAGATCTTTTTGTCTCTGCGCAGATACACAGAGTGAACAGCAAACCTCTTGTTTTTATAGCGCCTATGTCAAACAAACACCATTTGGCAGGCAGCAGGAGGAGTTTCGAACGGTAATAAAATATTCTTTTGTCTTATTTACATGGCTTGAGTGTTTAATGTCCTGCTGCAGAGGGGGTTTGATAAATCCCAATCGGTTAACATCTTTGGCAAAGAAGGTGCGAGGATGTACGAAGCCGCGCAAAGAAGAGGAGACATGCTCGGTTTAATTTCACCATAAGTATAAATCTATCTGCCTTCTCGACATTTTCTGTTTTATATTCAATTCACAAGGGAGATAATCTATTCTAATTTAAAGCATAATGTCCTGCTGTTTTTGTGCGATAGTAAAAACCTAATAAGAAGATCATAAATAATTTTCCAGAAGTGCCTGTACACAGACAGCAAGGTGGGAAGAGAAGGAAATTATTGTTTTGTGGTGACGGATAAATTTTCTACCTTCACGCGAATTCGTTAAAAAGTCTATATGTTTTGACTTAGACGCCTGCAGCGATAACATCAACGAATGTGTATATATTCGCTTGTGCTTGAATGTTCAACTTAGTTCTTACCCAAAGTCTCATGTATATAACACTCAGCGAAGATCGAACTCAATACCGTGATGATAATCGGCCCGACCACTTTGTGAACCATTACACCATAGTAAATCGTCAAAACGATCACATATACTATTGGTTATTTACCCTACATACCCTAGTTTTTGCAATAGGCAAGTATACGACACTCAAATCAAACTTCTTGAGTATTGATGACTGCGTGACCATCCTTTCAAGTATCACTTCACGTTGAACAGTCCATATATAAGCATCAATATCGGTTGTGACTCATTCCATTAGTATAAATACGAGGAAGCATACACCACACCATGGTCCGGTATATTTATCGTTTATTCGAATATGCTTATGTACTTAAGAGTTTAATATTCAAAAATAAAAATAGTTATGTATGTATGTCTGTAGATATTGAAGGACTTGCAAATTCTGCGTGGTTTTTATATTTATATATGCACAAACAATCATAGAGTATATTCAACGATACAAAATCCTATCTATATATACATAGAGAAACAGACAGACGCACAGACAGACAGACAGACAGACAGACAGAGACATATGCATATAAAAATATAGATTAATTTATATTTTTGAGTGTTTAAATTTGAATATTGAAATATCTCCATGATAATATATCACTGTACGTACATGAGTGTAGACATACAGAAATTTGTCTAAGTGGATGTAAATCCATACATATTTATGAGTAATGTTTTTTCACATTCTCGAGCATAATAGTATCTATGGTTATTGTTATCAATATATCTATTTCTATACGTATTGAAAAATACATAATCATTGATAGTCTCTTACTAAGCATACTTTAGTCTGGCACAAGGTCAAAAATGTCAATATCCAGAGCCTGCTACACTTGTAAAGTTTTACTTGTGAGAAAAATCATTAACCATAACTCTGCTGTGAAAAGATTTACTTACTTAGCAAAACACAGTCTGGTACGAGGCTATTTTATTGGTGCACCTATGAGTATCAAGCTCACTTCTCCAGCAAATTGGTACCACAGGATAAAACAGCATACAATAATGCCTTAGCAGACGGCCAGGGACAGTATTGTAAATAAATGTTAGCGTATATTTCTCACTTTCTCAATTTTCCTTATATTACTTCTCCTTTCTCGCCCTCGCTCTCTCTCTCTCATTCTCTCTCTCTCTCTCTCTCTCTCTCTCTCTATATATATATATATATATATATATATATATATATATATATATATATATATATAATTTCAGAGTCGCCCATAAATGACTATACCCCGCCATATTTTTATGCAAATTTTCTTTTTACCGTAATCTAACGGAATTTTATTATTTTTAGTGAAAAATTGCAGTCAAACAGACATTAGCAGGTGTTTTTTGAGACCAAATTTTATAGCATTTTTGTGACACAAAATACGCATATGTTTGCAAAAATGAGTACATCCTTTTAAGAATAATTGATTTCGTCCTATTTAGTAAGTTCATTTGAAAATCTTTTTATAGAATCGGAGAAAAAATTCAACTGTAAATATATTACACAATGTTAAAAGTAGTTCTTATAAATCCATTTCTTTTTTCAGAAATATCTCCAAATTGGGAGAAAACTGTCATCCAGTTTTAGGGGTTATGTTATTCATTCCCACAAACAGAACAACAGCTACAAAAATGGCTGCATTACTGGAGTTGAACAAAAACACCGTTGCCAAAATGGTGGAAAATTGGATGTGTATGCAAGTGAAGAGATATGACATTGTGAGCTAACAGCAAGGTTTATCTGCTTCATCAAGAGATTGGTTGATGATGGCCCTAGAGAATCGACCGTGTATGTTGGTAATTACTTCAAAGAAACGTGTACTGTGAATGTTTCTGCTATAGCAATGAAACGTACTCTGAGCGAGACCTGCTTACATGGCCGATGACCGGGTAGAAGATTGCTCCTGGAATTTAAACACAAATAGGCCAGGTTCAAGTTTGCACAGGAGAATAAGGATACGAATCCAAAGCTTTTGCAAGACATACTGTGGTTAGACGGAAAAATGTTATCTAATGGCACCCAACGAGCGTGGTGTTGCCATATGGCATAAAAAAAACGTTATTGGTATAAAAAAAATTAAGCATTATGATGGAAATGTCATAGTGAGGGGTTAACTGATGAACTGCTTTCTATCGAAAGAAACATGAGGGTTTAAAGTTATGTCAGTTTATTGGAAGAATCCAGTTGCTTCTCTGCAAAGTCTTAGGAGTAAGAGATAAGTCCAATATGACGATGTGAAATGATTCGATTTGTCTAGAATGTCAGAGGATTTAAATCCAATTTAGCTCTTTTGGAATATAATGAAACGGAAAGTAGAGGTTCCACTCTGCTAGAGAGGGAAAATACTCCAGTAACTGTTTGCGCAAATTAACTGTAGTCAGAGTCGTCAAAACCTCGAACGGTGTTTGAGAATAAAGGCGGTCACACGATATATTTATTTCAAATACATTTTTTATCCTAGTGGTGTATGAACAGCAGCATATACATATTTTGCGAACAGAATTTCTATGCTACAGAGTTTGGTAATAAGAATACCTGATTATTTACGTTTTAATTTTCCACTACACGTAATAAAAACTTATCCAGTTTAGTTTGGGAAAAAAATTAACTCTATAAAAATGAGGCGGGGGTATATTTATTCATCGGCGACACTGTATATACATTACAAATCTTTACATATACACGGACTAATTTGGCATACACACACACACACAGATAAATAGATAGATAGATAGATAGATATGTAGAAGCAAAAAAGTACCCTGTCTATATTATAGTGTCCATATATTTATAGATAGTTAATGTGCTGTTTCATATTTAGTGATCTCATGAATTTCAATGCATAAAAATATGTTCAAGATATTTCATTGTATATGTGAAAGATAAGATTATCTCTATGTCATTATTGAGACCGGCAGAAACTTCACTTTCATTGAAAAAATATTCGAAATCAGTTCGATTTGTTCATAAAGCCATTGATTTAAAAGAAATCTTCATAACCGTTCAAAGCAGTTTTCAGGAATAATCATATATTACACAACACGAAAACTTAATAATGAATATGAGTTTTTGAAGAAAAACATAACCATTCAAGAATACTCAAACTTTGGGGAAAACACACACACACACACACACACATATATATATATATATATATATATATATATATATATATATATATATATATATATATGAGTAAACTGTCTGGCAAAGTTACAAGCTTTCATAAAAGACTAAAATGACACCCTCATAACAAACTCAATATGCAGACTAACCAAATCCACAAAGAGCAAAAAAAAAACGAAAAATTAACAAAACAATACCCGAGGAAATGAAATCCAAGATGAGAACCGTCTTAGAGCTGATCCAATGGAGAAAAAAACACATTATCAGCAATAGATTGTTTCCGCAACCGAAAAGACAAAAGAATGTGAACTCAGCCAAGTAGACATGCAATTATCAGTACCAAAAATATACTGAACAACGTAATCTCTCAAGCCAAAGAACTCACTTGAATTACTAACAACCTAGTAGGAATACATAAATTGCCAAAAAGTCCATTCTATTCGCCAAAGATATACTATGGGTAAAACAGAGACACCATAGAAAATATTGATGTAATGATAGGGAGCTCTGACAGAGCAGAAGCATGCAAACTGGTTAACGGATACATATTAGCAACATTAGCAATGAATACATAAAAAAGCCACGTCTATAAAGGGACGATGGAATCATAATCTTAACAACTGTGACGGACTAATAATCGATCAAGTAGAAGAGGACATCGTAAAAAACTATCAAACAAATAGGATTTAAAATCAACATTGAAACATAACTAAAAGAAGCGCTTATCTTGAATGTAATTATCAACTTCTAAAAAGGAATTTACAGATCATTTGAGGAAGAGAAACAATATAAATAAACGTCTTTTCGAACCTCTCATTCACTATCATCAATCAAATCCCACAATCCATCAGCCACAGACTATCGGTCAGCTGGTCAACCTCAACAAAACAAACAAACTTTAAAGACAAATATAGAGTGTGCATTCCTCAGCAAGATTGACAAACTCCCCATCACCAAACAGACAATACAAAATATTTTACAGAAACACAATAAAAGTTCGCTATAGTTGCATAGAAAATATATATAAGATAATATAGAAAAAAACATTAAAAAAATTACAAACGACTCAAGAGCAACATAAATATAACAGAAGAAAATCCAAATGCAAACTATGAGGTAATTGCCCCCAATCCAGCATCGTATATCGAGCAACCACAATGTCCCCTAACGAAAATAAAAACAAAACAAAAAAACCCCGAAAAAACAAGTTGAGAATAATAGTTTGAACATGGGGAAAAGTTACCAACATAAACTACCATGAACAAACAAAGTAAAAAAAATGCACAAAAATCTCATCGTTATTTTTATTTGCATTTTCACACCAGTTGCTGAGTGGTCACCGCTGGGAATCGGGTGACAGCAAGTTTCCTCAAGTCTCCAGTTCTCCCCTTCACACTCGCCCAGTCCACAACAATGCTTCACACGTTGCTTAGTGGTTATCATCGAAGGCTGAGTGATAGTAAGTCACCCTTGGTCTCCAGACCTCTTCTCATATCGTCCTCACCTGACACAGCAGCGCTATCATTTGTGCTGCCTTCACCCTGCCTTTTTTTCCTTGGCTGTTAGGTCATTGCTACCAGCTGAGGGTCATATATCTTATACTTCGAGCATTCACCTCAGTATTTATGCAGCCCCCAGTGCTGCTGTACTATTTATATTATCCTTCCGCATAGTGAAAATGGCGATGGATTCCATTATATCCGATCAGGTATGTTTCACTTTAGATAAACAGAACTCTTCTGAAGATATTATATTTGCCAAGAAGCGGAGTCTTCTGCAACTTTCGCAGATTGTACTCAATCCCGAATTTGCCAATATTTTTCTTTAAAAATCTTTTGAATGGAACCAAGAGCCCCGACGACAACCGGAACGACGGCTGTTTGTTTTGCCACAATTTTTACAGTTCCACCCTCAACTCCGGATAGAAAGATTGATAATACTTATCAGTCTTTTCATATTCCCTGTTTTCTATATTGTGGTTGCCAGGAATAGCAACATCCACAATGGAGCATTCATTGGTATCCTCCCTCGTAACTACAGTATATGGCCTGCTATTTTCAATAGCTCTATCTATTTGGATGTTAAAATCCCACAAGACTTTGACCTTTTGAATCTCCATCAAGCTTTCCGGCTGATGCTGGTATCACCACTAAGTTATACCGAATCCATATTCCTAGCAAAAGTTCCAGTGCAGTTTCTGACAGACCTTATCATTCCTACGTTTATACTCTCTTTGAGCAAGCATATTGCATGCGCATAATATGGTTAACACTTTCATTGTGCTGACTGCAGTGCCTGCAGGTAATGATCTTATTATTAATATCATTTGCATTTTCAAACCAATTGCCTGGTGGCCACCGCTGGAGACTGAATCACATCAAACCTCCTCAAGTCTTGAACCTTCCCCTCTGTAATTCTACAGTCCACAGCAGTGATTTGGATTACACTTTGACACCAATTGCCCGATGGCCGATCGCTGAAGGCTAAGTGACTGTCAATCTTCTCGGGTCTTCAACACACCTCACCTACCGTCCACGAATATCACAGCACATCTTTTTTTTGGCTGTCAGGCCATTGGTAATAGCTGGGGTCGTAGATCTATTATTATTATTATTATTATTATTATTATTATTATTATTATTATTATTATTATTATTATTATCTAACTCCAAGTTAACATCAGCCCCTAATTACAGCAAACAACACTCATCATCCGAACCCTAAGATAAGAGAACTATATGAACAGCCACATCGCTCAACAAATATTCTATACAACTAATATTCTCTGCAACCATACCCCCCAACCTGAAACCCAAGCAGCATGGCAAAGGACAACCATCAAACCCTATATATCTGAAAAGGGGATAATCAAAACAAAAACCCATTATTGTTTATGGCAATGACTGTATGAAACTGATCAATACCAACAAAACCATAAATATACACATCTATCTATCCATCTATCTATCTATCTTTACCTGTGTATCTGTCTCTGAGTTCTCATATATACTAGTGTTTATGTGTGTGTACATGTGTGTGGACGTATATACGTACGTTCGTATGCCTTGCTATCCGAAATAAAAGAGCGTCTCTTTAAAAAAAAAAAAAAAAAAAAAAACGAACATTCATGACGAAAGGAGGCAAATTGAAATGGTAATTACCATTAACTCACGTGGGATAAATTTCAGCCTTGTCAACCTCCACCCCCAAAGATGACGATGTGTAGAGGTTGGTGAGGTGAAGTGTTTAACAGACGTATATGAATAATTGAGGAAGAATGTGCCCGCTGCCTCTCTGACGGCTCGAGACAATGGTTGCTATTTTTGCTCTTCGCCTTTTTTCATTAAAGCAAAATGACAATATGACAACTTCCTAGAAGCGGGGTATACCTGTATATATATGTATAAATATACATTCTTGAGATAGAAGACAATTTTTTACTTTTTTCATGTATTTCAAAAAATCCGTTGCTTTTTCTGTCCGATTCCATACGCATCAACTGGATATTCACTGTGTATATTTTGTAGTTTGGTTACTTTTAGACTCCCCCCCCCCCCATCACAGTTTCAATAAAAGTATCGATATCTTAGTTAAAAATTCCGCTTGAATAGTCATTGCACACATACTTTGAACTGCCTCTGAAAAATAAGTTCTTTAGTCTTACAATTATTTTTAACTGCTACATTCCGATACAAAAATGGGCCGAGTAGATTTCATTATTCATTTTCCACCAATAATTTAGATTTTAATGCGAAAATAATGTCATAAATGCACACAAACTTATAAACGTAAGTTGCTGAAGGTTGCAATTTAATATGACAAATATTAACAACATTCAGGTGTTCAATCGTGGTAGTCATTGAATTATTCGGCTTTTTCTAAGATTCAGTAATTAGAGAACGTCAATGTCCTTTGATAGCATATCTTTGGATATGTTAATTTGGTAGAAAGGTCTGCTTAATCGCTTAATAAAAAACCTCCGTACAACTGATGTCATTTGACACCATACTTTGTTTGGGGTGATCAATCGAAAAAGTTGAAGAGGAATTTCTCAACGAATAAGTTACTTCTCTCACATTTTGTTGGACAGCGATCACTAAAAAAAGACCAAAATCTAAAAAGAAATCGATCGTGAATTCTGCCGGGGACAAACTAAGGTGCCAATTTAGCAACTTACCTTCCCTAATTCCATCACCTCACATACACACGAAAAACTTATTTGGAGGAAGATTAATAAGTTATAAATGTTTAGATTTGAGATTTTGGTCTTTTTTTAGTGATAACTGCCCAACTAAAGGCCAGAGATATAACTAATTTGTTGAGAAATCCCTTTTCAATTTTTCAGATTGATCACCCCCAACACAACATGCTGTCAAATGACATCAGTTGTACGGAGGTTTTTATTAAGCGATTAAGCAGACCTTTCTACCAAATTAACATATCCAAAGATATGCTATCAAAGGACATTGACGTTCTCTAATTACTGAATCTTAGAAAAAGCCGAATAATTCAATGACTACCACGATTGAACACCTGAATGTTGTTAATATTTGTCATATTAAATTGCAACCTTCAGCAACTTACGTTTATAAGTTTGTGTGCATTTATGACATTATTTTCGCATTAAAATCTAAATTATTGGTGGAAAATGAATAATGAAATCTACTCGGCCCATTTTTGTATCGGAATGTAGCAGTTAAAAATAATTGTAAGACTAAAGAACTTATTTTTCAGAGGCAGTTCAAAGTATGTGTGCAATGACTATTCAAGCGGAATTTTTAACTAAGATATCGATACTTTTATTGAAACTGTGATGGGGGGGGGAGTCTAAAAGTAACCAAACTACAAAATATACACAGTGAATATCCAGTTGATGCGTATGGAATCGGACAGAAAAAGCAAAGGATTTTTTAAATTCGTGAAAAAAGTCAAAAATTGTCTTTTATCTCAAGAATGTACATTTATACATATATATACAGGTATACCCCGCTTCTAGGAAGTTGTCATCATGTCATTTTGCTTTAATGAAAAGAGGCGAAAAGCGAAAAATTCAGAGGCAGTTCAAAGTATGTGTGCAATGACTATTCAAGCAGGATTTTCAGAAAGTCAAAAATGGTCTTTTATGTCAAGATTGTACATTTATACTCATATATACAGGTATATCCCGCGTTCAGGAAATTGTCATTACGTCACCTCGCTTTCATGAATAAAAAGAAAAGCAAAAAAGAGCATTCAGTATTTTAAGCTGTTATAGAGGCTGTGGGTACACTCTTTCTCTATCATACTTCCAAGTCTGTTGAACACCCCACTACACCAACTTCAAACCACTAAGAAATACACAATTTATATATATATGTGTGTATGTGTATGTGTGTATATATATATATATATATATATATATATATATATATATATATATATATATATATATATATATATATATATATATATATATATTTGTATGATAGTGTCTGCATGCAGTATATATATATATATATATATATATACACACACATGATAGTGTCTGCATGCAATGTATGTGAATATATGATTTATTTTCCCATCTTTTCCGTGTCTCCGTTTTCGCAGGAGTCCCTGAAAATAGATATTTTACTTGTTTTCCTTTGAATGCATACTTCCTGCCAACATCAACACAAGTGCGCCGGGGTCAATACTTGTTATTCGAAGCAGTACAAACTTGAAACAGTCAAACCAAATAAAATGACAAACATGAAATCAATGGCTGCTTTCCTTGGAATTGTAACTTCCGTCTCACGATGTCTTTTATTAATATTTCCATTGACTGTATTTGTTCCCCCAAGTAAGTTGCGAACAAGGTCGTGCCATTAACAGGAACTAGAGATGGCCGACGCATTCTTTCCAAATCTAATCGTAGGAATGCTCACTCCTGAAATACACTGCAAAGACTGTGTTATTCAAATATAGGTCCATTCCTTCACAATATAACAATTGTGAAGTCACTGACTGATATTGCTCAACGGAGTTTGAAGCACCATAGAATCTGAATAATGTTTGAAAGGAGAATAAAATTAGTAAACCTCTTAAATATTAACATCCATAAGATTTTCTCTGAAGTTTTGAAGCAAATGATTGTAACTTTTCGATGAATTATTCGCAGTAGCATCATCACGTGGCTTGTTTTGAACTGACAATATTTTTTGTGGCTTCTCTTTTGGTCAACGTCGTGTCTTTTAATCTTATATATATATATATATATATATATATATATATATATATGTTTGTAGATAATACAATTATTAATCGCACAATTAGTGTATATATATGTAGATTGAACTATTATTAATCACACACGTGTGTAGATAGATAAATCGATAGATAGATTGATAGTTTTGCATGAAACAATTATTGATCACATATAATTATATATATATATATATATGTATGTATGCATATATATATATATGTAGATGAAACATTATTAATCATACAATTATCATATATATATATATATATATATATATATACATATATATATATATATATATATATATATACATATATATATATATATATATATATATATATATATATATATATATATATATATATATATATAGTGTACAACTATATATGTAAGAAAAATGTATATGGATTCATTTATTTACATGGTCATTCCGAACGTGTTTCAAAGTGAGAAAGCTTCACCTACAGCATTTATAGAGCAGTAGATGATTATGTAGAATCAGTGAAATGAGACATTTCATTTCAAGTCCACTCTACTGCTGCAGGCTAAAGAACTGAATTGATAGTGAAGGCTATCTTGAGGATTGGCTAATGGCTTGGGTGAGTAGTGGTCATCTGGGGGTCAGGTCTCCAAGAGACTGGTTGCCATGGGGACATTCTGTGCTGGGAAAGTAAATGTGTAATAGAATAAGAAGAGAGTAACTGGAAGGGCTTATGATCAGGAATCTTGTTCTTGAAGATCCTTTGGGGATTATACAGTGAGTTGTTTTATTATTAGGAGGTGTACCAGTGATTAAAGGTTCTTACATTATTGTAGACGCAGTCAGGTTGACTTGGTAAGAATAGACGAACAAATTTAACTTATTCTTTTAATGTGATTATTAGTTTCTATTCCTAGGTGCAAAGCTGGGTAGGGTGTTATTAGGGCTGTCATATTTTTTTCCTGGTGGACGGTGGGCTTTTGGTGTATATTGCAATCTTCCGGCTCATGAGTGTGTGTTGGTTAGGGCTTGTGAGCAGTTTGGATATTCTATAGCCATGGTGATAAACCTATGGGTTTGAATTAGGTGTCAGGATGTTTAATATGATATTCAGTCGATCATTGGGAAGAATTTATGGAAGTAATATCCTCAAATTTTCATCGTTCTCAAGGATTTCCGTCGCTTTGTGAGTCGTAATTTTCTCTATCCCTTCGACAATGGTGAATTTAGCATCATTGGGAAAGTTATGGTTTAGGACACAGAACATTTATATATATATATATATATATATATATATATATATATATATATATATATATATATATATATATATATATATTGAGATAGATAGATAGATAGATAGATAAATAGATAGATTATAACAATGTATATGAAGCATGATATGAGCTATATATTAAAATCATAGCTAAAAGGGTAGGATCAACACTGCTTGGGAGCCATGTTAATATAACTGTCTTTAAATCTCCGAATCGTTTTTTTAAATCCCTGAGACGGTTACATGGTTAACAGCTAGTGATCCTGAGCAGACTGAACCTTCCACCATAAAATCAAAATCTGAACAAAAAAAATACATATATTCGGGAAAATTGCATAACTATATGAACAGATACCGGGGAATAAGTGACTGAAATAACACAACCAGCGCAATCTCTATAACCTTGTCCAACCTTAGCATTGGAGTCGATCAAAATAACTACATTAACAGACTTCGGGGAATAAGTGACTGAAATAACACAAAAAGAATTTTTTTCAAAGTTAATGTATTTAGTGTTCAAAACTGTGACCAGTGCATACTAATGTTTAAGTATCTTTTTGCTATCTTGGAATGTGGAGTCCAAGACATCATAGACGTGGTCAATTTTCTCCGCGTTTAACAGCGAATGCTGTTTGGTTCGTTCTACTTTGTAAGTTATACGTTCACTGGTTAGGCGATCTACAATGCTGCCCTTGAGGTCTTAGGGAATAAGGAGGCCTATTCCACTTTTTTCCTTTTCCCTTTCTGTAATAGTGGAGCAGGGTTTGCTCTTTAGCTCAGGTAGTTTTCTGGGTCTTCTCATTCCAGTTATTCCGATAACGTTCCATTTTCTATTCCACTTTTGGGAGTGGTAGGGTGTATTTCTGCTGAGAGTGTCCCGACATTGTCAATGCCAACGTATAGCGTTGTCTTTTTTGCAGAAGTTTCTTGAGTTGTGTTTGGGGTTGGATTTGTTTTTTGATTAGGTTTGGGCTGTCACCTTTGGAGCACATCACCCCGTACCCATGGCAAGTGATGGGGTTGAGGCTTGATTTGAATCCAACGGGCTGATTTATTCTGATCGTGTGAAGCATCGAGATTATTAGGCCGTATTCTTCCGGGTTGGAGCGAGCGACAGAAAATGGTGAGATATAAGAATTCAAATTAGAACCAAAAAGAACACAGGAAAACATTTCGTACCAAACAGCAACCACTTGACGTTCAGAAGGAGATCAGTCAATGATTCCAGCTCCAATTGAAGACCAGAAGAGAGCAGCAACGACATTGACATCAACGTGCTCTGCAACAGGATAACGAACCATCTGATTGAAGTCGCAAATATGTTGATGCCAACGACCACACCGACCATCGACAAAACTCTCAGGAGAAACCAGGATGTAATGTGCAACAAACACGTTGAGGAAAAAGATACAACGATGAAAATCAAAAATGCACAGCTAAAGGACGTAGACCCTTGTATCTACCTGGGAAAACAGAGGAATCGCCCTAGTTTGGCAAGCTTCAAGTAGAGGAAGCTCACGGTAGTTCCAGAAAGAAGGGACTAAAACCAATGAGTCTGCCCGGTAGTCATCTAAGGGACTGAAACATGGTACTTGACAAAAAGATTGGTTCCCAAACTGGGAGTCATGCAACGTACCCAGGAGAGGATCATGCTTTGCATGGCATCGCGTGCAGGGATCTCTCGATGGTAAAGTATATTAGATATAACAAAATTCAGAAGAATCATGGAATCGAGACAGCAATAGGCAGGCCATGTTGAAAGGAAGTCATCATTTCTTACAACGTTAATCCTTGAAGATCATATGCAAAACTTTGCACGACAGGAAGAGGGGAGGTATTGGAACCGCAACAACTGCTCGTCTATAGAGCTACTGCTACTGTGGGAAAATCGACCCTCTTACTAAATGGAGTGAGAATGGCCGTTCCCACGCAGTCCATAGCACTGAACCACTATACACACACACACACACACACATATATATATATATATATATATATTTATATATATATATATACATATATATATATATATATATATATATATATATATATATATATGGCAAAAGACTTGTTTGATTGGAAAATTAGATGGAAAAATGCCTTTTCTGAAGGAAATAAATTAACCACTGATTTTCTTTCATGGCTATGCCTGTCCCTAAGTCACAAATGGAACGAGGGTATGGAGTAACGATGGAAAACGTTTCCACTTTCAGTGGGTGCGCCAGGATCACCAATTTCCGACTCTCATTCGCTTCGCTCGTTTCAACACCTTTTGTCTGGTTTTTGGCTCAAGACGTTTGGGACATTAGATAATTCCCCCCAAAATTCATCGAACCAAGATCAAGCTTTTTTTAATAATGATAGAATGCACAATTCAGCTAAGAGGTAGGTGTAGGAATATAGGAAGTGCAGGAAAATGACCAAATATTTATTCTGTAAATTGATATGAATCAAAGATTGAATGAAAACTTTGCATCAATATATATATATATATATATATATATATATATATAAATAGTAGAATGTGGATTTGCTACACAAACTAGCTCATGTTTCTGCCCTCTTCGGACCCCATTAGGCGAATCCTACTCTAAAAAAACTTAACTTCAAGGGTAAAAGTTGTATGTATTGAGCACTCTATGAAATAAATCAATTACATTTCAGAAGTGGCTTTATATTATTGATATATTTTTATATTATGTTATACAGCTAGCCTGATTTGTACCACATATACTGTATATATATATGTATATATATATATATATATATATATATATATATATATATTGAGAGAGATAAAGAAAGAGAGAGAGAGAGAGACTGATATTTATAATTTTAGCCATGACTGATCAGTTTCAAGTTGTCATTGCGATCAACAGTTTTTTGTTTTGTCATTTTTATACCACTTGGATTTTTCTTTTTTCTGTATATGGGGGTTAGCAGTCAAGGATAGTGTTGAGGTCATCAGCTATGCTTTTGGAATTTCAGCCTCGAGAGGATGATTGGAAGTAATTTTAGTTGGATAGAATATTTCGTAAATGATGTGGTCGTTTATCTGGTTCCCTTATATGCTGTAATTGTGTGTAGTGAATAAACGTATGTGTCAAAAGCAATTAAGGACCCAAACAAAGCAATTAGAAGCAAAATGTCTATTTGTATTGTATATGCACATACGCAGATACATGGTTTCGATCCTGCCTAGCGGTATTGGAAGGGATATTTGATAATTTAGAGCCACACTAAAGAGGTGTAATATAACAAAATACCTTCCAGTGGATGACACAACTATTGAATTGTTATAATTAACGCTCCGTTCTTTAGGATCGAGCACTTTTAAGTTGGGCATTCGTCCACTATACGCTTCTATGCAATACTTTTCCAAATCTGGAACAGAATACTCTGGTGGATGGAGAATTGTGCGTGAGTAAGTATCACGCTTAATTCAGTCCTGCTGACAGTCCAGTTCTGCGTAGGACAGGTGTAGAATGTCATCCTCTGGGTCTGAAGCGAAAGTCTTGATCCTATTTCACGATACTGGAAGGGATATTGGATAGTCTATAGCCACACTGAGTTGTAATACAACGAAACAGCTATCCGTAGATGGAACAATCTTCAGTTGTCATATATACACATATTCCCGTGTAGTATAAAATAACATCCATGTATAAGGAAATAACAAACTAAACGTGTATGCTAGATTCATAACTGAAACGTTCAGTGTTTGGGGCTAGACTATATATATATATATATATATATATATATATATATATATATATATATGACATTGAACCTCATGCAAAAACAGAGACAGACAGAAGATAGGGAAATAAATCATAAGCATATACACATTATACGCAGACGCTATCAAATACATCAATACACACACACACACACACACACACACATATATATATATATATATATATGTATATATACCTGTAAACCATTATAAGATGCATACACACACGCACGCGGTAACACACACGCATACACACACACACTAGTGTATACTTATATACACGTGTGTGTGTGTGTGTGTGTGTAAATATATGCATACGGATGAATATATGCTTATGTGCATATGTATGTATTCAGATAGATATAAATGCATTAATTTGAAACGTCTTTTTCCTGTTATTTTTGAAGAAACATTTTTGTGCTTTCAGTCCTCGAGCTCTAAAATGGAATCCAGTTGGGGATACAATTTATGAAGTTAGTTTATGCTAAATTAGCCCCATGCTTTATGTCCAGCAGCATTTAGGCTTTTTCTTTTTCGGCTCCAGATTTTTTTTTTATCATCGCCCAACAGAAGGCAAGACAAGTAATTAATTCATTGATCTCCCTTTTTTTTCCATTTTTTTCATCACCAATACAGCATGCTGGCAAAGAATATCGATCACGTAACGGTTTCTGTAGAGAGACAAACCAGACCTATGCCTTACCCATGGATGAGATATCATACTGAGAGAATTTCTGATTAAAATAAACCCAGAAACCGTTTAACATCCTTTTTGATGTCCTTTCACGCATACTTCTTACCAGTTTGTGGACATATAAACACAGACACACACACACGCACACACGCACACTCACACAGATGCATCATCAGCAGCAGCTGCAGCTGCAGCAGCAGCAGCAGTCATCATGCCAGCTGATGTACCAAGGCCTTTCCCATCTACTTCTATGATGACCCTAATTGCACTAACCCCCTGCAATGTCTCAACTCCAAATTTTTTTATGTCATCCCATCATATTGTACCTGGTCTTTTCCTACTGCATTTACTGTCCCGCGTACATCGATCACCGAGTCTTTTTCCCCGTTGGTCATCCACTTTTCTTGTCAAATGTCCAGCTCATCTTCACTATTTTGACCTATCTGTATAATATCTTTCATCTCAGTGTTTCCATGTTGATCTTTTTCTATCTCTCAGAGTAATAATCAGCATTGTTCTCTCCATGGCTCTCTAAGGTCGTTTTGTTAATTTCTCTGTTTCAAAATCCATGAGTCATAGCTGGTATTATGAATTGATAGTATCTTTTACTCTTCAAAGTCAACCGGAAGACCATCAAAATTGAGGAAAGAGGCCCTAGAAGAGATTGACGAATACATCCAAATAAGAAAGGTAATACAAAAAAATACGAACATGGAAGTGTGATAAAACGAGGCATGATGTATGGTATGTTTAAGGATACACACAAATATACACAACCATATATATATATATATATATGTGTGTGTGTGTGTGTGTGTGTGTGTGTGTGTATGTGTGTGTGTATGTACAAGATTTGGAAGCTGAGCAAGAAAATTTCTATTGTCCGCTGTTGAAGCTGCATTGCTGATAATTCCTGCCCCAGAGCTGTACGATATGGTCAAGGGAGGTTTCTTGGGGACAGCCATTGAAATTCAGAAGATAATTGCAGTTTTCTTTTACTTATCTGGTCAGACATTTCTATTACAAAATGTCACTAAGATAGACACTCACAAACGTGCGAATAATATATATACATATATACACACACACACACACACACACACACACACACACACATATATATATATATATATATATATTACATAATTGAGCTATTCACAATCCGTCGAAATAGACCGGGAATATAGCAGATATTTCAGCTCTCATGATCTTTATACACAGGTAAAAAACTCTGTGAACATTTGATATTTATATCTAGGTTCCTGTAATACAAAAGATGTTTTAGATCGTTGCATATGATGATGATGATGATCATTATTATCATTGTCATTATTATAATCATCATCCTTTATAAGACCACAGCTGGACAATGGTCTTGACTCCTCATTTCATGACGACTGCAAATTACCGACAACCTTTTAATCACATCCCTCAATCTTGCATCTGGTCTTTTCCTGCTGCATTTACTGTCATTATGGCACCAATCAATTTACGTTTCGCTCCATCAGGTTATATTTCCCCATGCTAAGTATCCAACCCCTCTCCATCTTTGTTGTTTAATCAACAATGATATTTTCTTCTGATCTGTCCACAGATCAATGTCTATCTGTTAGTTATCTCTAGCTTCTTCAGGTGAATACTTACATTTTCTCGGATCCCTATTGAAACACTTTTTTTGGAAGGCACGTATTCTACTGTTGATCTTACTGCGTAGAAGGCCTCATCACGTTATCTTTATACTCTCGTCTTTAGTTTCTTCCATTCATAGTATCTATATCTTGTAATGTTATTGGTTTTCAGGTTTTAGAAATGTTTGAGATACTGTTCTGGTTAATCTGTCTTGGTAATTGTTTCAATCTTTTATTATTTACTTTTATTTTTCCAACTTGTCTATTTATTTATCTCACTTCGGGGAAGGAATGTTTTTTCTCTGTGCCTACGTCTGGTCATCATAAATTATGTTGTTTATATTCGAGTGCTTCCGACGATTCTTATCTGTTGTGTTGGTGACCCATCTGTCAGGTGGGAGGGGTTTAGTTACAAGAGATATATGACGTAGTGTTAGCTGTCTTCTCGTTCTGGGGCCTGTCGTTACAGGGCACTAGATCTTTGTGGTTTATTTCTCTCATATACTTAGGGGGAACTTCTATGTATCCAAGATTATTATGAAAAGATATCTAATTCGTTTCTGGGGATCAAAATGAGCTTATAGTGGTTTGGGTTTTACCGTAACTAGGTTGACCGATTTTAGCATACTTGAATTTGGGATTTTTTAGAAGGAAACGTTATTCTTTTGGCAAAATTTTGAGCAGCTCCGACATTTGACAGTTTTGTCATTCTCTTTTTCCAAGCTCTACTCTAAATGAATGGTTTTGCATCGAGTACTCCCATGAAATAAACCCATCACACGTCGTATGTTGAACAGCAGATTTCTACTTTGATATATATATATATATATATATATATATATATATATATATATATATATAGAGAGAGAGAGAGAGAGAGAGAGAGAGAGCGTGCTGAAAGGTTATCTCACTCACTGAATGGTGTCTCACTGCCAACTGACTGATTGAATATCTATTAACGCTCTATTCTTAAATATTGAGCATTATTACCAAAGATCTTAAAATAGTTTATATATATATATATATATATATATATATATATATATATATATATATATATATACGTGTGTGTGTGTGTGTGTGTGTGTGTGTTTGTGTGTATTTTGTTGTATCAAGGTAGAGTAATCCAGCAAATGATGGTAGTAATTTCACAATTTGGAATTTAAACTTTGATCCCTCTTCTGACTCATACATGAGATACTCCCCTATTGTCTCCTTTTATCATCACCGATTCACTACATTCTTTCTCCCGAGTCTGCTATACTATCCGGACATGTGAAGAACAGCATCTGTTACAGTACTTTCTGTATCCCCAAAATGCTTCTTGAAAGCACCGATAAAATTCTACTGAAGAGCATTAAGCCTCATCTTTATGATAATAAAAGTGTTTCAGGTGTAATACATTTTTCTCAATTGTTTCAGGTTGGGTCGGTCCGACTCAATCCGAAATTCATCTTGAAGCCTCATTGCACAAGTTTTAAGGTAATCTCTCACACAAATCTTCGTCTGCAGAGCCAAGCCATCATATGAGAGAAGACGGTTATTACGTATGAATATAAAGGTATTACTAATGATTCAACTGTAAATACATTTTGATATTTTATATTCAGAGGGAATTCAGAAGAAAATTATTATCAGTGATAGAAAATTACTTGTAGAGTTACTGAGAGAAGAAAACTATTACGTGTATTGCACAAATTCATTGCACATGATTTTACTACAAAAATTGATTGCAAATCACGACAGAATGGATTGCCCACGGTTACGAGGTAATCAAGCGTTACTGACTGAACAGGAATATTCCATGTATAATGGAAAATCATTCCCAAACATTGTAATATGGGTGCAGAATAGATACAAAGTTGATTCTGGGGTAAATTCCTTTCGTTTCAATCGTTGGGCAATCGATTTGATCCCATTCGTGATTAAAAACCAAATACGGCCCCCGATATAACCATTAGGAGTAACCATATATTTTTAGAAAAAGACGACGTGATGATTTTGGTGTATACATGTAATTGAAAAATTGGAAACTCGATAAAATGCATTAGTTGGTGTTTAGGAAGCATTCCACAGTGAAAACTCGAGAGAAACCGTTTATTTTCACCATTCTGATGAGTACCAATCGGATTTACATCCTGTCCGGTCTAACTATTACAATGACTACACTTCAATGAACTATATGATCTATTTTTTGTAACCACAAGTTTCCAGACAAGCACATTCGAAACCCTTTCATTAGCGACTACTTAATCAGTTTTGATTGGTCCCACTATGTTACTATTGTAAATCTAGCTCATTCCAGGGGTTGGGGGCGTTTTCTAACCACTACTGAACTGTGAAGTAAACTCGGTGAGAATACTATTTTACAGCAGCCTTAGTCACAGACAATGATTCCATCCTGCACCCACAAGGAATAGATCTATTTTAGATTTGCCTGTTGTACATAAGGAGACAGTAGGTCTTCGGACTGTCAGTCTGAATGCAATATACTCTGATTCAAATTGCAATGCATTATAATTTGAGTTGATATTTTATGAAAGTCACTCGTCCAGCTTATTTGCTGCTCTCACAATGCAGTTATCTATTGTGCGCACTGCGGTTATCAAATCTCAATTTGTTCCGTGAATATCTCTAAAAGCTCCCCTGGGATTTCAGGAGATGTTTAGTATGTTATTCTATACACCATTAGCCATCGGGATTACTGACCAAAAAGCCAACTTGTTATAATTAATCTTACTTAGTTCTTGGTATATTGAAGGAGAGTGAAGTATTCATTATTTCCTCATGATTCTATTCTCAAAAGAGGTATCAATATTTCAATACTCATTAAACGAAGAGGTGTAAATGAATTTTCTAGCCTCATAAGATTTTCGATCGCCTTTAATCGTTGCCTGTTTTTTGTGAGATACCAATGAGGTCCAAATTTGATAGTGCAATTAAAATTAGGAGATAATGACTATTTCTAATCACATAATAATTAATTCGTTTTTTCCTGATCAATACCATGAACATTTGAATTCTTCTTTTAGGCTTCATCACATAAATGCACACGAAATTTTAGCCTTTTATCTTTTTTTTTTCCTGAAAAAAAAATTGTGGCATCTAAATTATCAATTGGTGCATATATAGAATTAAAAGAAAAAAACTGGTGCAGTCATTTTTTTCCAACTTTACCTCCTTGGAAAGCCGACAATATCTCTTGGAACCGATTTTGCACCGGTCCCGTCAATCTATCTTAAGTGGGCTTGGTTATCCTTTCCCTACGAATAGGGATGGGCGGAATACGGCAAAACTCTTCCAGGTCAAATGAAATCTTCTTCTGCACCCAGATTCCAGAACGGTAACGCCAGATATCGAACATGAGCAGGTATCCCCTGCCAGACCGTTCTTTTAAAATTGTAACCCCCTAACCTGTCAGAATAAGAGTCTACACTGTGCTGTGAGTTTGAACTGTGCAAGGCAGTTTAGTTTAGTGGCTTAGAGCATCTTTATCCCCTGCATACCTGTGTTACATAGCCACAAATCAGTGGAAGAAAGTTAATGTATCAAAGCAATTTGGCAAAAAGAAAAAAAAAGAAATTGTTCATTAGAATTGAAGGGTTCTTGTTTTACTTAATCTTTCCATTTACAAAACAAAAAAACAGAGAGATGATAGGTGAGACTTTCTGTTTTGACAGTAAGGAAATACCGGTTCTAACTCGTATGTAATTATGGTCACGCACGAATTCTGTTCTCTCTTTGTGCAGCGTCACGAGATAATGACGTTAGGTAAGAAGAAAAACGAATAAAGGAAAAAAAAAGAGGCAAATAATTGAATAAAATTTACAAAAATATCTATTTCCTTTCTTTTTGATCAATATCTTAGCGTGACAAGACATTTTCCCAGGGCTTGAAAATGAAAACCTAAGACGAAGCTTAAAAGCACTTCGAAGCAACTTAATAACCATTATTAACTTTTTTTCCTCAAATCCTAAATTGAATATCTTATATTTAATTGTATTTTACGATAAAAATTATCTTTTGAATATGTCTTGCTAGAGCATATTCAGGAAATTACAATTCTCTATTTGTCAAAACTTTCAGTGAAGAGTGAATAAATCATAAATTGCTTTTCAAATTCCCTGGCTCTAGCAAAATATTTGATTGAAGATGGCATTTATAAAAAGTCGTTGTCAAAAATATTGATCCAAAATGATATTTACAATTTCATTAGGAAAACACATGATTTAGGAATGAGTAGGATTGCCTACTGTGGTGACTGGAGTAGTGAGTACTTGCTAACGATAACAGTGTTCGACATTCGACATTCAACCTTCGACCTCAGGGCAAAGCAGAGTTTTTAATGTTGATTTTCAAAACCAGAAAGCAGGTGTTTTTTTCTCGGATGATTAGCCTAATCTAATTCCTCGAATGGACGATGATTCCTCTCTTGCTTTTCTACATTTAAGGAAATTATAAAATGATATTCTCAAAGTGATTGTAAACATACCCTCGGGAACGCGTTGGGCGTGTGGTAGTCCTTGTATTGATTGTTGCAATCCTTGGAAAACATACGTTTCAGTTCTTGAGAAACATATGAAAACTATGTAACAGTCCTTCATAAACTTCGAAACTAGTTTCTCTAATTAGGTTTATCGTGTTTGATCAGATATTTTCAATTTTCAAAAAGAACTGAATTGCCAAGCAAGGTTCGGAAAGGCTTATCGGAGGAGACCGTTGATCTTGATGTTGATTCAAGTTGAAAATCAAACATTATCATAAGAGCAGAATATCTTTTTGCTGCTGTCTAGCATCGACAACACCTATTAGTTTTACATTGATTGTTGCAGAAAAAATGGAGAAAATATACCACTCTGTCATGTCACTGAGAGTAAGTTGAAGTTATAAAAAGTTGGTGGCCAATATTTCTCATTTGGCTTCACTTCGGTGGAAAATTCAGTCGACGTAATTGACTATTTGAAGCCTTAGATGATCAGCCTGCACTCAAGTTGTTTATTAACTTTATATAATTGAATAACAGCATTTTTCATAATATCCATACTCGGGAAATTGGCATCAACAGGTTCCAGTAAAATTGAATGAACACCCTATCCTGTTCAGCACAGTAGACTGGTTTTGGTGACATGACTAAGATTACAAGGGAAACAATTTCATCGCGAAAACAACGCAGGAAATTGGAAAAAATACTATCCGACTTTTTGAATGAATAAAAGATACAATGCAAAAAGAAGGCTTCTGTTTTAGAGGAAGTAAATTCAAATACTGTAACCATGGAATATAGGCTAAAAAGAGACGGACATAGAATTTAATGATACAAAAAGAGGTTTGAGAAGTCTTCAATAGAAACGAACGTCTTTTAGTAGCATTCTGTGTTTAGGTGATGAGTTGAAAAAATTGGGAAAACAAAAACTCACATTGGAATTGAATCTCGCTACTAATGAACTTTTTCTGTGCGTAGTGGGGTTATAGACATGGTTAACAGTAAATATTGAAAACTCTAGCCCCCTAGCTCCATGGGTTCGACTACTACGCACGAAACATACATCACCAGCCAGACCAACCTGAAAACTTTAAAAAAACCTCTGTCAACAGTTTTGGTTGATGGTTCGTAACATACAATCTTAAAAAAATAAGGATAGTAAATTCTACTGAGAGGCAAATGTAGGAAAATGAAAATGAGAAATGCTTGATGCGATCGAAGCCAAACACTCCTGGAGATAAAAATTATGGGTGTGCAGGGAGGATAGAAAATACGCGTAGAAAAATGAGATGAATACCCACCCTGAAGCACAGAGCAGCTTGTTTTGAAGGATGGACAAAATACAAGCAAACTCAGCTACACCATACTACAATCTATGCGAAATTCAGTTATTGTGATTTTGAAAACAGTTTTATACTTGTAATCATTCAGTTACGGTGATCATGGAGGACAAAGATTTATTGTCATTATTCTCATTGACTTTGAATGGCATGAGGCAAATTCGTGCTACATGAGTGAACATTGAAACAGATTTATCGCATGATATGTCTATATATATATACCTAGGGATTTATATAATCTGCGAAGAGGTACCAAGTTAAGTGTGAACTGAGAAGCCCCAATGGAATCCCTGGGTTTTCAGTTCAAGCCATTTAGATTTCGACACGGAAGACTCGCCCAACAGATGCACAAGAGAGAAGCTGGTGAGAAGAACCTAAGAGTACATCAAATCAGCAATTCTTCCATTTTCATCTTTGGTTGTTTTGGCACGGTTCCAAGTGGGCTATTTACGTACGACCTTAATCTTCAAGTTTCACAGCATACGCAGCTCCCGGCGGAGATCTTGGTATTCTCCCAATTTCTCAATTACTTTTGTTTCCAAGATTTACTCCGCTAAGACTGATACATCTTTGAGTTGGCAGAATTTCTTCTCTTTGTTCTGAAGCAATTAGATGTTCTTACTTGGTTATAGTGGATGGTCTGAATCTCAAAATTCCAGAGTATTTTACTTTCTTCATTTTTTAGGTTGACCTCTGGCTTGTGCCGAAATTACTATTTGTACTCAGCAATGACTGGCGGCTCTCACTCGAGATCAAGTGGCAACAAATGATCATACTCTACGATTCTCCGCTATGTTTTATTCAGTTTCAGTACCTTTGTTGTCTGGCTCCTTTCATCACGTGGTTCTCAGTATCACCCCTTCCTCTGTATAGGCCGCCTTCCTGTTTCCCTGGCTTCTCTTGATCTTCGCATTGACATAGTTTGTCCTGATGCGTTTGTTTTGGGCTGCCATGACTAAGGATTTTGTTTCTATCCTCAGGTTTCCTTTGCGTAACCTTTCCCGTGCACATTAGATTAAATGTTTTGTCTTTCGAATTCCCTGAGGAATTTTTTCAGTTCAAAATTTTTGTCCATTCCTTGTTTTCTTCTTTGCTGCCACATTGTTTTATTTTGATGCTTGTTACATTGCTTCGGGCATTTTGTATAATATCTTCTCTTCAAGTTTACACATGATCTTCTAATCCCGTTCCAGCCTTTTGGACCCAGCTTCTCATGCTGAGGGGTCCTCTTCTCGCCTTTTTTCCTCTCCCTGTACAGTCTCTCTGTGTTATTCCTTGGGTTTAGAGCCTTGTGCATCGTCATACTTTTATATGATATCAGATATATGATGGTTACCGCAAATCCTTTGCACATCCTTCAGGATCTTTGCGGAATTAATTATATATCGTAGTGTTTTAGATGCAAAAATGGTGAAAATAGTACTTCAGATCCAGTCATCACGGGTAAGGCTGGTAAGAAGTACAGGAAACCAGGTTGTAGGAGGCTAGGAAAGAGGTCGCTTGCTGTCTCTATGATAACCCAGTACCAATGGAAACCTTGAACGCTTATTTCCAATTTTCGCCTTCTCTTTGAAAAAAGGAGAAAAAATCGGTTTTAAGTAAACTCTCAATAAATGCAAGGTATCTGTATTCCTTTTTCTCTCATTTCTTCTACTACTTCTGCCGATACTTTTTGTAATAGTTTCTATTTTGTAGATTCATCACGCGGTTGGAACTTTCCATTTTGTTCTGGTACATTTTTTTTAGTAATTTAGCTTGTGTACTTACAAATTTTATTAGCTAATCTTATCTTTCAACTTTCTGTTATATATTTGTTATCTGTGTGTTTCTTTTTGCAAACATCAGACCCCACACCTAATACACTACTATATATTTGAAGCGATTCAGTTCGGTGTTGTTATCAGTCTTAGCTTAATGTAGTAGTTTATTAACTTTTTCTCTTCTAATCTTACTTTTTTCCTATCGATATCCCCCAGAGATTGGGAGTGTTTGTTTATCTCCGGCTCTTATTTGTTTTGTCGATGTGGTTCCTTTCTTCCTCAGTTAAATTTTCCAATAACAATCTGGGAGGTTCAGTTCCATCATTTTCTATTTGTTTGTCAGAAACCGTCATTCAATACTGTCACCAAAACTGTCAGCATAAGCTTCTTCACCAAACAGTTGGTCAACTATATATAATATATATATATATATATATATATATATATATATATATATATATATATATATATATATATATATATATATGTATATATATATATATGTATGTATATATATATATATGTACGTATGTATGTATGTATGTATGTTTGTGTCTATATATATATGTATATATATATATATGTGTACATATGTATGTATGTATCTATCTCTCTCTCTCTCTCTCTCTCTCTCTATATATATATATATATATATATACATGTACGTATGTATCTATCCATCTATATATATATATATATATATATATATATGTACGTATGTATCTATCTATTTATCAATCTATATATATATATATATATGTATGTATGTATGTATGTATGTATGTATGTATGTATGTATGTATGTATGTATGTATATATCCTGCGCGTATAGACGATATAGACGTATATTATCATTTCCAGATTTTTCTAAAACTCCCTGCCTTAGATAGCAATCTGGTAGGGTTTTAATTTGAATTGTAAATTTATGATGAATTGACCTCTGATTTCAAATCCAACAATGATCATGCTTGTTTGTTTTTTTGTTTCGTTTTTTGAAATTTCGAACTTTTCTAATGATAAAAGGTCCAGCAACAGGTGAGAGAAGTGAATGAGTCATCGATCAACGTTTTTGCGATTTTTTTAATTGATCATCGAAAAATGGCACGCTGTAAGAAGACGTGGGTCATACGATGGTTTCTATTAAAAGACTAACAAGAACTGATGATATCATTATCTTAATTTGCATCCAATGGATTGATAAGGAAAAAGAAATGGAAAAACATAGTTTGATGAGAGGGTAAAAAATAAAAGTGAGCGCAGTTGGCCTAACGGTCAACAGTACGCAGAATGCAATGGGGGAAAACAAATCCAAACGCCAACTTGAATAGTTTGCATTAATTCAGCACAAACACCCTTGGGAAGGTAAGAAAACTGCTCCAGCAATTGATAGATAGAAGGGCCATTTGAACCCTTTAGCTCTATAAAGTACTACATCTTGGGTAACAATCTAGCATTCCGGCCCCGTTGAAACATGCTGAATGGACTCCCGGGGATCACTCGAAAAATCAATGGCCGAATGCTGAATTTAACAAAAATGTTATTTAAGGGTAAATTTGCCTCGTGAAAAAAGCCTTTCAAACAATTTAATTATTACATATATAGTGTCAGACGATTCTTGTGGGAAGGCAGGAGGCGGCTGATCACAGTTTCATGTCGGTGATGACTTCATCCGAACCCACTATGGGAAGGAAGCTCTTGTTGGAAGCGTATGACAGAGGAAGTGATGATCAAGAATATCGGTCAACTGCTGGATATGGCGACTCACAATGTCGATCCCTCGAGATCATAAACGAAATTGGTGCTGACAAAAGAAAATGGAGAATTTGAAAATTTAGAATGTTATGGCACCACATCATTAAGGAGCAAAAAGATCTTGAGTAATGCCTTTGACCAACATTAGACTTTGATGGAGGAGGAGGAGGAGGAGAAAGAAGAGGAGGTTTATTGTTATTATTATTGTCACCAAAAAGTAGTAGTAGTAGTAGTAGTAGTGATGGTAGTATCATCCTAGCTTTTCTAATCGTTTCCAACTCATTTTATCGCTACTCAAACATTGTTTGGCTCTGCATTAGTAATGCTGAGTTTTCCTGACTGACTTGAAAAGTATATGGTAATTTTAGATTTCAATTTTTATCCAAAAATTTATTCTTGCAAGATTCAGCTTCCAGTCTGCTGGTTATGTGAGGTAATTACTGATCAGGAATAAATTGACTAAACAGAGATATTTCATGTCAATGTCAATAAATCTTTAATTGAGTCAGAACACTTACTATGTACATGTAGAGGAGAGGACGGTCAGCAGTTAACGGTACAGAAAATGAAATCGGCAGGCCGGGTTCAACTGAGACAGCGTGCATTCACTTAGCACTAACGCCCTTTCGGAAGGCATCGATCGTTTTCTTCCAACTACGTGTAGATAACAGGGCTGACTTGGACCTTTAGCCCTAACTGACAGCCTGTCCAGTTGACCGACAACTCTGATCGTAAACCAGAGAGTGAGCACTCTTTAAGGCCACAGCAGGTAAAAGAGCGAGACACGGAGAATTTCATAATCATCCATTGCATCTCAATCTGCTTCTAACTGTCCTGATGATGTTTTGAACTGTGACTGTTGGCGTTCATAATTTATTTGTTTATTTTGTGTATCCGATAGCAATATCTATCTTAAGGTGACAGAAAAGCCTCACAGAGCTGGCAAGGGTGTTACGCTAAGCATAAAACTTTCAGACGCTGAAAAAAAGTGACTACGAATGCTAAAACCCTGAATAAATTGATGATTATTGTTCCTTTGCTCCACATCATTTCAGCTTAGGAAAGGTTTCATTCGAATTCTCTATTTCCTGGTCGCAAGGGGAAGCTGTACAGTGAAAATTTCATATAAAAATTCTGCTAGTAATTGTATCAGGCTACTAAAAAATTGATTACTCTCATCATCCTGTATATTTCTCATAGAATTCGGATAACAATCTTACTGTCTCTCTGTGCACTATACAGCTGGTTGCCAAATTCAAAGAATTTTAGATCCCATAATACGATATTACAATCTAACCATTTTTTGAGCAATGGAATCTTATTGATCTATAAAACTTTGGAATTTTTGTTTATCATTTGAACTTAACCTGCATAACCCCGACACAGGATAATTTCGGTATGCAAAATGTCGCATATACTGCATAGGCTCGAAGCCATAGACGATATTAGACTAGATATTTCTCTGCATATCCGTTGCCGGGCTGTTTATTCCGGCAGTCGTTGAAATCGATAAGAAATGGGAGCGAAATGCCTAAATATCTTTTGAAATATCTGTGAACGTGACCGACCCAGCTGGGCTAAGCTGATGGCAAAAGCTGCATGCATGTCTTCTACGACTAGGAAGGAAAGCAATAAAGGAAAAGAATTTGAGCAACCAGTGAATACAGTTTCCATGTATCACGAAATCACCCGGTAACACAAATAAGCTTTGATTTCAATCAGCATCGGTGAATATAGACCCGGGGGGAAATTGCATCGAGCCCTACTTCACAACACTTACTTCAAATTTATTTACGACACCATTGTCGATTCACAAACTTTTAACGCTTCACTACTTCGAAATTTAGACATGAAACTATCAACCTTTTATCTCTTTTCTACGGAGTAAACATTTTTTTTAATAATATGTTAATATTATAGCTGGTTCTCAGAGGAATCAGAATAGACGGCTAAAATTTGAGTAACCTCGGATTTTCTGGCGACATCCCCCCTTTTTTGCTGAGAACCTCCATGGTCTTCAAATAATGCTTGACGAACTTAATGAAAAAAGTAGGAAGAGAGTTAGCCTCCATCTAAACTTCAGATGATTTCATGTACAACAAATCTGATGAGGATAAGGACGAAATGATCAAAATCTAAAAAGTAGAGTTGAAGAAATTACAAACGATACCGTAATAGCCAGCAAGCTAACACGGTAGACTCACTTAAAACTCAGAGAAACCAATGTTGACAGTTTTGGTTGACGGTTTCATATGAAATTTGGCATTTGGCTATGAACGTCGATTTTAGATTCCGAAGAAGAAAAAAAAGTTCTGAAAATGGAAATACTCGCTTTTCTGGGCTTTTCGAAAGTATAATGATCATTATTAAAACTCACTTAAGGGCAGTCTTCAGTCGTTTCCATTTTTATAACTGTGGTATATCGGGGGACACAAATCGTGCTATATTGAGGAATGCCTGTAACAATATAACACTTGTCATATATATATATATATATAGATATATATATATATATATATATACATATATATATATATATATATATATATATATATATATAGATATATATATAGATATATATATATATATAGGTGAATATATGGAACACAGATAAAAAGTGTGAGTGTAGTACATAAATTTATCATATTTTTAAAATTCCATTTTTTATAGATATTCCGGTTTCAAGTGAATAGTTGTCTTCCAAGGAAGATGAGAATGAATGGTGGTTGATAGTATTGACTTCAATTCAGAGTGTTCATTTCAGTGGTTTCTCTCTAGTTTATCTCTTGTGTTTTAATTCGCACAGCTTCAGCCAACGGATATTTACCGGTTTGAGCCCATCTTTACTATCACTCTGTTGCCACTAGAGTCAAAAGAGGTTATATTTATGTGAGGAGAACCCAGGGACAGTGTTAGATTTTAGATTTTACACGGCTACAGAAAATTGATAGTGGTAGTACTAGTAAGCAAAATTTCGTTCGGTATGTGTAGCTGTTACAATTGCAGGATTAACAGATTTTTAATTAAAAATAGATTGTGCTGGATTGGCACAGACCTTTTCTATTCATCAAGTATATACATTGACTTCTGATACTTGATGTTGGATGTTTATACCAAATTTGTATTGTTATAGATTGTTAAGGAGTTTAAATAGGTTGTTATAGCAAGGAGAATGTATGTATAAAGTAGATGCAGTATGTTTGTTGGTATATCATGTGGAGTATGATGTAATATTTCCAGGATGATTCAGATTGTTACTTAAACCAACGGGGCAAATTGTTCCCAATCTGGGAAATCAATCTTCATGCATTTCAAGAGTCCCTTTGATGTTGTTTTTCAACCTTTTTTCTATTCTTTCTATGATCGCAAATTTAGAGTCTCGTGGATATATATATATATATATATATATATATATATATATATATATATGCAGTAGATAGAGATCGTAAATAGAACCATTTGAAATGAAATAAAGTAAAAATAAGTAATCTAAATAAGTTGGAGCTATTGTTACGTACAATGTAAGAAAAGAAAGGTTCCAGTACTGCAGTACAGTTACATCATATATAGAACCCTCACCCCAAAAAATGGAAAAATGATCCCTCAATGAAAGCAAAAGAACTAATTACAATTCTTTGAAGCCGTAGTTCCCAAAGGTCGACGGAAGTGGAGGTTTCAGTTGAGCAGTACATATACAACGTTAATCGCATCCCTTACGAAGAATAGATATTTTAATATTTTCGGGTTTTAGGAAAAGATTCCATCCAATGTAGTTCATTTCAAGCAAAATACTTCAAAGGTGACTTTGAAAAATACATGGATCCGCCTCAAAATGTGAACACTTCATCCTTAGTCCATTACCAACCATTCCACAAAATTTCATTGAGACATAGCGCTGTTTAGCTGCGATGAGGGGATACTCAAAAAAGTATAAACATTCAGCTGATTGGCGATCTTTCTACAGATTTTCTCGGAAATTCATTGAAAACTCAGAGGGAGATAATGTTTTGTATATAAAACTACAATGCAGATTAGGTACCAGTGAAGATTAACTGCATTCGACTCATAATCTCAACACTTTCCCTTAAGCTTATTATCAACCCTTTCACAGAATTCTAGAAGTTTATTGAGAACTTTGGACATACTGTGTTCTGTACATAGAGTGGAGATGCAGGGAAGGTGACCATGAATTAATCCTCATCTGCCCGTAATGAACGTAAACATTATTTCATTGCCCACCATTCCACGAATTGTTCTTGAAATTCATTGAGAACTTTCGGAGATATCGTCCTCTGTTCATTAATATACGATGCAGGGGAATTGTCAGTGAAAAATTCCTGGATTGATCCCAAAACACAAACAGTCCCTCCTTTTTACATTGTGCGCTCTCTCCCAACATTTCATTTACATTCATTGAAAGCATTTGGATATTCTGTAATATGTGTATGAGTCCACGATGCAGGTGGGGAGAATGACTGAAAAACTTTCCTGAATCAACCAAATTGTGTGAGATTTCCTTCCATGGACCATTACCCACTACCCCTCAAAATATCAGTAAAATCCATAGAAAAAAATTTGGATTTATTGTGTCATGTACATATCACTATGATGCAAGAGATATTGCTGCATAAATTTCCTGGATCTGCCACAAAATCTGAAGACTGCTTCCTGTGCTGATTACTCTCTCATCCACAAAATTTCATTGAAATTCATTCAGAGCCTTTTGAGATAGTGTGCTTTTATATATGTATGTATGTATATGTATATATATATGTATATATATATTTACACGAATATAAAGTCTGGTGCAAAACAAACTCCCCCAAAGTTTCATCAGAATATCAAGTTACGTAATATATCGACATAAGCAAAGTTATCACAATATGAGGTTAGCTAAGAAATGACCTCCCATAAAAAGCACTATCAGAATTTGGGCTTTGGTAAAAAGCTACTTGAAAAAAGTGTTTTCAGAATATGAAGTCAGGTGAGAAAATCAACGAAACTTTTTTCAGACTATGAGGTCAAATGGAAAAACCTACTTCCCAAAACTATAATCGGAATATGACTTGATATTTGTAAAAATCTCCAAAAAGTGTTATCAGAATATGAGGTCAGGTGGAAAAATCAACAAAATTAACGTAAAATTAAATGCAATATGTGGTTAAATTAAGTAAAAGTTCCCCCCAAAAGTTATCAGGATATTAGGCTACGTAAAAAATATCAGAATATGAAGGCAACTAGAAATGACCTATTAACTTAGGTAAAAAAAGCCACTCACAAAAAAAAATGTTATCTTGACCCAAAAGAGTGTAATCAGGATATGATGTCAGTTAGGAAAATATTGTTGAAATATTAACAGAATATGAGGTTAGATAAAAAATTGATGCCAAAAAATCGTACTCTGAGAATATGAGCCCTGGTAAATAAAATAACTTTCAAGTCGAGTGTTGTCACCAAAAAACATTCTAAGTCCAGTTTTGTATTGTAACTGAATGGTAAATTGGACCCAACTCGTTCAAGAGTAAAATTTAACTGGTGAAAACTTCGAGGAATTATTCTATTCTCTGCGTTAATAATAAACACAAATAAGGTGCCACTTCTCTCCCGCTTCGACTTATGTTCGAGCATATGCAGTATTTTTCGTCTGCTGATGGATGAGAGTGGACGAGTTTGTTAGGAGTTATCTATGCAAAATAGTCTTCTAAGCATAGGATGTGTAACTCAAATCTTGTCAAAGACAACTTATTTATCTGCAATCGAGTCCGCTTACTTAATCATCATGAAATGTAAAACAAACCAAGGCGTTACGATCAAAAGCAGCGTAAAAGGGTCCAATTAGTAAATGAATGATCAATTACAAATGCGTCTTCAAAAGGATGTGGACAATTAGTTCAGGGTTCAGGCTAATTGAACGAAAACATTCCCTTTCGGAGAAACGCAATATGTACTTGCGTTCTTCAAACAAATATTGTCTTTTTCTTTTTATTTAATCCGACTAGTTTTTACCTTAATCTTAATTCATCATTGTTTTTCATACAACTTTCAATTCATTCAAATGATGGTAAAAGTTGTCGATTTTGTGATACTTCATCAAATGGTAATAAAGATTGAAAAATCTTACATTTTATCCTCCCTTAAGAAAAGAAATCTCCTATAACCGATAATATCCACAACACAACCAAGGAATATAATGGTAATAAAGAAAACGGTATTCTAATTGTTCCATTTATATTATTCCGCGTGTTGATGGATTCTATTTTGATTCCATACAGATATTCTGTCTTCTTTTCACGCTTTGTACAGCTATTCTCCCCCTCACTTGATATTTCACCCTTTTGCTTTAGTTGCTACGGTACTTCCTTCTTATCTTTCATCGTTTTATGTGTCCTGTCTCAATTACTTGAATGTATTTCTTTGTTCATTATTCCCATCATCTCTGATTCAATTCTAATTCTTACCATTTCCATCTAATTCTTTGCCATTTCCTGTACTGCTTTCGGCATTTTACTGATATATATATATATATATATATATATGTATATATATATATATATATATATATATATATATATATATATATATATATATATATATATATATATATATAAATATATATATATATATATATATATATATATATATACATATATATATATATATATATTTATATATATATATATATATGTGTGTGTGTGTGTGTGTTTGTGTGTGTGTGTGTGTGTGTTTGTATATATATATATATATATATATATATATATATATATATATACCAAAATATAAATCAGTAATTCAATATCTGATGTGTGATGGGTTTATTTCATGAAATGCTCTATACTCAAACATTTATTGTAAGTAGAGCTTCAAATGTAGTGGAATAATGTATTTGCCATACAAACACATTTATGTGTCTGACATTTTAGGCTTTTTGACGTCCACAAATAGCAGAAACAGGAATATGCTTTTGTAGCAAATCCATTATTTCACTACATATATATATATATATATATATATATATATATATATATATATATATATTATTATTATTATTATTATTATTATTATTATTATTATTATTATTGTCGGACAAAAGCCTGTCCAGTCTATTTTCATGATGACCGTGATTGCATTGTTATTTGCAATGACTTTCTATCTTTCTATCTCAACCTTCCATCTTTTGGTTGGTCTGTTCCTACTGCCTTTACTGCTCAATGAGTACCAAACGATTTGTCTTTTGCTCTATATTTGTCCATATCTTCTTGCTAAGTGTTCAGCCCATCTCCATTTTTGCTGCTCATCTATTTGTATAACATGCTTCGTTCATCCCTTTAATCTTGGTTGATATATCTCTATATCTTGGAGTTATCCTAAGCACTGTCCTTTCAAACGTCTCTCTGCGTGATTTCAAGTCGGCTCTCAGTTTATTTTGTCCTTTCCCACGTTTTTGCATCCGTCATGACATTATGCAATGATTATATACACTTCAAGAACATTGGCAACGTACTCTCCAATATGCCTCTATTCATACAAGATGATTTCTAGCCGGTCGTTATGTGTCACTTCCATGGTCTTTCTTCAACTTTATTTTCTTAATGTATTCGTCAACATCTTTTAGAGTCTCGCTGACTATCTTTATGATCTTTAAGGGGACTGTTGTCGAACGCTATCTTTGTTCTGTTCATCTTAAGCTTACTTTTTTACTTCCTTATGCAGATCAGTCAACATGTTTTGTAATTCTTCCAATGTTTCTGACGTCATAGAAACGTCATCGCCGAATCTCAATTGGTATAAAATTCCCCGCCTATGTTTATTCCGATTCCCTCACCGTCAGTGTTTCGGAAGATGCTTTCAAGACTGGCTGTGAATAAATTAGGTAACATTGCATGTCTTTACATCTTTACACACACACGCACACACAAACATATATATGTGTGTGTGTGTGTACATCTTTTTAGATTTAAGCAATAAATGTACAACATAAAAATCTAAAATTTGTCATTTATATATATATAGAGAGAGAGGGGGAAAGAGATAGATAGATAGAGATACATGGATATATATACAACGATTGAATGATGTCCGTAAACTGCTTCGTTATAAGTTAATTTCGATCTGAAATTTTCATTGTATAATGGCCAATCTGTTTGATTTATATTCATGATTTATCTGCGGGTGTATATGAGCGTCTGGGTCCGTGTTTGTGCGTATATATGTAAAATCATGTAGTGTAATCTTCTTTTCAGACTGAAATTGACCAGTTATTTCTGATGTATACAACATCAATTGACTGGTCTCTCGATCGCTGCTCTCTAATGATTCTCCAATCAGCTTCGTCAGGTCCGTGACAAAACAGTACTCCCAGCCGGCAAATATTTTAGACACCTGTCAGCACATTGAAGGCTGAAGCCACCGAAGCCGGCACCAATCTAATGCAGCCTCTGCGTTGCCTGGTCAGTTAGTGTTCTGTTGGCCGGAATCCAATCACTCGTGTCCAGCAGGGCTGTTTGTTTGGGCTCCGTTCAAGAAGCTGATTTAATTTTCCTTCCATAATGAGTTTCGGTGTTGAGCTGTCAACGACATGGAACGATTAAGTTAAATGATTCTTTGGCGTGCTGAATTTTACAAGCATAACCTGGTATCTGCATGTATATGCATACTGATGCAGTGTAGGTATCATGAATTTAAAAAGTGAGTTAATATATTCACTGCTGAGATGGGTAAAATGCATGTATTGAGTTAGAGGAGAGAAGGCCTGGCTGTTTTGAAAATCATCATTGGAAATCTTGGTAGCAACCAAGAATTCTACACGGGCTGGGAGAGCCAAAGGCAAATATAAAACGTTCTCAGTTACCCAGCAAGTCTGAGATAGTCGAGGAAAACATATAAATACTCCAGAATTTACAACTACACGAATGTAGATGTTGCTTTGGGCTCAGAAAATCAGTGTAGCTTCAGTTCCTTGCTAGCTAAGAAATCATATGGAAAGATTGACCCAATATGTTCCATCATATCTCATTATACCACACCACTTAGCTGAATGGCGTGTTACATTGTAAAGGAACGATTGTAGTACTAATTTGATGAATATTTTCGATATCTCCAACATATCTGAACTGCTGACCAGACAATAGCTGTCATATAGAGCGAACCAATTGATAGTCTGATAATAACGAAGACAGAAATAAAATTCTCCCTCTGGCATCTGTGGAATTCAACTGCACATGAACAAACAGTCGAGAATTTTAGTTATTTGTATTCATTGTTTTCTCCTCTCCTATCGAAGTCGTTCACACTAAACAGTAATATCAAGGTAACGACAAACATTTCCACTCTAATCAATTGAAGAAAAATACCTTCCGGGCTAATAAGGTCTCTCATGATATGTTTTTGAATATTTCGTGCAATTTATTTCATAGTTTGACAAAAACAAATTAGTATTTTCACGTGTTCTTTACATGTCTACATTTATTGATACAGTACATACACTCTTACATATTTCATGTAAAAAACAGAATAAAAACAAATTATCAACAAGCCTAACTGCTGCAGTATCAAGTTCAATTACTGCTTTTATTCCGACTGAAGATGATTATTTCAACGTTTGTACTGTAAATATAATGAATAATTCCGTACGTATATAACACTTCATCATTCAGTTTAGATCAGCTGGTCAGAGAGTCGCCTACCAATCATATGGTTGCAGTTCCAAGCATTGAAGGGAGTTGATAATTTTATAGGAAGGTGGGGTTTAACGCGACATGATTGACAAACAATGACGACCTTATTTCTCTAAATTTGGCAGGAATTATTCTTGTCGTATTTGTTATGTTGGAAAACCAAAGTCAACTCTAACATGGACTGTAGTTTGACATTGACTTTTTTTCACATAGGCGCATGCAAACAAGCTGGTGTCAATAACCTTAAACAACTTTATACATGCAAACATACTTATTGCTTTTCCTATGATTTAAAAGAAAAACTCTCTGCCTAACTTGAAAGTATAATCAATCGTGCTACTTTGAGCTAGAATTTGACTTGCGATTACCGAGTAAAAATAAAGCAAAAGTAAAAAAAAAAAAAAAAAAATGCTTTATTTAGATGGCGACTGGATTCCGACATATTCAAAGGAAAAGCTACAAAGTTTTAAAAGGCTTCAATTTTGGATGATAACGTCTGACAAAGAGTAAAAGGAGCTTTATTAATTTTCTATTTTGGGAGCCTTTGCGTCGAAGCAGACTGGGCTCTGCAAATTGGGGGCCTGGAATGATATTAACCGGACAGAAAAGAGAAGTAGCGGAAACCTGACGCCGTACCCGACCGTCCATTAGAGCAGAGATGTCATCATTGCCAAAGGAAGATTGAATAAGAGCAACAGTGAAACGAGATTCTTGTTGGTAGATATTTAGATAAACAAAAGAAGATTGGCGCCATGTACGATATCAAAGCAGAGTGCACAACAGAATTTTTTAAGTCAATAAATAGTAAGGATCAACAGTAGAGTAACTGATTGAAGCGGTTAGTAAACGCCATGTTCCTTCGTTACAGACGATACCTATGCACATGCACAAAACGGTTAAATTGATTTGATATAGGATGACTTTAGTAATGAGATAATCGTGCATTTGAATGAAAACAGACAAGAATATGCTGCAGTATAAAATAAATGCAACTAGAGGAATTGATCTCGACAAGAGTTAAAGTAATTTTGTTTTTTCGCTTTACGCAAACATATCAAGATATGGAAGGTTAATATATATTATCATGGTTTTTTTGTTGTCTTTTTTCGTCATCTTTGAAATTGTCCAAATTTGGAGTTTAGAGTAGTTCTCTCTACTAGATGACCTTACTTTGTGGTGAGCACGAACACCCAGACCAATAATTTGTATCAGAATGGTTCGATTTCTCTAGGAAAATCACTCCAGGTATACTGAATGCTAATTCAGTAGAGATTTCACTAATTTTTGTTTATTTGAAAATAATTAAAATATGAATTCTATAATTAAAATTTAACTCGGCATCGAGCCTAATGGCTGCCAAAGGCGATTTTTGAACGAGTAATGATGAAAAAAAAACACATCAAATCGATTTATTGTCAGCTGATCTACACTTGACTTTGAATAGAGGTCTGGTTCACTTGAGAAGTGAGTTCAATCCTCACAGATGTCCGTCAAATTTTGTCTTATTCTAGAGTGAACGACTTAGAACGTGTATTGATGAAAAAAAAACAAAACATTGAATCGGTTAATTGTCAGCTGTTCTGCATTTGGCTTTCAAGAATTATCTCCTTGTTTTTTCTAATTGGAATAAATGTTTTTACCACGTCATCTTAGTTGTGTATCATCGACTGATGGTAAGCAAATGGTCCAGAGGTAAAATTTGCTCGTGTGTTAAGTTTGAACCTCACAGTGTTCCAAAGTGAGCCACGTTCAGGATATACCAGACACTGCAAAAATTCCCTGAAGATCATAAGCAGTTTTCATATAACGGCAGCGGGTTTTGTTCGGTGTTTTCTTCTTAGTTACAAAGAGAGGTAACAGATTTTTTGAATAAAGATAATTTTAAAGAGAGAAAATAATGGTAAATGATATAAAAAAAAGGAATTGGAAGCACAATGCAAGGCTGGGGGAATAACAAGCAAGAATAAAAATGAGAATTAGCAAACAAAAGAATTATAACAATGCAAAAGAAGTGTGTGTGAAGGCATAATGAATGAGAAAATAACAAGAAATGAAAAAATAGAATACAAAAGTGTTTTTATTGGAGAACGAGGAAAAGAAAAGAAAGTCCCCAAGGGAAATAATGAAAGAAGGACAGGACAAAAATCGAAATAAAGAATAGGAAAGAGTACTTAGAGAGAGCATATGAAGAATAACATTCGTTGCAAAAAAATGAAACATCCCTGGAAACTAGGCAAGAGTTCAAGGGAGATTCATAGTTAAGAAAAATTTTGAGCCGAAAGAAAAAAATAGACCTAAAAGATATACATGATACCTTAATCAATCCGTAGAAACATGTAAATTTGAACCTCGTCAGATTTGATTTACCCTTATTCTTATCTAATTAGTGTTCTGCTTGTTTTGACATCGCTGAAAGCCACACTTCCTTTCAGAAAAACATCCTGTCATTATCGATAGAGGTCAAGGATTCATAATCCTCTTCCCCAGGAATGACGTAACGCGCAGCACATTGGAATGGAATGCAACGCGTTCTTTATTTTCAACAAGAATGATCCAGAATAGTGAAAAAAGAAGACTGAATATCTATAATCTTTTACGTCACATCGTTTCCATGTTTTTAAAGCTTATATTTTTCTTTCCGTGTTTTATCAGTTTCCATTGAACGTGCAGAAACATCGCATCGTTTTATTTTAATCTACGTAGGCAAACAATAAAATGCTGAATTATCTATTATAATAGAATATTGTAATTCTTTTTTTTTTTTTTTTTTTTTTTTTTTTACATCAACCGTGTAATCCAGAGAATAAAGTATTCTTATTCTTTATTTTACATTAGCTCGGAGCAGGATGAAATGTAGCGATCCCTAATTAGCTTTCTGAATAACAAGGGAAGTAAACATCCTGGTCGCTATAACAGTGGAAAATGTCAGATTATGTAGCATTCGTTTCGACCTCCAGTTTAAATATAGCGTGAAATAATAAACATAGGAGATGTGAGAGGCGTACTGTATCGGCGCGGGAAGCAAATATAGTTCGAATTTGACCAAGGTTTGTTTTAGTTTACATTGTACTAATACTTTTGGTAAAGGCATGAATTTACTACTTAACTTAGCTATTTGTAAATAGCTAGATTGGTGGGGCCTTTTAGCCGTGCAAGTCAGTCGATCTAAGAGAATTAAAGAAAGAAAACTACTGCTTGACAGTCGCCTTTGTTGATCTCAAGGCCAGACAAAGGATGAGGGCTACCAAGTTCACTTCTTGAAAATCTATTTACTACGAAAAGGGGTAGCAGAGTGGTTGTGGCCCTATGCTTCACAGGGTGACCCCAGGAATAAACAACGAATAATGATAATCATAGAAGAGGAGAAAAAACCGTTTACTTCCAAGGAAATAACAGGAAATATTCTAAATCCATATGCAATTGTAATACTAACCGATGAAAACGTTGTTGATATTCTGAATCTATATCCCATACAAATGGAAGATCTGTTTCCTAGCAGTACTTGTGGAGATTCACAGAATTAGAGAAACATCATTCAACTCGATAAAAAAAAGATGATATAATCTGGAAGGGTTCAGAAGGTTGATACAAAATAAGGAAATTCTCTTTTTCCCCACCCTCTCCTTTCCCTTCTACATCCCTTCTTTGTTGATCTTCACCTCCCTCCTCCCTACCTACTTTTCCGCCTTCCTCTTCCCTACATACTTCCCCCCCCTCTCCCCCTTTCTCGACATTGTCCCTTTCTCCACCCTCTCCTCTACATCTTATTGCTAAACACCAGATGTTTGTCTGTCCGTGTGCATGTGAAAACTTACCGCAAAAACTACACAGTATAATACCATGAAATTAATTTGACCCCATGGAAGTTTTTTTAATGAATCATTTATTTGAAAATAACCCCTAAAATGAGTAGTTTTTTTTCCTTTTTCCGTTTATTTTTTTTCTGTTTGTTGCTTTTTTTAAGGGGGTCGATTTACAATATGGAATTCAAGCTAAATTGGAGACATTTATTTACTTGCCCACACGGTTAATTCATAACAACATTTAATTCGAAATTCTATGGTTCAATTTTCTTTTATCTATTGTCCTCTCAAAGTCTCTCTCTCTCTCTCTCTCTAGCATTATTTCTTACGATTTAATCATTCATTTCCATTAATTTTTCTTTTTTTTTAAATTTTTTCCTTTGCTTCTTCCACATTCTAATATTTTTGCTTTCAATTCAAAATATTATTCAGTTCATTTCATTTTCTTTCTTTGCCATGTGACAAATATTTTTTAGACGATAATCATACATGGTGTTTTTTGCTTCTACTTTACATTAATTGGTACTTTTTTTAGCCAGGGTTCTGTACTTGCAGATGTTAATTTTTCACTAACGTTTGAACTTCATTCTCCAGTGTTCGTTTTCTCTTTCTTTCTTTCTTCCTTCTTTTCATTTCATTAAAGCAGCCGATAGCAGATGGCACATGGTAATTTAGTTGCTCTTCCTCTCTTATAATTTTTTCTTTCCTATCATATTTACTTTATTTCTCTCTCACTCTCTCTCTCTGCCAACTCTCTTATTGGAATACTTAAAACATGGCAAAAACTATTGAGTTATAACATATAAGAAGCAGTATATATATCAAGAAATTCGATCTTACATGCAGCAGTTGACAACAAAATAAATTAAACGAACTCATATTTTTTTACGACGTAAAATGATTGAATACGCTAGCATTTAGGCGTTTTACGTTGAGAATAGTAATTTACTGTTTTGAAGAGGAGGTACCAATCTATATTATCAAAGGGGAATGGCTGGACTTGGATGTCGATGAATATAGATAGACAAGTAAGTAAAATGAGGTGGAATTGAACTAACTTTTGAGTGTCTGTCGCGGTGGTGTCTTCGGCTACCTGTTATGAATTATCTCAGGTACTACTCTGCTTTCGACCGGTATTTTACAAGTGCAAGGTACATTTTTATCAGGAAGCAGCACTATTCAAAAGAATCGAATAGTTTTAATTTCTACCCTGCAGTGTGTTTCCTGTGTTTCGTTTCAATCGAGACATCTTTAAATGTCCGAACATTTCTTCAAAAAAATGGTAATCATAATTTGGCTGAAGCTTTCTCTTATATATTCAAACGGGTTTTAGTATAAATGTTTCTCCCCGAACGGACTGGCATTAATTAAAAAGAATATATTGTTTGACAGGATCATTTGTCAGTTGAAGAGTAATCATTTAAGTTTGCGATAGGTTATGAAAAGTAAACACAACTTTTATTGGTGCTCATTTCCAAATTACAGAAAACTTCTTGATATTTTCTACGGTGTATTGCTAAGTATGAGGCAAGGCTAGATCCAATGAGGAGGGGGGTTGTGATGCATCAAAGTTTGCAATTGGGGACAGTCTGCATAGTCCAAAAATCAACATTCGAAATTCTTTATTTTACCTGAATCGAAAACCGACCACTGACATTGGTGCAAAATACGCCGCTCAAAAACCACACATGAAGTCCAGTAATCCTTACTGTTCTTTCATTAAACTAAAGGAGATACACAAAACAATTTCATTTCATTCTATATTCGTTTTATTGCAGTTAAAACCTGACATACGTTAGCCCAAAGAACTCGATTGTGTCACTCTAAAGCAATTTTCTGTAATAAAGGAGACTGTTGGATAGAAATATCCAATTAGAAGGCCATGGTTTGCCAGCCAATATTGGACACACTAAAGCCTGGGGAAACTGATAAATCAATGCTGTTTTGTTTTAGTCGTTCACAAATGATCAGTCAAAAGCATTGCGATTAAACATTCCTCTGAAACAAAATGATACTATCAAATCCGGTCCGGAGAACACACATTGCTTAATAAAGAACGATTGAATAAAACTATAAAAGTGTCATCTAGATTCCCGGCAATGATTTAACCATAATTTGTTATTCTATTAAATACCAAAACTTTAAGGTAGAAAAAAATAGAAATTTTTTGGTAGATTTGTCTTTATGTATTAGAATCCTATTTGTATCAATCTGCTTATGTAATACGAATTTAAATACGATGGCATACTTTGAAAAAAAATACAAAGTATTTTCTATAACATTAAAACTTTATTTATTATTCTGTACCAATGTACATATTTACAGAAACTCTATTAATAACACTGCAACTTTTTTGTGTTCCTTGGTAATGAAAAATCATTTTTGACTGATTACATCTGAAAAGTATAGAAAATAGTAATCATTCTCGTCAAACTCTGCTTTTGTGATCAGAAAATTGAAATCTACCAGCTCAAGACTTGTGAGCAGCAAATACTTAATCTAAAACGGTGACAAATTATTTCATAAGGCTTAATTTTATGTGCAGTCGTGACATCAGTACCTTCAAGAGATCAACCAGAGACTCCCACGTGTCATTATTTGTCCCTACGGATAATTCAGAAAGTTGTGGCCTGTCACACTTTCGGTAGGGCGCCAAAGTGCCTCTACTGTGTCAAAAACTTAGTAAAACTGATCTGGCAGCTCATCAGGAATGCTGATATTTTGAAGTCTTTGAAGACCTCCCTGTTGTAATGATCATATTTCAAAACGTCTGGCAAGGAACTGACACTGTTGTGTTGCTGGTTAAATGAAGTGCTTCGAGCTTGTCTTGACTCTTGACGGATTGACCGATCGAAATATGCTTCGTGGGACTCACATACCTTAGTAAATGCTGCCAGGGAATTAGAGGTCAAAGTTGGTGTTTTATATTGAACCACAGATAAAGGAGATCCTGGTATGCAAGAAATTGTCTAAGATCATTAGAAAGGAAGAATCAGCTTATTACTGCATTGTCATGATGATTCGAGGCTTCTGTTGGTTGAGACAATGGTGAAGAACTGCGTTGAAATGGGCTACACGTAGTCCCTCAATGTCACCCATCTTGCTATATTCAAAGAAAACATGGGAGGATATTCAGAGAAGCGAGATGAGTGCTTCTACCAGGATTCGCTTGGTGTTGAATGCTGCTATTAAAAGACATAAAATGAACGAACAAATAGTGAGAGATTTTATTTTTGGATCTGGTTCTTGAAAGTGAATGACTGTGTATTCGTAAATCTTGGAAAACAATTCACCTCTGAATCTTTAATGATCAGTTCTGTTTAAAATTAGAGTAAATAAATGTTGATCGAGGTTCAGATTTTTTTTTGTACAAAAGTGTAATTTTCCAAAATCTAGATAGAATAAGCAAATATATCCGTTCTAGAATAAAAAATGAGTAAATCTTGAGATAATACTTGGTATTTAATAAAATAACAAATCATGGTCAAATCATTGCAAGGAATCTAGTTGACACTTTTATAGTTTGGAAATTAAGCTTTTAGAGGGATACTAGCCAATATCAATACTTTTTACACATACACTATTAGAAGGTAACACCCATTACTTGGAAACAAACATTGTGATCAAGGGAATAAACAGTTGAATAGCTTCGTTCAGATTCTGTTTTCATTACAAAGAAAAGTTCAGTTGGTTGAGCACTAAAAATTGCATATCCTAATTATCAGCGCAGACCCATTACCTGACGTGAGTTCTAGGCGCTTACACCCTGCAACATAGGCTTTTACAACTGGAATAACATCCTGACTTAAAACCTATTTCATGGTCATGGTGCCGAGACATTCATAAAGCTGAGTTATTACTGGTTTGAGGTATGGCATCGTGACCTTGGATTCAGCTGGTTGAGATTTCTTGATTTTTAGTCCATTGTCACTCCGAAAGACTGAAAATGGACTGTTTTCATGTTCGAAGAATTCAATTGTTTTTGACAAAAGATGAAGGTTGGGAGAAAAGATAGAAATCTTTTGATTAGAACTGCTCGAATTTGCTTCTCTTAACTTTCCAGAAAAACCTTTAGAGCCCTTCGTGTCTGATATGATGTGGAGCTTCATTCTGGACATCTGCTGATCTCTTATATTTCTGAAGTAGCCAGTTTAGTTCACGCCCAGCAACCATTCACTTTTGAGTGATGATTGATCTGGAGCTTGATCTATTGCCATTGCTGGCGAAAGTCTGTGTGATTTATGGATAACAAAACCTTTTGCAGAGAACTCTTTTGCCACATCTCGGTGTCGATTTCCAAGTGAAAACATGTATCTGAGATGTATAACAAGCCAACAGGGCATAATGCACATAGTGGTTAGCAAAATAAAAATACTAGCACTGTGAAGGCTTCATGGTAGAGGCCAAAATTTGATTCTCTGAAAGGGTAAAATAGCGTACGAATTGACTATTCCGTTGTCAGCACCAGGTAACAAATACTCAGTCCATTTCGGAATACATGAAAATGGGGATTTCCACTCGAAATGTCAAGAGTCAATTGTTAGGTTCAGATTTCTTGAAGCTTTCCAGGTGTCTGTTCAGTGATCCGACTTGGTTGATCCAAGCCAAAAAAAGGGGTAACGTAAATTTGTCATTGTTTCAAATTTACAGTGAAAACAATTCTAATTCTGTATAGCATTATTTTGTTGTCATAGATAAAATTCTACAAATATGCATACTGTACTGGAAATAAGTCAAGGCTGGTCTGCAGGTGGTTTGATGAAGCTAGGTATATAGACAATAATTTGGGGAAAAAAGATTGATAACCTTATCCAAAGCTTCACCTAAAAAAAGCCCTCTTGTTTGTTATGCTATTCAGCAAAACGCATGCAGAAATTCTTCATCTGATCACAAGATTCGGTTCCAACGAAATAATCCTGCACAGGATGGGTTGGTCTGTTTAGAAAAAAATTATATGAATGTTATCAATGGTTAGATTCATACGCTTTTTATTTTCAATATTTGATTTCTGTGATATGGGGAAGTTCGGTGATAAGAGCGATCTTGCCTAAGGTTCAACAGGTCGATTTTGAAATTGCTAACGGTAGTTTTATATCAAAAAAAGCTTGGTGGATTTCTGTGTAAAATTTGGTGAAGAATCTATGTTCCAATCCTCATTCGTGTCTTAGTTTCTTATCTATCAAGCTTTAAAAAGTATGACAAATGCTGGGTCAATTTTCAAAGGTGTAGATGAATACTATCGAATAATGAAGCTTTAATGTTTCTATCTTATAGAGTCCCTGAGACGTGTGACAGTTTTATGACCAAAGCAATTGATAACAGCGACCTCACTTAAGGCTGTAAGGGCTGGTTTCCATGTTATTTTGATATTTACTATTCTTTGAAGAGTCCTTGTACAAAATGTGTTGTTTATAAGTCAAAGTGAACTATTTAGCCAAAATTTGCCCCACTAATTCGTTCCTTCGACTCTAAGAAAAAAAGCAGCGTGAATTTAATTTTCCGAAAAGCAAAGAGAACATGATTTGGTGAACGTTACCAAGATAATCTATTTAAAAACCAGCCAAACAGGATAAACAGACAAAGTTGTGTGCTTCGTGTCAAAATGAGTGAGTTGCAAAACCTAATGACTGAAGCTTGAAACAAAGAAGAAACAGCTGGGAACTAGAATTCAAGGGGAAACCACGAGGGAAAAATAGCAAGAACAGAGGAAGTTGTCTTCTGCTGACAAAATTTGAATTTCAAATACCCCTTAGCGAAATGCATGAAAGATTGTTCTCTTCATTTCACCACAACTGGGAGAAAGCATCTAGTCGGAGAACAGTCATCGCTTAAGAATCACAACAACTATGAAGTGAAATGGTTGGGTTTTTTTTAGACGGATTGGTTACGTGTTTTATATCGAACAACATTTCGCATTCAATGCATCGAATTTTCTAAATAATCTGAAGATGGATAAATAATTGAAAGGAGAATTAGATTATTCCTTTTGTCGTTGATCGTTCAAAGTTCCGCCTTAACAGTTGCCAAATAACAATATCTAGATCACGGCATGAATGAGGAGAGAAAATTGAACAAATGTACACACGCATACATATGCGTAAAGATATGAACAAATACAAGTACATATGAGTACGTATAAACACAAAAGCATATACATATACACACTCATACACACACACACACACATATATATATATATATATGATACTGACAATGGAATTATAGCATCGATCTCCTCTTATTGTACTTGAAATGTAAAAGCTTGTTAGAAAAAGGCAGTCTGGGAGAACATGAAGCCGGCTATACTCTCTACTCGTTCAGCAAGATCTGGCGTTGACTTCATGTTGAGGAATAACTATTCTCTCCGTGCTCGCTGACATACCAAGCAACCATCCTGACTGCATCAGTATGCGGCTAGCAATGCACAAAAAGCAGCGTGCAATACCCGTCAGGATGTATGCTCTGACCCCCTGCGCAGACCAAGCGGAGAAATTAAGATTCTACTCTGACGACCGTACCATCCCAATGAAGCACTGGAAGCGGATAAAGTCGTCATTTTCGGCGATCTCACAGTATACTTTTGCACGTGGAAAGGCGTTCTTGATTAACACGGTGAAGATAATCTGACCTTTTGGTCAGCTGCCTCAAAGATTGGGATACCAGGGTGGAATCTTAGAGGAATCGGAATCTCGGCTTGCAACAATCAACTGCCAAGAAGATATTTTATCTGAAGTTCACTGCAGTAATATGAAATCCTCAATTTTAGAAAAAACCTTGTAAAACGTTTTCAAATTCTACTGAAGGAAAAAAATAACTGGTTTGATGAGAACGACCAACGGATCCAAGGACTACAGTCGGTGAAGCGTGCTCTTCACCAGGCACACTTCAACGAACGCCTGTGTAATCACATCCGAGTACATACCAAAAGCTCACACAGAAGCGCCCCCCATTCCAGAAGATAACATCCTGTTTTGCAGAGACTTCAAAACTCTTCGTCACAGAAGTTAGCATTGGAAAGATGTAAATACTACACAAACCTTTTTGTTGTCCTTTTCCATAGGCCCAACTACGTTCAAAACAGTCGCAGACTTGTTGTACTCAACCTGTGTCATATGGATGGTAGGATGTACAAGTGTATCAAGAGTAACAAGAAGACGTGTAAGTTTTCAGAGCCATTACATTGCTCACCCTCCTATACAGTGTCTTATGTGGGCAACTGCACATACGCTTTCTAAAATGCTTCAATGAGAGCTGCCATTCTCAATATGATTTTCTGCGAAAATAGAAGGAATAAATGCTCCTTCCCATGAACTTTCCGAAACTTTCTTCTTCAACCGCTGCAGAAAGGCCTGCATCTCCCGTCCAGGCGTGACTGGTTACCCGAGGGTTTAGAGCAGACATGGTAAACCCAAACAAATCTTCATGAAAATAGGCTATTACTACATATATATATATATATATATATATATATATATATATATATATATATATATATATCCACAAGGATACTCACCAATCATATCGAATCTTATTTTAACTACCCAACCAGTTGTGAAGTGAAACTCAATGTTGCGCTATAAATCATTCTGATTAGCTAGAAATGTGTAGCAACTAGCATCTAAGGTAGACCCCCATACACTATGACATAATGCAATGTATGGTGAGTATTCATGCCAGGAATCGGATCAATCAGTCCTGTTGTTTCAGTACAATACTTGTACGAATAAACACAAAAGTACACAAGCATACGAGCAAGCAGGAATATTGATATACACATATGAATTTACACATACATGTCCATGAAAAGATGCAGACCTACAACTTACTTATATGAATATATATTGATGCATATATGCATTTGTTCACATATGTATATATGAACAAGCACCAAAACAATAATGTTATGACTGTGAATGTGTTTATACAAGAATCGACGTGGTGAAAAAAAGTAATAGTAAGCAAAGCATATATTTATATTATGAACCCGGTTTTCAAATTTTCTATTTATTTGGAAACGCAAGAAAAACAAGAGACGTGTCCTCTGATATAAAATTAGATAGAACTTCCTCAGCAATTCCCCATTGATAATAACTTGATTGAAAACGTGTGTCGGTGGTGATAGTGTAAATGAAACTATGAAGCATCGTTTTCTTCTTCGTCGCTTGTAACTCTCAAGTGGATACAAACCTGTTTGATGGAGTGCAGCTTTGGAAAAACATTAAAAATCATATCTGCGAATGTTCACAAAATTCTGAGAGAGGGAATTGCTTATGATTTGATCGACACTTCTTTTATTAGAATATACGTATATATTCCGATGTGTACACGTTTGAATGACTTCAATGTTCGCCTTTTTTTATTGTCTTGCTCATATCTTTGATGATATACAGTATGCGTGTAAATAAGTACATTATATATATTTATATAGGTGAATTAATACTTCCGTTACTAGATTAGAGAAGTAATAATTTTGAACAAAAAATATATTTTTCAGTACAATATCCTCCCTTGGCAACGCGCCCATCGCGTACATTGAACATTATACAGTAAAATACACTGTCAAATATAACATGAACAAGATTTTGATCAACATTATATCTTTACATGTAATCTTCCTTCTTGAGTAACGTCATTACTTTTGAAGGCTCAAAACCTTCGTATATTATTGAAATATCATTGAATAACAATTTATAATCAACATAGGTATACGCATATACATGTATATCTACATGCATATATATATACACATACATATGCACCTATATATATATATATATATACATATCTACATATATCTACATATATACACGTATACACACACACACACACACACACACACACACACATATATATATATATATATCCATACATATGTATATATAAAACAATAATACATGAAATCCCCAACTTAACAGGTGTCTTGTATAATACTACATAGATATGTTGGAGTGATCTCTCTGGTGTGAAAGGTGGAGTGCTAGTTCAAACATCTTGTCAGTTACCTGTCCGTTAAGCATCGCTTTGAAAGATATTCTTACTTGTATCTTTCGTGAATACTATTATTGATATTATAACAAATTTTTTAAATTTATTGTTCCCACAAGCAAACTGTTTCCATGTTTCAAACTATGAAATGTAAAATGAGCAGTTTGGAGAAAGAAGAGGGCTAGACTTATACTAAGTTGCAACTCAATGAGTAATTCTCCCAATATCTAATGGTTAAGACTTGGCTAAGGCTCCAGACTCCTATACCCCCGGGTCACTCCCCTAGAGGGGGACAGAACTGTATAGTTGATGCAAATATGCTTACTTGGTGTGTCTCAGATCTTTGCTCAAAGTTACAGGCAGCTGCACTTTCTGGTGTATATGTGACTCAAAGTACAGAGTCGTACTATTAGGAAGCTCTGCGCAGATAGCAGCTGCACTGTCCCAAAGGGTGACTGAAACTCTATTTCCAACTGCAGACTGTTCACATACTGTTGCATTCCCACGGGTCAGCTTAATTGTCTGAATACGCCCGGAAAGAGGCAGCAGCTCCTACTGCTAATTTACATCTGTCGGAAGATGGATACTCCTGTATATGACGGAGAAGATGTTTGTAAAAACAGCTGGTAATCTGAAATACTGGGCACCTATCCATAAAAACTGTAATTCTATGCATGACAAATCTAATAAAAGAACATGAGGATATTCTGCAATAAATATTGTTCGCATACTTTAAGTGGATTATTGAATTTTACAGAATATTCACTGATGAATAATGTATTTAAAACAAAATTAAATCGAGCCAGAACATTTAAATTCATGGCAGACGTAATTTTTGTCCAAAATATTCACCTATAAGTGTATCCAGAGAGCAAAACCAAGACTACAAAATATCATGTAGGCACACTTACATATATCAACACACACACACACACACACACACATATATATATATATATATATATGTACATTTATATATATATATATATGTGTGTGTGTATGTACGTATATATATATATATAAATATATATATATATATATATATATGTGCGTATGTATATATATATATATATATATATATATATATATATATGTATGTATATATGTATGTATACATATTTGGACATGCATGTATGTAAATGTTCATATATATATATATTTATTTATATACGTGAAAAAAGTTGACGTATGTATGTTTATGTAATCGTGCAAAAAAGGTTTTGAAAACGCAATATCTCCTCAAACGTTGTTGCAATTCAAACAGCGCACGTGCAGCCGTTGGTGTACAACTGACTCTTCAGCTAGTCTTTGTGATCTGTACGTTTCTTGGTTCACTTGGTGACCATTTGGTTACGATCGCTTCTATACAGCTGCTTTTTAGTGGTTCACTTATTTTCATATCCACCCACGAAGGCAGATTTCAATGATCGGATAATTTGCATCAAATTTTAATTCCGCCAGGAAAGTTTTTTTTTTTTACACGATTGAGAGAACCCAACCAAAATCTGAGAATATGCTCGGCGCCATCACACCCCCAGAATTGCACAGGCTCCTGATAAATATCTTTTTTCTTTTTTTTTTTTTTTTGCAAAGTGTAACAAAAATTCTGCCTTGCCTTTGAGTTGAAACACGCTATCATCTGTACTTTTTTTCAGTTTTTTCAATTCTTCATAATGTTGAATACACTCCTCCTTGAACTCCCCCTTTTTTCTGCTATTCAATCCAATGCAGGAGGCACCTCCCGGATAAACTTCTACTTGGACCATTTTCCTTGGGCTCTAATCTTCACCCGATCCTATAGTGACAATATCAGAAAAACCCAACGACAAGAGTAACATGTTTGGCTGAGACATATCAACTATGAATCAGGCTAAATGGGAGCATATAGGTTGAGGTCATGTTTTTTGAAGGTCAATACGGGGACACATGAGGTCAGCAATGGTTCTCCTTATACAGAATACTAAATTGAAGAATCCAAGATGCCCAAGAACATAAATTACTGTTTACATACTGTTCAAATAGGATTCGAAAATGAAATAAGTCAATTTTGAATTAGAAGTGTACAATAATTTTGACCACTGTAACAAATTGAGTTTTGTCTGACAAAAGGTAACTATTAGAAAGGCATCCGATGCAAATGAAGCTAAGTTCAAAGCTGGATTTATTTGCTGTCTCTCGCCGGAGACACCTGATGTGTGTAGACGAAATTATCAAAATGAAGATAGAAATAAAGAAAAAGAAGGAAAAGCAACAAATTAGAGGAGTGGAATAAACATAGACTATACTACAGATATTCTATGAGCTTACCTTAGTTTCGATAAAAGGCTCAAGTTCGAGATACAGAAAAATGATCGAACTGTCCCTTTAGTTGCAATGATACATGAAACTAACTTGCTATACACTGCATCTTAGAAACATAAGCGGTATAAATCCTAAAATACACCTCTCAGCGATCTATTGCTTATCTACAAATTAGACTTCCTTTTTTTAATTAAATAAAGATTAGCTAGAAGCGTGTTTAGAGGATATTCATATTATCTACAGAGGATTTTGATAAGAAGGAAGAATCATGAAATATATGTACAACCCTTGGTTATTTAATTGTGGAGCATAATTTTGTATATATAACACTACCCTGCTTCATCATTAAATTTCAGTCTGCTCTGGGTTTTAGAGCGTGGATTTATTTGAGATCCGTCTGCGCAATATGACAATGCAAAACTCGGTATTGACATTCAAGGTGGATCACCATTTTTTCTAATAAAACAATAATACAACGTACAAGACCTATTGCTCCAGAGTCAAAATCAACAATAATCCCTCGGTGACAAGGAATCATGTTTTTTGCTTTTCTTCACAACATGAATTGTAAATATAATGCCATTATATAGATGAGAGGTCCGCAAACATTTGCGTATGCCCATCATAGACGGGCTACCATTATATTCTAAATAGAGTACTACCATTGACGTTTCTATTTTTAATGCTACGATTACATATTTTAACTATCCGGGGACACAGCCTTTGACATTTGGTACCCCCGTAGCCTACTACCAGTCTCTGATAGGCCATGACAAAATTGCTGAATTGAAACCTAACTGTGAAGGAAAACAATAAATGAAATAAGGAAGTAAAAACAAAACAAAACATATTTAAGTACCGTTCTGATACTTCTGTTAAGAAGTGTATCGACTGGATGAGCAACAGCAATAGTTGGATGTAACAATGCAACAAAGATATATCAAATTTTATATGTTATCATTGCATTATTCACCAAGGAGTTTTGCGTGCTTCTGTTTGTAAGCATAATTGATGCACTAATTGAAATAATCAGCCTTAATAGAGCAGAGCCTTTGCAACGCTTTCTTTTCAGAGTCTTATTAAAAGATATTGGAAATAACCAATCCGTACCTTATTCTACATACAGATGTACCGTAACTCACTAAAGGTAGGGTTGTGGCAAGATTTGTAAGCCTAAGCGAAGAAATAAAAATGTTCTCTAATCCAGAAATCACAACTTTGTCTTGCTAGTCTTGCTAGTTGGTGGATTTGAGTTTTCAAAAAGGCATCATAGATCAAAAAAATCTAGCTTCAATAATATGACAAAAATTGATAGGCTCTATATATTCATTTACAGCAAAACTTGTTTTATTGATTTCTAATGTGATGATGAAATCTTTCACATATCCCTTGAATATAAAGAAAATTATAAGTGAGAGTGACTTTGACTTGTCACCATGAGTAATATATCTTCAATTGCTCCTCGGGCAGTTCGAAATTCTTTTTTTCTCCTGTGGAGCCAATGATCACATTTTTATTAAATACTTGTCATGTACATATGACATATATAGCAACAGTTATTGAAAGTAAACGGAAGATGTAGAACTAGAGATTTTAAGACTTTGGGATGACATTGCGCTAAAATAGATCGTAATAGACGAGAACTTTCGGAGCTTTCTTAAAAAGTGCAGCAAACAAGATAAAATTGTTTTTCGGGTCCACCTACCTCAGCAAATCCGTTTTCGATTACGAATATCACAAAATCGAAATTCGGATCCAATTTTACAGATGAACATATTGATGATTGTTTACGACCAACAATATCATCTTACACTTCTAACAATAAGGGATTGATTGGTCGATGGAGTTCAGTGTCTAAAAAAACACGTTGACTCTGAGATTGTCCGGAAGTTTCGTTGCATACGAATATAAATTTAGGATATCATGCAGAAAAAACGCTTTTTATATGTACAGTATGATCATTTTATACAGGGATTTTTCTTTTCGTATTTGTAATAAAGTCCCCTCATGAATTTTCCTTGCAATGACCAAAGATAGGATAAAAGAATTATAATTATTTCGGCTTGTTTTGTACCACGTTTGAAATGAGCAGGAGACAGTTATGTGCTGGTCCTGCTTTCAATTTTCTATTTGCAAATATATTTTGTCATTTCATACTGTTACAATGCAAGAGATATTCGTCTCGAGATGCAAGCAAATTCAAAATCTCTTAAGGATTCGCCCCTAGACCTCATTGGGGGAACATACCAGTGACCTGCAAACCCCAAGCTGCACTTGTTTTGGGTACCTTTTGTCTCCACGATGCCTATGATACAGCAGTCTGACGGATCTTGGGGAAGGTTTTTGCTCAACGACAGGCACTAACTGACAGACTGACTGACTGACTGACTGACTGACTGATGATGATGATGATGATGATGATGATGAATTGGTTTTGTTTTGGGTATTATAACCATGATTTGAAAGTATGTGTTACATTGTCTATTTTATTTATTAAGTTGAATTAGGTTGGATACACCTGAAGCTACAGAGTGATATATAAATCCATCCATATATATATATATATATATATATATATATATATATATATATATATATATATATATATGTATGTATATATATATATATATATATATATATATATATGTGTGTGTGTGTGTGTGTATAAAAATAAAAGTATGATCGGAAGCAGTCTTAATACATTGATAATAAAGGTTACATATTCAGTTTTAAACTTTCGATTCAAAATAAGATTTTTTAAAACTAATATACTATTTAGGTTTACGTGTATGTATCAGCATTGTGTACGTTCCTAACGCTACATTTTAGACAGTGTTCAGGAAATTTTTTATTTTTTTTGCCTGCATACTCTAGGAATTGCAGAAATGTGATAATGCCAGAGTTGCTGGAAATCCTAGATAAATATAAAATACACGTTTACACTGTCAATTGTTTAATCTAGGGTGAAAGAACATCGAAATCAAGTCAATATATCCCAAAAGCTTGTGGCAAGGATTCAATATGTGCAAGCACCAGTTGGCAATAGTATCGAAATTCCAAAAAAAAAATTGGGCCCAAGGACAAATAACTTGGAGCTTGAAATTGATGAATCGGAAGGCAGATGTGGAAGAAACAACCCGTGAACTAGCAGAAAAAAATATGAATCAATCAACTCGTTTGGAATTTGCATAAGAAGAGGGATTCTATTCCGAGCCATAAAGTTGATCGTTGATTTTGTTGCATGACATCGGCCGTCTGGTTATTGCAAATGCGATTCTGCCAACGAAAAAGTTATTCCACATGCAATGTATCCCCCAGAGCTGTGGCCTCTACACTCTAAGCAGCATTAGTCTGGTCAGCGGTTTAAAAAGATTATGAAATTGAAGAAGAAGAAAAAAACTCGAAAAATTAATCTTTTCAAAACTGGTATATTTCTTGTACGCTGGAATACGTATTTTGCGTATAAGTTGATGTACGATCATAGAAATCATTAGGAATGCTTTGATGACTGAATGAAAATGCAATGTATTCATGCGAATAAAAAGTTGTTTTTTTTTCTCAGATATACAAGAAATATTTGCAAAGATATAAATATTTGTGCATATGTATACGTGTATATGCATGCGTGTGCAACAATATCCGTCACATTATCAGTATTTTCCTCATAAAAAGAGGCGGTTTTACGTACATCACTTGTATTCTGTCAGTAACATTAGCGTTAATCTTTGTCTCCTGACAATTTTATATTTCTTATGTCTGTATCTGATAAACAATTTCTACCTGTCTACTTTGCTGATGCAGCGCACGGGGTAAGCTAAAGTGCTGGAGTATCGGTGAAGTCAATGGGCCAAGAAAGCTTGATTATTTGAATGGGGTATAAATGAAATCGGTTCCAAAATGCAGCCTTATTATTGCTTCCTTCATCCTAAGATATAACGTGTCTCTGTGTTAAATAGTGTGCGATTAGTCTGAATATGAAAGTCTCAGAGTGTCATATTCTTTTGATTTCCAAAGATGGCTTCCAGTTTGTGATGATAGCATTTGTACCTGGACAAGGCCAAACCAATAGTAAAGTTTCCATTGAGTAACCGTGACCATTAAAAATGGCGGAAAAATCTATCCTGTCTTGCACGTGTTTGTTTGTACAGTTGTTTATGTGTTTATATGTTCCAGCGTTCTTGGCAATATATTCTCGTCAACAAACTTAGAAATTGGCATCAGTACTCCAGCAATACTTCTCTAAAACAAAAAAGATTATCAATATTTGGAAAAAAAACTCTCTGGGCTTAATCCTGACAGGTTTAATCATAAAATATAGATTCATCAGAATATAGATATCTCTAGATGTTTTTTTTCCAGTGAAAAACGCAAGTGATGTCATACATAGAATTTTTTCCTGCCGTATTTGTTGTTCGATGGAATCTTTTTACATGACTTCAAATTCTACTCAATTATTATCTGTGATGGTGAGATTATATCATGATTGTTATTTTAGCTATGATTTAGATGATAAAAGCAATACATATAAAAATGGACTCAAATATCTCCTTGTAATGCTTTTGAGTGATTTCGCATTGTATATGTATTGAAGCACATACAAGTTTGTTCAATGCCTACTACTCGTCTTAAACGTAATTTTACCATATCAATATATATGGGGGATGTATAGTGACGTGCTACACATAGAAAAACCTACACACAAGCACAAATAAATATATATGGGAAGAGAATTTGTGATAGAACTTAGTTCAGTCGTTTAGCGATCTATTCATATTTTCAGATGAGTTGAGTTAGCACTTCAAAGGATCAAGGTTTAATAATAGACATATATACAGATGAGTAAGATTTTAGTGATTGTTAACCTCTTTGTTTGATGGATGACCGGAAAGAGAGCTAGGTCAATAGAAGGACAAATAAGTTCAATTCTCCTTAGATGATAACTTGTGTTGGACAAAAGCCGATTTCAATGCCTACATTTACACGTATCCACTTATTTCTCCAAGCTTTCATCCTCTCATCTCGAGAGACTTTAATGAACAAAGATGTCCGCCATTATCTTCAAGTCCTTTCATTTCCGTCAACGGCCGAATCATTTTCTACTTTAATGACACAGATGGCCTCAACCCATTCTCACCAAATCTGCTTTCACGACAATATTCAGCAGGAATGCTATTTGGAACTTTAAGACCGATTTTCTTTACTTATTTATCTTCTTTTTTTTTATTTTTATTCTATTTGTCATTTTAGTAAATTCACAAAGACGTTCTTCTCGTGACTTTCAAATTGATTTAGCAATATCGGTTTTTGGAACTAAATTCCATAACAGTTTAGTTCACTCCTGACCATTTTCTACATTTCCAATATATTTATATAGATAGTCCCTGACTTACAATAGTCCAACTCGCGATATTTCGAAGTTACGATAACATATTTTCAATAAAATCGCAAATAACAGTAAACTACATACGTCTGTACATAAACATCTCAACAATCCTCCGAAAATCTCCAGTTCATTGCATTTTGCAGTACGTTTCATTTCTGTATTGTTGAACGATATATCTATTCAATAAAACGTTTGAAGGGCAGGTACCGAGAATAAGGAACATCGAATCAATTCATCTCATCCTACTTGTACACGAAGATTAGTTCAGACAACATTGAATATTTTTCCAGAAAAAAAAATGAAGCCAAAAATAGATTTCTCGTATAAAAATACGTATCATTCCTGGTATTACACAATAGACTGGGACTACCGTCAGTGCAGACATTAGATTGATACATTTGGTGATCATATTGGATTGCGTGCAAAGGCCACCGCGAGTCGAAATCAGTTTGCTTTCTGTGTGTCTTTAGTATGTTATGGTCATACCTGACATCGTGGCAAATTGCAAACACGTAGCACCAATGTATTTATAATCATTTGTTCATCATATTTCTGTTTGTAGAAAAATGAATGACTTTTAAATCCTGCGTAATGGCATATAAAAAAATGACTTCGAAAAAAAATCTCTGACCTTAAAATGACGTCTTAAAAGCAGAAATGATACCGGATATGGATTCCACACAACAAAATACATACAATCAGTCATATTAGACGATAATCTAGGACTACTAACAGAGTAGACATGAGATTGACGCTTTTTGGTTGTGGCCATATTAGATTTACAAATAAATAAAATAGTAGATAGAAGAACAACCACTTATGTAAGAGGCTAATGGAATTATATTATGTATAGCATCTGGGGGACATCAATGCAATTAGATTTTGTTATCCTTTTAATAAGATCTTCAAGAAATTATACAATATTGCTGGAAATATCATTTGTGCTTGTAGTCTTCGATGGAAGCTCTGACTAGTCATGCAATTTGTTTCGGGGGTTTTATCATATAGGAAAATCTACAACACATCCATTGGATGATACGTGCATAGTAGCATAAACTTATTTCAATATAACGTACCGACGGCATTTCAACTTCTGCTCATCAGAAGTCGGGGGGGAAATGCAGCAATCCATTTGCAAGTTGATTTTCTCGGTTGTTGAGATTTGAGGTATATCAGTAGTGATATATACATCCAAGGGATTGTAATAGAGCTTTTTTGAGTATCCAACTTCAGTTGTATTGCCTTGTACCAACATTAAGCTTACATAGTAACTTCATCCGGGCTTCTCGAGACAAATTTCGTTTTTACCCATCTTAACTACCTCTATTTTGATAGAAAGCTATTATAAATAATGTATTGTTATTTATTATCGACACGCACACACACACGCACTCAAATGTGTGTGTATATATATATATATATATATATATATATATATATATATATATGAATATATATATACATATATATATATATACATTTATATATATATATATATATATATATATATACATATATATATATATATATAGTAGAATGTGGATTTGTACCACATATACTGTATACATATATACATATGTATATATATATATATATATATATATATATATATATATAAATATATATATGCATATACATATACATACATACATACACACATACACACACATATATATGTATATATATGCATTAAATAAATGAACTAGACGAGTTCAGAAAGCACTGGCTCTAATGCGCCCACGAGATATGTCTGGCGAATTTTTAGGAAGCTCTATGTCCAACCACGGACGGTAAGAGGCTAATGATATATATACATATATGTGTTTGTTTGTGTGTGTACGTGTCAGTGCATGTGCGTGTGTGTGTGTGTGTGTGTTTGTTTGTATACAAATGTGTGCGAGCAAGGGTCGTTGTGCGTGTGCTACTATATAATATGTGTATGCATGTAAGATTGATTTTGTGATATTTGCTATATATGACTATATGCCAGGCAATTAGGTTCTAAATAGCCCGCTCAAAAATGAATTGCTTCTTGTAGACTTTAATAATTAGATAGTTATTTTCCAGACAGTCATGTTTACACTCCTCGAATCTATTTATTTTCCCTAAATTGAAACTATCTGTTGCAAATATATTAACCGAAATTGGCTTAAAGGGACTATGACGATGAAAACAATTTTGTTGTGCATGACGTTGTACTAGCCAATGAATAAAGACATATTGAACGATTTTTAAACGTTCCAGTCGAGATTGACTAGATTGTATCTCCGAAAGAATATCTTCGGTATAATTCAGAAGTCTATCCGTCTGTCCGTTACAAAATCAACCCTAATATGTTTAAGGAGTGGAGCTATCCAAAATGAAAATGTTTACTAAAGAGATCTCTCCCTTTTCAGAAAGTATCTTTTATGTAGTGACGTCTTGAGAAAAATCATGCATGTTCCTCTGTCGTTACCATAGAAATTCGAAGTTTTTTATTTTTCAGTTGTTTGTTTTTATTTTGTCTTTTAAAAAATTAATTATTAAACGTTATTACAGCATTTATATATTTTCAATGTGATTACTCTAAATGGAAACGTACTTTTTAGATG